>OX467287.1:21422170-22022170 GCA_950108345.1 Malthinus flaveolus | reverse complement strand
TTTGTATTCTGATTGGTACAACGAGATACAATATCCACAAGTGTCCGTTGATGGCCAATTACTTTTTTCCACTTTGACGTGACAGGCGGAGTCTTGCTTGACGTGTATGTACAAAGCGTCATGCAGTGTTTTAAGGAAATGGCGAGTCATTTTGTTAAGTGTGTTGCATATTATGGTTAGATATTTTATTTACAAATTTTTGTGTTAATAATAATAGTAATAATAGTGTTTGTTTTGTAATGTGCGTTTTTGAGAAAGGTTGGAAGATAAAAAAAATTAATTAATACTTGTATATACACTCAAAAAGTACCAAAAAATACGTGCATCATATGCTTTATCAATACTGCACCTAACGAAATTTGTCTCAAAATGGCTCTTATGAACGTTAAACTGGACCAACTAGCCTTCTGAGGACGCTTAAAGCCGTTATTTTTGATCTGTAAAGATTCCACTCCAAGTATTCCACAGATGGTAAGGTGAAAACAGGATGATGTGTCAAAATGGGTAAAGGGATGTTGCGTGACTAAACAAGTAGCCATTTTTCAAATTCAAAGAGCCATTTTAAAGCCTAAATTCGTTAGAAAAAAAAAACTTCAGTAAATATACCTGCGGCTTCCCCCCAGTCCATTGACCAACTCCCTTAGAAACTGACGTAATATTTTTTCCAGCCAGCATCAAAACTTCTTGAACTTCATCCAGATTGGGTTGAATGACGACTTTTGGAATTAAAAGAACGGCGTTTAAAATAAAAACTGGACACTTCCCAGAAGTCTCTACAAAGTAACATTTAAAACGGCTCGAGAGAAAAACAATTTTTATACCGTTCGCGCACAGGCGCTTCCTTAAAACGTCCAAAGATTGTCTCGTAACACGAACTAGCACTTCGACGATTTTTCTGCTATAGAAACGCCTCATTTCTCCCATAACGCCACGTACCAAATCTTGCATCGCCTTGGCCATTCCTGGACGTAATAAAATGTGAGGCTTCTCGAAGCACTCGTAAACTGAGCTCCAATCCGATTGTTGTTGGGTGGAAAAACTATCGGCGTCGGCTTGATTATTTTGGGGATCATCTACAACAAACAAATTGAGTCAGCTCGACAACAAACCACAAGGGCCATCCTGCCAACTAATGGAGCTGCGTTAAAAAAACCTTGTCATTAAATTTTCCTACCATCGAAATAAAATTCTCCATCTTCTTCAGAAGATGAAGGGTAGTCTTGTTGAGTTTTGAGTATTAATTGAAGAATTTCTTCCAGAGCCTCTTCTACCATGAGACTTTTACGATGCAACTCCGAAGCGGCGTTTCTGCAAATTTCTTCCGTACTTTCAAAAAAATATTCTATAGTCCATGGTTTGTCGTGCAAGTCTGGGACTGCATATAAGCTAACCGACTGCATGGAGGTTAAAACTTCTAAAATGCGGTTTGTGTAAGTGTCGTGTGCTCTTCCAACCTAAAGGCGTCTCAGATAATTATATTTCTCTTCGCAAACTGTCCACTTACCAAAATTTTGAAGTTGACCACAGCTTCGTTAACTTTGTCTACAAATGGTTTCCAATCTGGAGACACCCATGTTAGCTCTTTTAGTGCTGGTGATAACATGCTCGTTATGCGTACAAGCTGTGGCAAAAATAGTGGGCGTACTTCTAATTTAACATCTTGAACTACTGATATTAATTCATTAAGTACGTACTAGAAAAAAAAAGTCTTTACTATCAGGACTATTATTGATTTGCTTCAAATGGGTGTATCATGTACCTGTAAGGAATCGTTGACTAAAGTGAAATGCTTTTGTTTAGTGTACAAAGTGAGTGCGACAACTGGCAAAGGCAAATCCATTTTAGACATCAAATCGGCTTCTCTAATTAATAAGGGTATGGTTCTGTGCAAGTTGACCTTTAATTTTTGGTCCTCCGACGAGACGACTATTAATGGCCTTTTTAAGCAGCTGTCAACGTCTGAAACCTAAATTTGATTTATAAAATGAAGCTTCCGAAGTGGTTGCAATGTTACGTGTTGGGACATCCAAATGGCAACCATGTCGTTCTCGTAACTCTTGAGCATCGACTCAGCGCTCTTGTGTCGTTTGGACAACTCTACGGTGGCGTTTAACGTTTTTAAAACTGGATGAGTCACCACACTTTCCAAAAGTTCCTCCAAGTGGTAAACCAAACAACGAGCCCATTTAATACGACCAGAAATTGGTGGAAACATTCTTGGAACAGGCGGGTCGTCTTTTTCCCTCTTGTACATCGTAACTATACGGTTAACTTCCTTTTCGCAATGTTTCAAAATTCGATCGTACTTTTCCTCCATGTTTTTGAGAGGAATTTTTTCGCTAATCTAAAGAGGAGTGTTTTTTCGCGTGTTTGGCAAGTTCATCTTACTCACCTTTTCAAATTTTAGAAGAAATTTGATACCTTGCGGAGTCTCCCATACGCTTTCGTAACTTGTTTCAATCGTATTTCCAATTTCTGCTTTTAAATCGTCGATGTTGGTCAAGAAGTTGTCGAAGTCAGTATCAAATTGAGTATTGCGCTGATCTAGATAGTTGTACGTTTTATCCACTATAATAGATTTGACGTCGTTGAACTTTTCAATGGCTTCTTCCAAGTCTAAAAATTTAAAATTCAAGTATTGGAATTTTTCCCAAAAGGTCCATTTTGAACGATTACCTTCGCCCAGCAGTAACCCTTCCATGCGCATCTTAAACAAGTCGCTAAAATCGTCGATCAAATCGAAGGTGGTTATAATTTTGCTCAAACGCCCACAAAAGGCGTTGAACTTTCCAAAAACGTAATTTTCTGAAAAGTTAAACTGTTCCTGATTAGGCACGAGAGACTGACATTTAACGATTAAATAGGTGCTCCGATAAGACTTATTTAACAATATGCACTGCATCAACTTTTCTTTAATTTTTGCCCTCTCTTGAGACCAGATCGTTTCGTTTCCTCTACAAGTTATGTACTCCTTGCAAGTCTCAATCATTTGATTTGTTATCTTTAAAACAGATAAAATCAATTTCAGTTACGAAGGCCACTTTCGACTTACTTTAACCATCAGGGCCGACGTCCGTTCCGACGTGTTGTAAAACTGTGAAACGCTATGGATGAGCTTTACTGTTTGAAGTAATCCCAACAAGGAACTTTTCATTTTCACCTAAAACTAACAGGTAAAAAGAATCAGTTTGAACGGTTAAAAACATACAGGGTCGTCCAAGTAAAGAGAGTGACAATTTTTTTCCAAAGCTTGAATAAACTTAGCGTTGTCTTTGGCCTCGTTATAACAATACGTGATCTTCTTGTCGGTATCTTTCCACTCTTTGACTATTTTCGATCTTGCAAATTGAAGGCACATGACAGTTAATTGGACCTCGGTCGCTTGCAACTGCGTTACTATTTGAGAAAAGGTCGCACCGCGTTTTTTCCAATACTCGAGTTCGTCTTGTGGACCTAAAAAATTAACGTCGATTTTAGTGGAGTCCAAAAACAAATAGGGCAGTTCACCAGAGGAATCGTTTTCCCTTCGAATTTGATCGCTTTCCTTTAGTATATCAGAAAGATGTTTTATCCAATTCTTCACCCTGTTCTCGAGATAGTCGACGTCTTCGACTTGAGTTGCCATTTTCTTCAAGTCGTCCAAAGTTAGATTACTCACCATCGTTCTGTCATCGTCAAAAATGTTTGGTTTGCCGCAAACTTCTTCACAAACTACAAGCAATTTTTGACTTATGGAGATGTCTCAATGGCGACTTAATACCTTTCAGAGCACTGCAAAACGAACGCAAGCCTGGTAAGAGTTGACTTTTCACCATTGGACAATTTGTAGCGTCATCCTCGCAGTCTGGACTTGGAAAAGCCAAGGCTTCCATGAAGACGTGCCTTATTATCCTCTCGACTGCCGTTACTAACCCAATTCTTTCTGCATCGATGACGCCGCAGTACAAATCCTACAAATCCGCGCTTTAATTTAGTTTACAAGCCAAACTAAACAAACCTTTTGGAAGCCTTCTTCTGGAAGCTGTTTGGTCTTATTAATCCGAAAGATGTAAATGCAAATGCCCGTTAAGGGATATTCCCATCCATCTGTTAGAAACAATTTCTTCTTTTTAACCGGCGTTGGTGCAAGTTGAGTACGACTCAAAGCTGGTTGTAACTGCCTACTAGGACCAGGTTTGCTCTGATCTACAGGTAACTCTGGTGGAGTCTCTTCCATATCTTGATAAAACCACATCAGTTTAGTTCTTGCTTGCGGTATAAAAAGTTGGTTAATATCGTCGAGCTAAAATCAATTCATTACGGTGTGCTCAATTACAAAAAAGTAACTCGCCATGTTTCCTTCAAAAACGTGATCCATTATCTCTTGTCTGGGCAAGCCGGTGGCGTCTATTAGAATTTGAAACGTGAACTCCAACCTGGGGTCCATTTCGCCCCTACGCGCCTTCCTCTCACATTCTTCCCGTCGCCGCTATCAACGTAATTTAATTAATTTACAAGCGTAACAAATAGAATCAGCAAAACAAATTAAAAAATTACCAAAATCGTCTCTTCAGAATCATCTTCGTGATCTGACTCGGACTCGGAAGCCGAAGCTAATATTTTAGGACCGTACACAAACATTCTTTTTAAATAAATGATTTAATTTTGAAACGTTTCGTTTTACATGCTAGAAACAGCATTAAATCGAATTAAAAGTCCGTGTGTATCTAACAAGAGAAAGCACACGCGATAGAATTCCATAGCACTTTTGATGTGATAATAGGTTGAAGTGCTATGTAATACAATAAGCAAATTTTCGTTCCTGGCACCACCTATTTATAACTGAGGGTACGTTACATTGTAATTTTTGCGTAACCTCACAGAAGTTTTAAAAACTAACACCGTCAGGAAATTAGTTAGTGGTGATTAGAAGGTGGTGTTTTGGACGACTGATGTACTCGATTGCGTTGTGTGTCAAGACGTCTTACGAAAAGGTGTGCCAAGGTATTTTAAAATTTTACCTTTAACTAAATAGTGGTCAGAGAAAAATTTATATTGGTTCTGAAAAGCACGTTAGGGCTGCTTTGTGGAATGACGAAATGGTTTTAGATCTGATTAATCAAAAATAAAAATTATGACTTTAGGAAACCCTTTAGTTCGTCACTAAAAGTAATTTAGCTTGAAGCTTGGACATTTTAGATTATTCTTTGTGGATACTAATGATACGATAGCCTTAAGAAACTTGTAGTCAGCTAAAAATTTGCGCATAGGGGCCTCTAGACTATAAAAGTCTCACTTTTTTGGATTGCAAAATGCAAAAATTGCAATTAAAAGTTCTTGTGATTTTTAAAAGCTTGCTAGGTTGGAATGTACCAATCAGTTTTGCTTTAACTTCGAAAAATGTCATCACTCATCGCCCTTTCTAAATTGATTGAATTTTGATAAGAATTAGCCAACGTATAATTTTTTGAAGGCTTTTCACTTTTAGCTCTATTCAATATTTTGTTGGTTTATTTAAAATCAAAAAGTTTAACGTAAAAATACTTTTAATAAAAATGAGAGCTTCTTGAATTTTCTTCAATTTAGTGTTTTTTTCATGATTAAAAGATCAAAATCGGTTGAGTTATGGCCCAAAATTCCCAGATAGTGCGTGTTTTGAACAATCGATGAAGTTGTTTCAAGTGCACTAAAGCAAAAAACTAAATTGAACTTTTTGGGAGGAGATTTTAGTAAAAGTTAAATATATTTTTATACTGGCTGTTACCTGCAACCCTTGCACCCAATCATTGCCTTCATCCAAAGCAAATCGTAAACAAATCAATAGACTATCCAAAACTGTGAAAGATGAAAGATACCAATTATAGAGAGTCGTTTGATAAGCGTGGTAAATTCAATTTTAAAAAATTTGGAAAAATATTTTTATTTCTTCAACATAGTCGTCGTTCAACAGAGCCACACGTTTTGTTCAGCGACTTTCTAATTTTTTGATACGGTCTGCAAAACATGTTTTATGAATGGCCAAAAAATACGTATTGACGGCGTCGATAACGTCTTCATTCGGTGAGAATTCCTTCCCAACAAGTCAACTTTTCAAATTTTGGAATTGGACGAAGTTGCACGGGAGCAGGTCGAGAGAATACGATGGATGAGAAATTAACTCGAAACCTAATTCACGAAATTTTGCCATTATACAGTTGATTTGTGACCTGGAGCGTTGTCTTGGTGAAAGAGCACTGTTTTTCGAGCCCATCGTGGCCGTTTTTGTTACAGACATTGGTGAAGGTGTCTAATAAAAGACTCCTGTCAGTATAGGCTTTCCATTTTCCAAGTAGTCGACGAGGATGATTCCATGAGAATCTCAAAACACAGTGGCCATCGCCTTCCCAGCCTTACAAAGCAGTTTTTGATTTCTTTGGCGCACTTTCGCCTGCCTCTATCACCTGCTTTGATCGTTCCTTTGCTTCAAAGTGTGTAATGGTGGGTCCATGTTTCAGAACTTGATTGAAGCTGTCCAGTAAAGGACTTATGTTAGTATAGTCGTTCCATTTTCCATTAGTCCACAAGGAGTCCCAAAATAAAGTGGCCATCGCCTTCCCAGCCCAACAAAACAGTTTTTGCCTTCTGTGGCGCGCTTTCACCTGCCTCTTTCACCTGCTTTCATTGTTCTTTTGCTACAAAATGTGAAATGGTGGATCCATGTTTCAGAACTTGATTAAAACTGTCCAATAAAAGACTCCTGTTAGTATAGTCTTTTCATTTTCCAAGTAGTCAGCGAGGATGATTCTTTGAGAATCTCAAAACACAGTGGCCATCGCCTTACCAGCCTTACAAAGCAGTTTTTGCCTTCTTTGGTGCACTTTCACCTGTCTCATTCGCCTGCTTTAATTATTCCTTCGCATCAAGTGTGCATTATCTCGGCAATCTTCCTTAGTTTAACTCGACTGTCTTGCATCACGATATCATGGATTTTTTCAGCATTATCAGTTGTAGAAACCAAAACTGGACGTGCAGAGTGCGCTTCATCTTTGGTACAAGTGCGGCCTCGTTTGAATTAATTTATCCAAAAATAAATGGTCTTTAGCGATGGTACAAAGTCCCCAACCCCAAGATATTGATTTACGAATATAATTATTAAAATTAAAATTTTTATGAAGTGACTAGTGGCTAAACTAACAATGAGTACCTACGCTCTATTTTGTTTATACAAAAATTGATTTTTTGTACTATTTACATCTTATGTTACGTAAACGTTAACCCAATGATACCTGGATAGTATACCTAATTAGTGCACAAGATATTTTACGGCAGTTTGAAATTATTACAAAAAAAACAGTAATAATATAACATAAATTACTTACATTAACAGTTTCTTCACTTAAAGACCTATTGGGTGGAGCATATTTTCGTAGCCCCCCAAGTAAAATTAATTTGCTTGCTACAGACGACCCCTTACTCTTACTCATGATGACTTTTTTTTAATATTTCTTTTTTCGTAAGAACAATAAATTATTATTAATCAGTGGGTATAACAATGTGTCATACGTTATAATACATTTTGACGACAAGCTTAGCAACAAATGTTTTGTCAATATGTACCATCGAGTGAAATAAGTAGACGAATTTGCGACTCAAAATTGTAAAAATACATATCGATTTTATTGTTTATTGTTTTGTTTTTTTAGACTTTTTTATGTGAACCATACGGAAGAAAGAGATGCTATTAGGTATAGGTAAATTCTATAAAAAAGTACGAATCTTTTATGAAAGTCCCTCGTATACAAGATATTGTATGGAAATTAGCAAAATTAACGTTTAAACCAAAAATAAATTTAAATAAAATAAATATCATAATAATAGCGTCAATTGTAGCTTAAAAAGCTGCATTAACACTTAGACGCCATCTATTTGCATTTTTTTCATACCTCCTCTTTATTTTGGTCTCTAATATCATTCATTACAGGTTTTAGTTTTCTTACAGTTTTAATATTCGTATTTTGAGAAAATTTCTTCACCCTTAAAGTGGGTACCCTAGCTATGTACTATTGTTTTCGCATTTCCACATTTCTAACGAATTGAGCGACTCGCGTCTTTTTGTACATTTCTCATCGTTTTTGTCTTTCTATTATTTTCATCTTTTACCATGATTTCTAGTTTTGTTTTATTATTTCTCATCTTCTCCCTTCATTTCACCATATTTCCGCTTCCTGTCTAATTATCATCAGTTCTCAGTTATTATTCTCAATTTTCATCTTTTCCTTTTCTTACTTTTTCATTTTTGCTCGTCATTTAGCATCACGTTTCTCCTATTTTTCTTAATTAAAGCTTAGATATACCACTTTCAAATTTTTGTACGGGAAAACTCATTTAAGCACTACTGCAGTTCTGTCTTAAAATACCGTAACTCACACAAGGTTTCCGAATTCGCGAAGCGATTTATTTGAACAGTATGACGTCACAGCACCAAATGGAATTGACAAATATTGGAAAAATCAGAAAAGTGAGTTATCAGGGCGTTCCTTATAAAATAAAGGTGTTTTGATCTCTTACCCTGTTGTGTATGAGATCATCAGATATTTTTAAATGATAAGCGTGATGAACACTAGACTTCGACCACTACCACTGTCTGCCACACTATAGCAGACGAACGTCAGATATTTTACTAAGAACATCTCGACCACGACACATTAGACCAGAAGCCTCTCTTACACTGATTAACGTAAATCTGATAAACAGTTTCTTTATATTTAGCGCTGCAGCAGCTTATTTGAACATCCTGATTAATGATGCGTTTGTATAAAAATATTTATAAAATTTAAAATTGTAATTTAAAACATTTCAAAAAACAATAGATAATCGTATAACTTACTCAGAAAAGTTATTTATCTTTTCGAGAAAAATGAAATCCTATATTTTACTTGTAAGGTGATAAGTATATACAAATGTTATTCCATGCCAACACTTGGATAATTACTAAGCTTATATCATAAATTCCATCTACGGCAGTAAAGTAACTTCAATATTGATTAAATACGGTTTAATTAGCTTCAAATTTAACATTTCTAACAGCCATTAAAGTTAAATTAGGAAGCGAGTGAAGAAAAGTAATATTTTGAAAGTTGGGAAGTTCTTAGATTGATACTAATACATGCTAACTTTTAACCACGAAACGCACTTATTTGGTTTGGAAAAGTTTTGCAAAGGGTGCTATTTTTGTAGTAACTTCAAAATCAGCTTTAAACGAACGTAAAAATGCTCCTTCCTTCACTTTTTGTGTATTTTTATAGAGAAGCTGAGAAGTGTGAATGGAAAATCTTTATTAAGTAATGTGTTTTCTCAAATTGAAAAAGTCGCGAGGAGAGTGGAGTGAAAAAACTTGGAAGTCGATTGAGTTAATCAAAAATGCTAGTACGACCATGTTTAAAACGAGCAGTTAAATTTTGGATTGGGGTAGCGGAGCGGTAGAGTAGCCACAAACGAAATTTAACTCGGTTTAGATGTTATCATTTAGTGTTCTAATCAACTTGGTTTGTTATTAAAATTTTCCGTTGTGAAGAAGGAAAATGAACTCATGTGAGATGGGTAGCGAGACGTGTGAGATTAGTCATGCGTCACCTTAAATGAGGTCCATGGAGTTGTAATACCCACATTGAAATTCTCGATTTTTAAATACCCCATAATTAAATGCTAATTTAGTGCAATTTAATACTTTAAAAATTAATTAGTGCTCGTTTAATTGCGGAGTTACAAGGGTTCCAATTATAGATATAACGCGTAATACCCACCTTCACCGATGACCTTGAAAATGGTCTCATAATTTAGTGCTAATTTAGTGCGTTTAATGCACCAAAAAGAAAATTTAGTGCTCTTTTATATTTGATGTAATAAGAGCTCTAAGTGTGGATATTACGCGTGAAGTTACAACATTACGCGTAATATCTACTTTCACCGATGATCTTGAAAATAGTCTCATAGTTTAGTGCTAATTTAGTGCAATTTAATGCCTCCAAAGTAAAATTTAGTGCTCTCTTATATGTGAAGTTATAAGAGCTCCAAGTGTGGATATTACAACTTCACGCGTAATATCTACTTTCGCCGATGATCTTGAAAATGGTCACATAGTTTAGTGCTAATATAGTGCAATTTAATGCCCAAAAAATAAAATTTAGTGCTCTGTTATACTATTTGAAGTTATAAGAGCTCCAAGTGTGGATATTACAACTTCACGCGTAATATCTACTTTCGCCGATGATCTTGAAAATGGTTACATAGTTTAGTGCTAATATAGTGCAATTTAATGCCCAAAACATAAAATTTTGTGCTTCCTTAGATTCTCTACACGACCACATTAGAATGGGGGTGTTCTATAAAGACCTCCATAAATGGACTGAGCCGCACTAACCTACTGCATAAATAAATGCTAAAATCTCGAAATAATAGAATAAACTTAGCGTGAAAAAGTATGATTTATATATTTTAACAGTTTTTTTGTTCTTGCAATTTATATTAAAATGTTAAAACATTTTTACACAACATAAAACTATAAAAAAATAAGAAGTATAATAAAATAAGTTGTATACTTAGTTTCTATAAAGTAGTCGCCGACAATGAATTGTTTATTATTGCATATTATCACGCTATCTATTTTAAGTCATATTTTACATGCATTAATTATTATTATTACTTCCATTATATTCTAAATTGATTTTCAACTTTAATGTATTCTAAAATATTTTGCAAATTCGTTCACAATGTATCGCTATCGAGAGAGTAAAACTTCAATTCATTGCAGTTTACGTCGGGTGGACATTACGAGCAACTTCATGCAAAAAATTTTGACTCACGATCTTGATCTACATTCTTCAAGCACACAAATTTAAGTTGACGATAGTCATAAGCTAAGACAACACTAATGCTGAATATTTTGCAGAAAAACTGTTTTACCGTATCGGTCCTCTGGGGACGAAATCCTACAAGCTACCGCTCCAAAAAATTTTCTTTTTGGGTTTTGTAGGAGTGAAGGGGAGAAGGGGGTCAATTTGAAGTGAGTTGACGAGTTCAAGAACAACATTCGATGACCTATTGATGAAATTGGGACGAAATTGTGCGAAAACTTAATAAAAAGTTCTGCCACGAGGTCATCTACAATTTCAAGCGAGAGGGATATTTTGAAATGTGTACTTTAGAAAAGCTGCTCAAAATTAAATTTATTAAAAAAAGAAAACCCTAAGCTCCAAATATAACGCCCTTTCGACCTTTCGAAGTAATGTGTAGTATTTGAAATAGTTTTTTCTAATGGGTTGATTAAAATATACTAATAACTAATAAGACACTCGCTTAGGAAATAATTATTTCGGAAAAATGAAATTTACATTCTTGGATTCTAGATTGAAACAGTTACTGTAGATCAGTAGATGTTGTCAATCATTCTACTTCATGCTGGCTGGTGGAAGCTTCAAGGAGGCTAATACGAATATAATAAAGCCAATATTATCGCAAATGCGTTTTTCACGACGGACAACGGATTTTTCATTTTTGAGCTTCTCGCTTATTACATTTTACAGATACAAATTTTGACTGAGTAGCAATTATTTTTCTGCAGTTTATTTACTTTACTTCAAGAAAATTCGACTATTACTACAACATGCAGTACTAAACTATATTATCTCAAATACTGTTTAGTCAATAACACGGCAAAAAGCTTAATATAACCAAGTCACCCTTACCCTTATAAATGTTCATTAATTAAATTATTTAAAAGTGTATAATTAGACTTAAATGTGAATGTTAAATTAAATAACAGCATATTCTCATGAATATTAGGTAACTTACCCTATTCATTTCTTCGTCATCCATTTTGTCTCCTTAATTGGGTAATTATTTACCACGAAATTTATTTAGAATAATTTTTGAAAAATTTAATTTGACACGAACGTTAACTAAAATAGTTAACGTTAACAATTAAACAAATTTTTTTCTACACAATTATCTCGTTTGGTGGTCTCAAATTGAATGACGATATAAAATAAGAAATGTATCTACGACATTATCTAATTCGAAAATAATTTATTATATCTTTTCCTATAGGAATATGCAAAGTCGTATCGTGATTTCTATAAAGTTCTAATTTAATTCTTTGTGATTATCTTGGTGTAATTTGACAATATCACGCATATCTCCTGTTATAGGTAATATTGAAATGTTGCGGTTCTATACTATTATCAAATTGAATAGCTTTTATAATAAACGAGCGCTACTTTTAAATCTATTAAAATGTGTAATTAGTTTTGGTACGAATTGATCCAAACCCAAACGTTTTTAAATAGAGAAGAAGAGTTTCAATAACTTTAATTATTGTATTTGTATGTTCTAGAAGAAAATCTTCCCGTCTCCCTGCTTGTCTCTTTTTCATCGATTCATAAGAGATTATTTGAGAACCATGCACAATTCTTTTTTGTGAATTTTAGAAAATGTTACGACAATATTAATTTGAGCAGGCCGTACAATAAAAGAGCAATAGCCTGGTAAAATAAGAAATTGACCTGTCCATCTGAAACAATAATAATAAGTAAATCAGTAGGTAGGTACTCAGTGTGTAGTCTCAGTAGGTACTCAGTACTCAGTACCTGCTTCTCGTGAAGCGTGAAGAACGAAGCGATTATATTCAAGGTGACGATACTCCTCTTCGGCTAGTTTCCACTAACTGCCTGTAAGAACAAAATGTTGTTAATAATAATTATAGTTAATAATGATAATTTCAAGTTCAATAACGTACAATATTCTTAGGTCAAATTACTTCTGCTAGATGGCGCTCGCCTCCACAAATCAACGACGTTTTAAACTTTTAAGTTTTAATAAACATAACCTCAACATTTTAAACTCTGTTTTGGTTTGATCCGTTGTTAATTCTTCGATTCTTAAAGGATGAAAGTATCAAGATTAAAATGGATTTATTAGAAACCATTCTGCGTTCTGCAAACGCCCAGTCGTACATCGATCTATTTAGAAAATGTAACATCGATCCATCAGTTTTGCCACTACTAACAGATGAAGATTTACAATTAATTGGAGTGTCCGATAAAATAATGCGTAATGAAATTCTTCAAAAATCAACTAGTTTAATGATACCGCATGAGTAAAATTTGGTAAATTACAAATTAACTTTGTGCTACATTTTTTAAACTTGCAGGAAGAAGACCGACACGACGATAAACAAAGATTATGTTGAATTTGTTTTAACTCAAATGTCTCGGCAATTGCATTTACACTATGCTTGTTTACAGTGTGCTATTATTCGTAAGGACGTTATTGTATGCGACGTTAAACTAAACAATGCTACTCGTTGTCTAATGAAGTGCATTAATTCTCTAGAACGTCAAATAGATGTATTTGAAACACAGGTACTCGCTGTAATACTCTAAAATTTAACAATGTTAATTATCGTGCTTTTTAGATCAATAAAAAGCAGCAAAAGAGCAAAAAGAATAAGCGGCTTGCATCCTTAATTGCTTTAGGAGGTACAATTGTTACTTTTGTTCTAACAGGGAAACTTATTCGAGATTATATTTTGAAATGAACTCTATAATAGGACTGATACAGTTAAGCGTTCTTTATAATGTGCAATTTTTTAATAATAAATTACATATTTATATAAGTATACCTATAGTTTGAGTTGAGCGTTATAACAATCTTTTAACCTTATTTAAAAAGTTTATTACGTCCTAAACAGGGTTAAACATTAATTGCTAAAATAAATTAATTCAAATTTATTTTAATTTATTACTCAGGCGGACAGTGTAAATCCACCTTTACCTTTAAAATCCACAACCTCATTTATGTTTACATATAAAAAAATTCAGTGTCTGGATTATTTTGAATTATTTTAGCTGTTATTCCATTTTTAAGATTCCGCTCTCCATCTTTTCTTTTATATAATCCACAAGAGTAATCCATAACTTACACAAGACAGCTGTTATTCTGAAATGTTGACTGTTGACTTCTGAGTGACGTGGAATGAGGTTATGTTGTAAAAGTATTTATTTATTATTTAATCTAAAATTTCTCTCAACATTCTTCAATCATGTTTGAAATAACAGACACACAAAGTAAGTACAAAAATTTATTAAAATAAATATATCATGTTAATTCAATTACCTTTTAGAAATCGGAGTTGGACTTACTGGATTTGGAATGTTTTTCCTCTTCTTAGGAGTTCTCATGATATTCGATAAGAGCCTTTTGGCATTAGGAAATGTATAAGTGCACACAAAGTACTAATGATTTAACTCAAATGTGTTTTTTTTTAGATTTTGTTTATAGCTGGTTTGTCGTGTGTAATTGGATTAGAACGCACGTTTAGATTTTTTTTTCAAAGACATAAAGTAAAAGCGTCGATAGCTTTCTTTGGTGGAATTATTGTAGTATTAGTCGGATGGCCTATTGTAGGAATGATCTTAGAAACTTACGGTTTCGTTTTATTATTTAGTGGATTTTTCCCAGTTGTTATTAATTTTTTACGAAGAGTGCCACTTTTAGGTTCGTTACTTAATTTGCCAGGAATAAGTATGGTTAGTATTATTTAAGTTTACTTTTTCTATTGATTATAAGTGTGCTTTTCGTAGTTGGTCGACAAATTAGCAGGTGATTCGGGACGGATGACGGTGTGACACTTTCTCTTCGTAATTCAAATTTTTCGATACATTTAATGTTTTATATATAGAGGAGTGTTGAATGTTTGTACAATTTACCAATAAAAGAGTTAAGTATAGTAGAACTATTTTTATATTAATTTCTCAAGGCGTTTAGGCTATTTTTTATGTTGAAATATCAAGCATTTTATAAGTGGCAACATGGTGGTTTTCATAAAAAGATTTTCTTACTAGTGCCTATACTACTTATTTATAAATAGTGTAGGTAAATATTTTTAGCAACCCTGTAATGAAAAATTAAAAATGCTAATTTTTAAATTAATTTTTAGCAGGCGTGCTTGTTGGGTTGCCTAATCTGTAGGCGCAAAACTTTTATTTATTGGTAAGAGGGCTATAGTTGATGTTGAATGTAGAATTACTTTTCTACCCTGGTGCAAAGTAGAAAGAATTATTTAAAAAAATATCCTTTGGAAGCTTTTGGTTATTTTCAATGGTGACTAATGAAGAAGTTTACAGCAAATTTTTAATAATGAATACGAATTTCGGTAAAGATACGACAAGTGTTAAATTGAATTAAATAATTAAAAAGAATTTGTAGTAGATAATGAAGCGCGTAGGTCAACGTCCAACAAAGATGCAAAAAGGGTGGGGTTCATGCCATGCATGTGCATGGCAACAAGGCTTTAACTATAAGGGTGGGGTGAGCGTCGCTTGACTACGAAGAGTGACGTCACAATTTAGCCCGGCTTCTCTTGGTATCTTGCGATTTGCGATCCTTCTTACCACTTCCAGTTGCGTAGCTGTGTGGTTGTGATTGTAAAACTCGTGCGCTTTTAAACGTGTGTTGTTAGTTGTGTGTTCTTCTGCTCGCTTATAAATAAAAAAAAGAAAAAGTTAACTGAACGAGAATGGCAACCGAGGTCGAAAATAATATTCCTACCGAAACGAAAGATATTAAGGAGGACGCTCCTACCGAAAAAGCCGAAGAAGCGTCTAAACTGGAGGCTGCAGGAGATGCTCCAGCTGCTACAAAGGAGTTTGCACCACCAAAAGTGCTAGTGCACAAAGCCAATTTCGACAAGGATATTGTGTATTTGTATCAGTTTTCGCGTACTCCATTGCTACCCTCCTTATCTCCTTACTGCTTGAAGGTAGAAACATGGTTGAGACTCGCGGGGCTAAAATATGAGGTAAGTTTCGTACGATTCAAAATTTCAATTGTTTGTATTTTAATTTATTTTTAAAAAAATAATTATGTGGCGGGTGGTTAAATATTCCTGGTTCCTGGGGTTGTTGCCCTTTCCTTGTCAGGTCAGGGTTGACTCTCATCGTGTACGGGCGGCCATTTTAAATTGCTAGAATATTTGCACCTTCTAAGATTTTTTGCTATCTCCAACTTCATAATTTTCTTCTGTTAAATTCGCCTACATGTAATATATGCGAGGAGGATGTTGCGCTTCATTGCCCACATAATTATAAAACTTAAATTATATTTCTCCGGGTATTGATTTTTTTAAAGTTTTGTATTTAAATTATTGTTGGCAGCACTGATAAAATTTGCCTGGAAGTTCTTTAATTTTGTTTTAATTCGAAACAATATTAATTGTTTTTTTTGCAATTGTTTAATACAAATTTTTACTGTCATTTAAAAATGCAGTTTTAATCGAAAATTCAAGAATTTTTAGTAATCAAGATGATTCACTTCCGGTTTTACCGGAAGTTGTATCTAAATATGGTATTAGGTGAAAACGATATACTCTTTTGTTTTATTTGACTTTGACACGATAGTCACATAAGCTGTTGTGTCATTCAAAATGATACATTGTTCAATTATTTGGGTTTTGGATCTTTCAAAGGGACTCGAAGCTGAAATTTTTTAGTTTCTAGAGACAACCCAACCGCAAGTTATTAATTGAACAGTGAGGGATTACACACTTATCGCACGCTGTACAGTTGTACAGGGTGTCTGCTTTGTTGTAACGAATATTAGTTATAAGTTATTATTTATCAAACGTTTTGTTTAATTCATATCAACAACTGGAAATTACGAGAAGATTAAAAATACCAACAAAATTGATACTTTGCACTAAAATAAACATTTTCAATTAAATTTAATGCGGGTTCTCGATATTTTTCTTAATTCTCGGTTTCGACCTTGTTATTAAAATTACAAACCCACATGTGTGTTGGTTTTTAAAAAAGACGGGCGGTATTCATCTCGTTCTGTAACGACGAGATGCCAGTTTTTGGGAGCATTCACCCATGCACGATTTAAAAAAGTCAGTAGCGTATCAAAACGATTCCACATAATATTTTTTAAAAAACACGAAGCCCACAGAACTATTCATTTTTTAAAACAAATAATTAAATTGATACTAGAAGCAGTAAATCGTACAAAAGTGAAATTTAATTTTCTTTTGCAAGTCGCTCATTACGTTTTACTGAAAGTTCAAGCGATTTAATTTTCGTTACTATTTTTGTTTAGAAAGTGTGAAGATTAGTATTGTTAGATGGAATTGGGTTACGTTTTGTTAATTTTTCTGGTGTAATTTTCGTTCTTAATTTGATGACAATCTGCCTTAATCATTTTTTTGAAAGAAATGATACGCCAATGGTGGGACTTATCTAATAAGACAATGGATTAACGTAGCTTCGCTGTGATGAGCGGTTGATCAACTTCGTGATTACCATCTACAAACAAAAGAACACCCATAATATACAACAATTTATCCCTTTCACAATTTTAACGTTTATTAAACGTCATTTTTGACTTTCGTACACAATACTTGGAAGACACTAATGAAAAAGAAATTAAAGCCAATATACAATTTTGTCTAAATATTTACGACTTCAAATAACGGTTTTAATATAATGAGAGATAACCCTCAACAGCAGGGTGTAGACGATTTATTTGAGTAGTCACCGGTTTACGGTTGCTCGCTATATTGGACGTCCGAAACTATCGTATTTTAAATCAATCAGCGATGACAAAGGGGTTTCATGGTTTCGTATTTAAATAATAACTGAACTTTGCACCCAACAGTAAGGAGAATTTTTAGAATCGAAATGAAATGAAATTTCCTTTAAATTAAATTTTTCATCAAGCCACAGGCAAGATTGCGGCGGAAATGAGTGTGACTCCACCATTTATGATAATTCCATTAGGAGTAGTAGCTGTGCTATAAAACTTCCCAATTGATACATGACACTAGGGAGTCACCGAGACGTGATATAATTGGGTTCTTATTAAGAATCCTTTTAGGGTGACGAATTTCTTCACTTTTCTTCCCCCTTTAACCCGGGAAAACAATTTTTGAACAGATTTAACACCCAATTTTCGTAGCGATAACGACGCTTATCGAGAGTAATTTTTCATTTTGAAAAGGATGTTGAAGAGGTTGTTTATTTTTAAAGTTTCAATTGAAACTAATTATTTATATTGCTAGCGCACTTCCAACAGGACAGCGGGGTTCTTAAACACACTATACACACATTACTACAATTAATCAAATAAATAAATTGAAGTAAACAGTACCGCTGTGTACTTAGATGGATGTATAAAACACCATGCTGTATTCGGATTAAATTGACTTGTATATGTTACAACATCTGTTTGTTTGATGAAGAAAAGCATCTTGCTTGGTGTGTGTATCTTATGTCTTGCAGGAATTTCGACAATTAATAGAATTGGGCGCCGTGGGAGCGTCGCTTTTTGTTTTGTCTATTTTTTCTTCCACAACCGCACTTCTTGATTAATTCGGTTTTTTTATTCTTCTCCAATAGAGAAGTACTCGAATCATTTTTGGAAAATCGCGCTATGTACGACTACTCGTGTAATTATTATGCCTTTATTGGCAAAAAAATAGTCAGATGATAAAAAGCTCGAAGAATGGGTTTGTGCTCAGTAGTGTGAAGGCTGTAACTCTACAAGCATCTCTCTTATGAGAAAACTGAATAAGGCCTTTTTTGTAGGAAATTTTGTCTACTTTAATTTTGCATTCGGGTAAATTTTCCGTAGGGTCGATAGTTACGGAGATATAAGCTAAAAATAGTCAGATGATAAATAGCTCGAAGAAAGGGTTTGTGCTCATTAGTGTGAAGACTGTAACTTTCCAAGCGTCTTTCCTATGAGAAAACTGGATAAGGCATTTTTTGTAGTAAATTTTGTCTACTTTAATTTTGTATTTGAATAAATTTTCCGTAGGGTGGATAGTTACGTAGACATCAGCAAAAAATAATCAGATGATAAATAGCTCGAAGAAAGGGTTTGTGCTCAGTTGTGTGAAGGCTGTAACTTTGAAAGCATCTCTCATATGAGAAAACTGAATTAGGCCTTTTTGTAGGAAATTTTGTCTACTTTAATTTGGAATTTGCTTAATTTTCCGTAGGCTTGATAGTTACGGAGATATAAGCAAAAAAAGAGAAAAAGTCATTTTTCTTGAGCTTTTCTCTCCCCGCTCACCTCTCTCCATCCAGGACTTGTAGTATGTTGAACTATAAGGTTTTAATGAACAACCATACCAATCTCTTGAGTTTTTCCCCTCAACTCCCATCTTTTGGTCTAATTTGACTGGGCTATTACTTCTGAGAACGAATTTGAGAGATTGACCATTCGAATGATTTAATTCTTCTGTTGTAACAGTTAGGCAACTCTGTTAATTTCAAATGTGGCATCTAATTACTAATTTATACTGTAAAACTCATTTTAGCACGCAATTGACGAAATTTAGGGAGTCATTGGTGGAATAATAGATAGCATTAGTATTTACAGCAGCCTAATTTTAACATGGAAGTTATTTATTTTAATTATATTTGGATTACGTTCGTGACCTGTACTCTTAATATTAATAATTTAATATCCTATAATTATAATTTAAAAAATATATAATTATTGTACTTTCAAATTTAATATTTTTTTCCTTTCATGGCCAATAATTTACCTGTTATAATAATAGAAAAAATTACTCTACACCTCAAATATTTAGAAAATTTAGTTATTTCCGGTGGGCACGTATTTTACGGAAATTTCAGATAAAAGAACCTACCTGTAAAACCATCTATAGAGGAGATATGAAATTCAAACATATCTAAGACATTCTCAGACGGATTATCCAAGTGGTATACAAGAGCTATCTCGAGTAGATCTAAAATACGCTTTTCCTTACAACTTTACACAACGATTGTAATTTAAATTGAAAGAGATGGAAGTAGCGTGGCTCTTGAAACTACATATTTAAATTATTATAACTAACTAGAGAGAAGGAAATGTGCAATTTTTTTGATTTATTAAATTAATATCTACCGGATGAGTCAGTCTGCTACTTTGGAAATTAAGAAATAATTTTTATCGCTCCCATTTGAATACTTTCGTAGGTATTAGATAACAGTTTTTGGGCACCTCCATATTAAATTCGCCGAACTGCTCGCAGCTATCACTAGCTATTTTTCTTCCTACACCTCGGCTACGAAATAAATCAAACGTGACTTAAAATTTATGTAAATTATTACGAAATGCAAACGATTGTGGATTATGTTTTTTTTGGGGGCAGGTTAACGAACTTGAAAGATAATTTTGCGAAGACCCGACCTATTCTTATAAAAGGCTCGAGGGTATATTGCATTCGGCTAAAAATAATTGTTTGTAGCGAAGCCGAGCAATTCTCGCTTGGATGGATCTTTAAAAATTTTGATGCTTTGCGCTTCCAAATGTCCAAATTCGCTTCTGTAATAAAACGCAGCCTTTATGTGGTTTGTTAAATGAAAGAGTTATGGTTACTCTTACAATTTATTGTTTGCTCGCCGAAAAGTAAACCATGATTTCTGATGCCGTAGAGGAAAAAAATACTTATCTATTTGGTTCTCACATCTCAGATCTCACATGGAGGTATAAAACGAGAACGAATTGAAATTACACGTACGACGAGCGTTCCAAACGCCCGAAGCGCATCACCTTGCTCATGGGTGTTGGCGTACGAAGGCCGAGGTCAGATCAGTTTAATTATCAATATTGGAACAAAAAAAGTTCAAAATCCGATCGATATTTTAGAAAGCGATCGCAATAACACCGCTCGGCATAAAATTACGCAAAAAACGATATTGTACTATGTTTATAGTTGTGAAACTTGTAAGTTGATAAACAAAAACAATTTACTTGATAAGCCGATAGCAAATTGAGCGTATGACTAAACAAAGTAGAATTTAATAAATTAATGTAAACTGTTTACGAAGCGATTTGGTCGTTTAAAAAGGGCATTTGTTGTTAAAAAGGACATTTCGAAGGGCCGGTATGTGTTATTTGCGAATACTTATCAACTCGCTAGGCTCGAGACTGTGTAGGTTGAAATTTTGTCTCGAGAGATGCAAATTGATGTAGGTACTTTTTATTTTGTATTTCTTGCTCTTTATTTATACGTTTTTAAACCGTCAAGTCACAAGATACTACCAGACACACAAGGTCGATTGGAGGTAGAATGTAATGCGTTTGGACACGCTCTTCGGTTCAGGTAAAAATAGATAGTTTAAAAATCACAGGTGTTCCATCTAACGATTTACCTACTGACTCAATATAAGAAGAAACGTAAATCGTCGATTTGTTACTTATTAAAAAGTTGTGTTTTGGTAGAAATTCGAAATGGTTCGCGACGATAATGATCGCGAATGAAGCAAATTTGAATATTAAAAGGTCGTTGGCTCGCGACAATTCAATAACAAAATAATCCCATTAGGCGATTGAAAATTATATAAGCCTGACTTTACCTAAAATTTAGTTTAGTTTCCTGTTAGATGGTTGTTTATGCTCAAGGGAAACGGAGGTTTAACGTGCCTGACAATAATGTGAATCGTTTCGTAAAATATTTACTTGCGGCCTTGATGAAACGTTTTATAAAAAAGTTTTCCTTCCATTCCTGCACGAACTTTTATGTTCTCGTGTTTGACTAGATACCCGTCGTACTTGCTCTTGCTAGAGGACGTCCGTTACGCACTAATCTCACTTGCACAATTATTTTGCTAAACAAAAAGTACAAAATTTACAAATGTACAGCAGCATTAACTTGGGAATTGCTCGAGAAGTGTGCGTTTTTGCTATTTTTTCAGTTTTTCGCTTATGACTCGAAAACTACGCACTTTATGAGAAAAGTGTTCTTGTACAAAAATAAAGTAATATCAATTTCCTACAAATTATAGTTCGTAGGTTTTATCCTCCGACAAACGGTTTAGGCGCTAGAGCGCGTTAAAGTTTGACAAAAATTCTAGAATCGGCCAAAAAACTGTTTTTTTGTTTAACGCTTGTAACTCGAAAAATATGCACTTTTAGAGAAAGGTGCTTTTATATAAAAGTAAACTGTCAAATTTCCTACAAATTATAGTTAGTAGGTTTTTTCTTCCGACAAACGGTTTAGGCGCTAGAGCGCGTTAAAGTTTGACAAAAATTCTAGAATCTGCCAAAAAACTGTTTTTTTTGTTTAACGCTTGTAACTCGAAAAATACGCACTTTTAGAGAAAAGTGCTTTTATATAAAAGTAGACTGCATCAAATTTCCTACAAATTCTATATCCTAGTTTTTTTCACCAGACGAACGGTTTTGCCGCTACAGCTCGTTCAAGTTTAACAAAAATTTCAGAATCGGCCATAAAACTGTTTTTTTGTTTAATGCTTGCAACTCGAAAAATACGCACTTTTAGAGAAAAGTGCTTTTACATAAAAGTAGACTGCATCAAATTTCCTACAAATTATATATCCTAGTTTTTTTTTCACCAGACGAACGGTTTTGCCGCTACAGCTCGTTAAAGTTTGACGAAAATTCCAGAATCGGCCAAAAAACTGTTTTTTTGTTTAACGTTTGTAACTCTAAAAATACGCACTTTTAGAGAAAGATGCTTTTATATAAAAGTAGACTGCATCAAATTTCCTACAAATTATATATCCTAGTTTTTTTTCACCAGACGAACGGTTTTGCCACTACAGCTCGTTCAAGTTTGACAAAAATTTCAGAATCGGCCATAAAACTGTTTTTTTGTTTAATGCTTGTAACTCTAAAAATACGCACTTTTAGAGAAAGATGCTTTTATATAAAAGTAGACTGCATCAAATTTCCTACAAATTATATATCCTAGTTTTTTTTCACCAGACGAACGGTTTTGCCGCTACAGCTCGTTAAAGTTTGACGAAAATTCCAGAATCGGCCAAAAAACTGTTTTTTTGTTTAACGTTTGTAACTCTAAAAATACGCACTTTTAGAGAAAGATGCTTTTATATAAAAGTAGACTGCATCAAATTTCCTACAAATTATATATCCTAGTTTTTTTTCACCAGACGAACGGTTTTGCCACTACAGCTCGTTCAAGTTTGACAAAAATTTCAGAATCGGCCATAAAACTGTTTTTTTGTTTAATGCTTGTAACTCTAAAAATACGCACTTTTAGAGAAAGATGCTTTTATATAAAAGTAGACTGCATCAAATTTCCTACAAATTATATATCCTAGTTTTTTTTCACCAGACGAACGGTTTTGCCACTACAGCTCGTTCAAGTTTGACAAAAATTTCAGAATCGGCCATAAAACTGTTTTTTTGTTTAATGCTTGTAACTCGAAAAATACGCACTTTTAGAGAAAAGTGCTTTTATATAAAAGTAGACTGCATCAAATTTCCTACAAATTCTATATCCTAGTTTTTTTTCACCAGACGAACGGTTTTGCCGCTACAGCTCGTTCAAGTTTGACAAAAACTTCAAAATCGGCCATAAAACTGTTTTTTTGTTTAATGCTTGTAACTCGAAAAATACGCACTTTTAGAGAAAAGTGCTTTTATATAAAAGTAGACTGCATCAAATTTCCTACAAATTATATATCCTAGTTTTTTTTCACCAGACGAACGGTTTTGCCGCTACAGCTCGTTAAAGTTTGACGAAAATTCCAGAATCGGCCAAAAAACTGTTTTTTTGTTTAACGTTTGTAACTCTAAAAATACGCACTTTTAGAGAAAGATGCTTTTATATAAAAGTAGACTGCATCAAATTTCCTACAAATTATATATCCTAGTTTTTTTTCACCAGACGAACTGTTTTGCCGCGACAGCTCGTTAAAGTTTGACGAAAATTCCAAAATCGGCCAAAAAACTGTTTTTTTGTTTAACGTTTGTAACTCGAAAAATACGCACTTATAGAGAAAAGTGCAGTAAACTGCATCAAATTTCCTACAAATTATATCTCCTGGGTTTTTTCACCATACGAACGGTTCAGCCGCTACAGCTCGTTAAAGTTTGACAAAAATTCCAAAACCGACCAAAAAAAACTGTTTTTTTGTTTCGACCCATATAAATCGAAAACTACGCACTTTTAGAAAAAAGTGTCCCTATACGAAAATAAAGTACGTTCATTTTCCTACAAATTCTGTTTCTTAGATTTTTTTGTCAAACGATCAGTTTATGCGCTAGAGCGCTGAAGTATAGCAGTGAGAACCTAAACTGTTCAATCGAAGAAAGAAATGTAAGTAACAATTTGTAGGAAATTGAGTGCACTTCGTTTTTCTCTAAAAGTGTCTAGTTCTTTTTCCTCATTTCTAACAGTTCTTATGTGTACTATTCCAACTATTATGTTAAGCTAGGAAGTCCAAACTTCGACTTCCATTTGTTGTAATTATTATGGTGTACGATTTAGGATGTGGATTCCCATTCCCAGACAGACCCATGTTTAGCTTCTTGTGAAATTGGCGATTTCCAATTCGTTACAAAATTAGATCCACAATTAGTATAATCTTGAGTTTATAATACGAGTGGTTTATTGAACTAAAATCTCAAACATTTACAAATATTTTACATAAACCAACTCTTTTCCTTTGATCGTATCCACTGTGTGTAATAATTACTTCCGCCATAACACTACGATCTATTTTATTTACTACTACTAGTATAGGTAAAATTAGCCGAACACTTGCGTAATGACATTGTCATTGAAATTACAACGAACGCATAACGAAACTAATATTTAAACGCATTCTTGTGTTAGCCAAGGGTAATGATTAAACCTGACAGTGAAAACAAACGGATTCATGCAACAATAACTTTCATATTGCGAACGTTCGTTTTTATTCGCTCCAACTTTTTAGGGTAAAACAAAACAAGAGTCAAAGGAGTTTAAAAATACGTACTTGTATTTAATTTGTTTTGGCACTTTGTAATTTCCAAGCGAGCCGTTTAAAAATATATCGAGAGGAAGCTCTAATCAACCGGTGTGACGGCAGATTAAAACTGATGACCGACTAACTAACCTAGAGAATTATCATCCATAATCTGAGAAACTTCGCGTGGTGCATATAATTATCATGAATTTAGATAACATACAAATAGCTTTTGATGTAATTTTACTGCTCGGTGTGTTTGAATAATGCCAAGATGGCCTTTGAGATAATCGCTAAATCATCAAGAGACCAAGGAAATGTATATTTTGGCTTCCGCTTGAAAAAGTTACTTCGTGGAGAGGATTACTCGGTTTTTTGAGATTCGTGCAGTTCGAGTATTAAGGTCACAATTGTTACTTTTTTAAATCGTTTTGACATACCAAAACAATTGGTGCATTTGAACTGGCAAGCGTGTAATGTGAAAGATCAAATACTACATACGAAATGGGTGTATCGTCTCGTCTTCACACCTCATTACGTTCTTCTTTACTATGTCATTTTATCATCAACTTCGGTAAATACAGTTATAACCCACTAATGTTTTTTGTTTACGGCTTTAACCTCAATTGGCGTGCAGCTGTGGGGTATCGACTAGAAGAGCTATAGAACTACTTACTGGTAAAGTTAGTAGACCTTTTGAGCGATGGTAACAGAATCTGCCGTCCTATGTTTGGAAGTCTTTTGGTTCAATGACAATGACGATAGTTTCAGTAGAAGAATCTTCCGCTAAGCTTTTTGGGTTGGTTTTTAACTTACGACAACACTTTTGAAGTTGTTTCGTTTCAATTTACACGGATAGCCTCTTCTAAGTCTATTTTTGTTGATATCAACGCGTTTAGCCCCATTTCGGTGTTTATTAACCCCGACGTGAATTGTCAAAATTAATATTCCATTGTCCAGATGAACGGATGGATGGCACGACAATGGTCGTAACTTGGGCTAATCGCCAACTATTTTGCTTTTCACTTTTCGTGTTCAATTGTGGCCAATCCTACACAAATTGTAAAGGAAATATATCGTTTTATTTTATCTGACAACGTTAAATATTTAAAATTGGCCATTATAACCGCACCCACACCCCGTGTTAGAAATAACGAGCCGATTTTAAGTTTTCATTCTTATAACGGCCAACGACAGTAAATACACAACTCGCGCTATCTTTCAATTTGATCGATAAAGTAAATTAATACAATGTGTACCTTGTCGGAAGACGTTATTTATTGCGAGCGACTAATTTTGATTTTGCTAAATAATTTTTGTAGCTTCGAGTTCGTTTAACCTAAACTTTTTTGTTTTTTTATAAGACAATCAACTTTGCTACTACTTACTACACTACTGGGCCATTAATCGTAATTGACGTAAATCATGATTATATTATAAATGCACCGATTAAATTGTATTTAGTCTGTCTAAAAATTTAATTTTAGACGGTGCCGTTACGTTACGTGCAGTATAATTTAGTAATTTTTGGGACTACCGTAAAAAAAAGTTTTACCTTTCAAGGGAGGCACTATGTTACGCTACCCATACTACCTACTAACTACTAAAAGCAGTGATTGATAAGTGTGTCAATATCGAACTAATACGTAAACCAATTTTGCTATTTTATGATCGTTGTAGGATGCTGTCGCGTTGTTTAATTATTTGTTATTTATTAATCGCATAAAATCAATCTCATGTAAAGAGTAAGCGGTTCGACCTCATTTTATATTATAATTCAAGTTCGATAACAAGTAGACAAGCAAATTAAACTATAATTCAAAGTTGACAAGGGCAAGATTACCCTGTCCCTGTCATTGTAACTTTAAAGAGACAATTTGTGTAGGAGGAAATTATCATTGTGTAATATAATGTACCAAAAGTTAGTTTTATATGATAATTTGCAGTGATTACGGGGGTTAAATTTCAGTTGTAAATTTGCCGAAACCAAAATTACGCTTTTACTCAACAAATTTACATTTAAATAAGTTTTTGGAGGTGTTGAAATGAATTTTCTTTTTAAACAGATTTTGTCGTAAAATACAGGGCGAGTCGGGGCTCTATCGTAAATTCTATTTCCACTTTTTTAGGTTAAAAGTTGAAAATAATCATTTCATTAAGTATGTACATACTTCTGTAATTCGAAGCTCTATATTTCTTAATTATTTACTTAATGGTCGATTAAGAAAAATTAATTAAGAATTTATCAGTCTCGTTATATTTATACGAAATAGAAACAATAATACAAACTTTTATTTTATTTTATTGAGTTAAAGACCCGTGAAAAAAGGTCACGTAGTTTGATAAAGAATAAAGAGGAATTTAAATTCCGTTGCCAATTAAAAATATTATTGTATACAGTAGAACCTCGATTATCCGGGGCGACTGGGACCATGCTCTGCACGGATAATTGAAAAACACGGATAATAGTAAATGACTTTTAGTTACCACAATAATGTACATGTACATACTACAAAGATCTTATTAGAAAAAATCAGACAATCGAGATGTAACAAGTCCTTAAACATGAATGTGTGTAGGTAAAAGGGCAAGCAGAAATGCTACACCAATTGGCACGGTTATCAATCTAATAGCCATTTCTATACAGCAATTCTGAGAAATTTTATATCTACATAAACACCAAATAGGATATCTTTGTATTTAATAAAAGTACAAATCTCTAAAGTAAGCAAAAATTCGAAGAAAAATTCTAAACGATTGTGAAGCATTAATACATATTGTTAAATAATTATTATTATGATATTATGAATACGTAAATTTAAAAAAAAATAGTAATAACAAGTGCACGGATAATCCGCCGCACGGATAATCCGCGCACGGATAATCGAGGTTCTACTGTACTTTTTTTGTTGTATTACGATTAATTAAACTTTTCTTTGTCAATAAAATTTTGTAAATACCACCACTGAAGAATTTGAATGCTCTTTCTTAACCTTTGCTCGAGAAAGAATTTGCATCTCCATACATATCTTAAATCTGACTGCCTGATAATAGTGGATCTGAAATCGTTATTTTTGGGCCCCTCTTCTCTACCGCCTCAGCTGTTCTCTGTACGAAAAAAATTAAGAGGCATAATTTGTGGAAAATTGAATGTACTTGATTTCTGTGTCGAAACACTACTCACTAAAAGCGCGTAGTTTTCGAGTTATAAGCGTTAAACAAAAGTAAAGTTTTTGGCCAGTTTTGGAATTTTTGTCAAACTTTAACGCGCTCTAGCGCCTCAACTGTTCGTTTAAAAAAAAACTTAAACTGACATAACTTGTAGTAAATTGAATATGCTTTATTTTTGTGTAGAAACTTTTCTATAAAAGTGAGTAGTTTTCGAGTTATGAGGGATCAAAAGTTTTTTGGGCCAATTTTGGAAGTTTTTTAACTTCATCGCGCGCTAGCGTCTAAATCATTCACCTGCGGAAAAAACTAACGAGATATTATTTGTAGAAAATTTACTATACATTATTTTTATATAGAGGAACTTTTCTCAAAAAGTGCGTAGTTTTCGAGTTATGAGAGATCAAAAGTTTTTTGGGCCAATTTTGAAAGTTTTTTAACTTCATCGCGCGCTAGTGCCTAAATCGTTCACCTGCGGAAAGAAAACTTAAGAGATATTATTTGGAGAAAATTTACTATAGATTATTTTTATATAGAGAAACTTTTCTCGAAAAGTGCGTAGTTTTTGAGTTATGAGAGATCAAAAGTTTTTTGGGCCAATTTTGGAAGTTTTGTAATTTCATCACGCGCTAGCGTCTATATCGTTCACCTGCGGAAAAAACTTATGAGATATTATTTGTAGAAAATGTACTGTACATTAATTTTATATAAAGGAACTTTTCTCGGAAAGTGTGTAGTTTTTGAATTATGAGGGATCAAAAGTTTTTTGGGCCAATTTTGGAAGTTTTTTAATTTCATCGCGCGCTAGCGCATAAATCGTTCTCTTGCGGAAAAAACTTAAAGGATATTATTTGTAGAAAATGTTCTGTACATTATTTTTATACAAAAGAACTTTTCTCATAAAGTGCGTAGTTTTCGAGTTATGAGGGACAATAGAATTTTTGTCCAATTTTGAAAGTTGAAACTTCATCGCGCGCTAGCGTCTAAATCGTTCACCTACGGAGAAAAACTTAAAAGATATTATGTGTAGAAAATTTACTGTACTTTATTTTTATATATAAGAACTTTTCTCATAAAGTGCGTAGTTTTTGAGTTATAAGCGAAAAACCGAAAAGAGCCAAAATCCACTCTTCTCGAGCCTCCCCTAAATTAATGAAAAATTAATTGATTTTACTACTCGTTACACTCTATAGTTTAGTAAAGATGTTTGCTGCCTCCCGGACTAATCTTGTCTCAGTTTTTAACTTTTTCGCTCAGCATCAGCGTCCCTGTTCGTTCCCAAACTAAGATAATGAGGGACAACCGAATATACTGCTCCAACTTCTTGCATTCTGAAAAGGCCTTTCCAATTCGTTTGAAGAGAAACCACAAAAATGCATAACGTGGTAGAAGTGAGCTTCTCTTGCCTGTAATTTACTGCAATGGAACTTTCGAGAGCCGACCCTTTGGTCGTTAGAGAATACTTTTTTGTAAAACCAAAAGCAATTACCTACTCACAATTCTATACTTATCTCGAAGATGAATTGCAAAGATCAAATTTCTTCTCTATAATTAAACGGAATAAATTGCTCTAGATAATTACTCCCTAATCGTTTTATTGACAATGAAACTATTACAGAAACTACAACAGTTACTAGTTTAAAAGACTGGTTTTACAGTTACGTTTTAAGATTGGCCTGCATCGCTCTAGCTCGAGTGATGGTACAGTGGGTACGGTATGGTATATAACTGGAAAAAACGTATGCCCATATAGAGTCTTTCACCTACTGCACTCTTTAACAGCTTATTTTCTTTTATTCGTTGTAACTATAAAAAACGATTCAATTTTAATAGCGGAAACAAAATTATTATTTTTTTTTACGACTACGATTTCGTTTTATTTTGGTTTCGTGTCGTGACAAACTTAAATTAACAATTAGTTCGAGAGGAGAAGATTACCTGCTGCTTTTTTGACTGCTTCGAACTTGTTTTTAAATTGTTTGGAAAATTGAGGGTGACACACGAGAGTAGAGGCAATAAAATCGTTTGGCGTATAAGGCTAGGGTCGCATTGGTTGCGGCGACCAGGAAGCAACTCCGAAGAAATTTGCAATGGCACATTAGGCGAGACTTTTTGAAAGCAATATTTAATTACCTTCGTCATTTCTCTTGAGCCTTGGGGTCACTTGAAATCGAGAACTATGTTGGCCACTTGCATAACCATAGCATGCCTTTAGGCAGCGACTTGAAGTTGGATGTAAATAGCGATAGAATTGTTACTGTTGCGTTCCTCAACCAGATCGCAGATGTGACCCTAACCTAACAAGTTGGTATCGATTTTATTAGCGTAAAAAAATTTCGATTTTGCTTTAAATGACTATTTAGATTAGTATCGCGCGACAAAAAATGAATAAATTATTTATTTTTCGCGTTCGAATGGACTTCTAAAGCTTGCGACGCTTAGATGTATGTAGAGATGTGAAATTTGGTACATCGAAACAGGTATTTGCCTTTTCAACTTTTTTTATGTCAATTCTCTAATAAACGTCTCATTTGCATTTTATTTGGGTTTAAATTAAAATATTCACAGACGAGAGTGAAAGAAGTCCAAAACGATGCATTTTAGAGATTGGCGCTTTAGATTTATTTGAAAAAATTGTTTGGAAAGTCCATTTCTCGTCGTCGTCCAGATAATCATCTGTTCTCGTCTCCTTATAACTGCAATAAGTGCCTCATCAACTAAAGCTGTCTGAAAAAAATTTAGGGGCTCGTTGAAAGGCCACAAAGGCTCCTTTTTACCAGGAAACTCTTGATCGTTTTTTTTTCAATTTACTCTTCGTACGCAGCACCGTTTGGTGTATATTTTTATCTCTCCACCCCTATATTTATTTCTGTTCCTAGTTAGTGTTTTGTTTCGCGTCTTGTTTATAATAAAATAGCTGCGGTTTAGAAGAGGAAGCGCGACGACTTCTGGATTTTAAATTAAAGCGCACGTTGTGCGAACTTCTACACGAAAATAAAACTCGCGCCTTGAAGTTTAAATTAATAATTTTGCGAAAGCCCACAGAGCTCAACTAATCTGATTTGAATTCGCGCGATAACCATCTTTAGTTTAGCCTTTAATCGCATATTTTCAATTTTAAACGGAAACGGTTTTAGCGGTAGACATAAAATGTTAAGATGGGGAGCTTGTAAATCTGATCGGATAAATATTTAGCAAAGTGGAAGTTGGAAGTTTAATTTAATCTTCGATAATTTACAATAGTACTTTATTTGTTAAAGCCTTAAACGATGTATTTAAGATTTTCTTTTCAAAAGAAAATTCTCCTGAAAGAAATAAATCGCGAATCCGTAATTAAATCGCTTGTGTTTTTTGGATACTTCTCAAACAAAATGGTTGAACATTGAACTTATTGTTTGTAATTGGTGGTCTTTTGAAGAATTTTTATTGCTCTCACTGAGATGACCCTCGTTATTGACCCCGGATGTCGTCGGGGTCTAGGAATGCAGCCACGACTAATAACACCCTCTTCACTTTATCTTGGGAATTTTTCAACTCTTTAATTAATGAATCATTATTGTCATCTTCCTTTCTTAGTGGAGAAGCTTCTGTTTTAAAATGCTCAGATATGTTTCGAGTTTCGACACTTAATTAATTTAATTTAATCAAAAATTGATTGGATGATGATTTAATATTGTTTTTCTTTTCTTACAGGTGAGTTCGCATTTTTTTCCAAAATGAGTAACCCAATGTGTGAAAGGTAAACATTGATTAATTTTTTTATTAGTGATATTAGTTGTAGATGTCTCATAGGTAAGTACATAGTTTTTTCTCGTAAAAAAACAAACGTTTTTGGAACAGTAGCTCCAAAAAAGTGTACCTAAATAAAAAAAAATTGCGCCAATTTCTTTTTCGTTAATTAGTGACCCAATTACTCACTTATCATTGAACTTACATAAAATTGTCATCAGACCTTTTTTGTTGAAAATTTGATTTTCTTCCATTGATGTCCCATGAAGTTTTTGCGTAGGACGAACTGTTACGCGGTAAATCGCCAATTTTGAAATGTCGTCTCAAATTATATCCGACACCCGGTATAGTAAAACTAAGTGAATTAGTGAAGCGTCAAGTTATTTCTATAGTACAACGACCTAAAATGTTTTTACTTACTATCAGTTTAATTTAAACTAAATCCAGTTATGTTTTTTAAATTTCGTTAAGCATAACTTGGCATTTGCTCACCATCTGTTTTTATTAAATAATTTATTTTGTTTGGTTTTTTACATCACTCGCACTTCGTAATTATAACAAAAGAGGAGCAACTCTATGATACGTTTAACCGATGTCTTAAAAACTTAAATTGAAGAGCGAAATAGGTCAGATGTTGGAGCGGAGATAAACGATAAGAGCAAAAGAGCGAAAGCAACGAATTAAAAACAGTGATATCTACAGACCTGTTTATGTTGAAGATAAGAGCAACGAGCGTAATTTTATAAAAACGACGATACGAGCGAAGAAAGGGCCGAGAGTTTCATACGCGATTATTCGCTCGACTCGCTCGTATTGTCACCGCCATCATGGACTTGAAGAAACTTATAACCACCACAATCGGTTTATACTTGATAAACAATGGGATGAAGTTTCGAAGGGTATCGAAAACAGCCAGCCGTCATCACTTAATCTAGATTCAGATCTTTCTCTTCAATACTCACTAATCTTCATCTCTTGACTCACATCTGCATCATCTAGGTGTTTATCGTCGGCGACTGTAACATAAGTCAAAATAGCAAACGCCAGTCTAGAGACAATCAGGCCTATTTTGTATCGTAACCTTTAAGATAGTGGTCAACTTTACCGTTTATAGTAACGTTCTATCTCGGCTAAATAAAAAGGATAGAACGTTACTTTAAACGTTAAAGTTGGCCACTACATACTTTAGAGGTTATGATACAGAATATGTCTGATTATTGGTAACGCATTATTGAAACTAGAGAGCAAAATTCGTTCAATATTAGAAGCTCTACTCAGTCTTTTCTAAATCCTATAGACGCTCCGACTTCAACTCCTGTTGACTAACGACGCTAAATTGTTTATTGGTGGTGTTACGCGAGCTTTTGTAACCCACAAGCCTCTTCTGTCTCCCTTTAATTTCGCAAGCGTAACTTTTTTTAATGGTGACTTCGGTAATTTTGATTTGGTCACCCCCAGCGCTGCTCCTGGCAACTTTTGCACTTCATTTATTCAAGGATACAATCGAAACATTTAAAGTTTCTCAAATAAGTTGGTTCCGTGGAATAACTTACTTGTTTAAATTAGACGAAGATTCTTGATTGAAGTTTGTTTGCGTGTTTGTGCGCCGTGGTACATTTTTAACATTCCTTTAGCCTCCAGATGCCATAAATGAGACGTATCTGTATAATTTTGTCGAAGCACGTGCAACTCTGTGTGCACAATTTTATTAATATTAAACACAAAAATGTTTGAGGAATGAATCATAAATATATGTACTATGTACACAAATAATTGTTATTAATTTATCGTGTAATTGAGTCTCGGTATGTTATTATAAACATGTAGGTATTAGAATTTGCATAGATAGTAGCTTCTGAAAATTTTTAAAATTATCGTTTAATAACAATAACAGTCGGAATTTCAAGGGAAATCGTGACAAGGATTAAATGTTCTCTTTTACATACATACGTAAATGTATCTATTGCGTGCAATTGTTTTCATGTCTTTTGTAAATAAAAGATATTTGATGATTATCGATTTTTTGTATTGTACCTATAATACTCAATTGTCTTTGTTTTTACTTAAAACGTAGAAAAATCGGCGTATATTCAGGATGTATTTTTTAAAGTGTTAAGTACAGGGTGGGTAAAATTTGACGGTTGCTCGGTTGTTGTGAAGTTACAGAAAATATATCAGGCACTTTTTTGAACGACAATAAAATGAGCCGAAGGAGTTTTTAATACCTTCGTTAGTTTCTAGTTTATAACCCAAATTGGGTTTAAAAAAAATAGAAATCGTAGTTGTATGTGACATATTTGAATAGCACTTTTCATCCTCTTTTCAATGATATATAATGTTATATATTTTTTATTTTCTTATTTTTTATTGTATTGTATTTTTTTTTTCGTTTTTTATTTAACAATTCTTAATAAAATGTTATACATTTTTGAAATAGGTACTATCTTCTCTATCCAATGGCATAAAATTTTTAAATGTCCCCATACGAAAAACAAAAGTTGGTATCGACATACAGTAAACTAAAACTGATAACAAAAAAATTTTGGCTTCGCCTGAAAGAACAGTAAAAGTTACCTTAGAAAGTCTTTTTAGTTTATGAATATCTTTCCAAATAACGATTTTAGAGCCAAAAACTAAAAACGCCAATTTTGTTGTTTTCCGCCATATTTCGGAAACTTATGGAGGGGGTAAATTATGTTTTTTTATTTTATTTAAGCATAAGTCTGGGATCGTTTTTATCCATTTAATCAAGTCTCTATCTCTTATGATTTATGATAAGCGAGATACCTGTACTTAACTTTTCAAAACTTATGTAATTTTTTTCTTTTTCTGCGTGATTTGTTTCTTTGTTTCTTTTCTCCATTCGCTCGCGGCTTAAAAAATGTTTTGGGTATTATGTTCATTTCTAAATTTATATTCAACTTATCTTGTGTAATTTAGGTTAAAAGTTCAAATTTTTACTTTCTTTAATATTTTATGTACTCGAGCAATGGCCATCTCATTTATTAATAAATATATAGAAGTTTTACCGTAATACAGAGAACCTATACCGATCAAAGATGTTAAAGGTAAAAGTTTATTGTTTCCACATTTATAAAAGTCATTTAGACTGTACTTTTGGGCTGCATCATCTACCCCTAACTTGCCTTGCGTGTACTCTACAAATAATGACACTTCAAACTTTCTAATTTTATATTTTTCCTCTATTACCGTTAAAAATTAAGGGCCATGAGCCACTTCCAGTTTAATCAACAAATTAGATTTTTTTTATACCTTCGCGTATTGTGCGTACCGTTTACGAAGAGAAAAAAGTTTCCGATTTGTGTCTAGTAAAGTCTGTAACATTTCGCGAGCCCTGTATAGTCTGCCCAACCCTAATAATTTATGTAATGGTATATCATCAAACATAAGTGTATGCTCAAATTACAGAAGTAATAATACAATTGATCAATTTATAATAAATATCTAAGAATTTCATTTTGTATACGTGATAAGATTTAAGGTTATTAAACTACTAAAGATTAGTTATTTAATTTTTATTAATTTATTGCTATATTATTCTATACAAATATTTTCATTGTGTGATTTTACCATTAGGATGCATTGAAATTGTATTTAAAAAGACGACTCATTTAAATTTTAATTGGGAGCATATGCCTCTTTTAGGGTGCCCCCCCCCCCGTCTTTAAATTGAGATACGTTAGATATTCCATCTTAATCGAGCGACATAAATATTTTAATCTTTTTTATTGAGATATCAATTTGTTTTATTCGTTTTTAATTAATTGGAAGGGACAATTCGACTAATACGAGAATTTTCAATTGTCATACTATCCAGCGTTATTCTGCAATTTTTTACAAACTTCGGGAGGTGCTATGGCCACTTTGAAAAAAAATTTTTTTTTGTTTCTAAAAAGTTTATTTTTAAGATGTCGACTAATGCACTAATTTTATTCAAACAATTTCATTAGTGAACATTAGTCCGCGAGAAATAAATTAAACAGTACTTATGCTAAAAATTCTCAACCTACATTAACAACGCGAAAAATTCTTCCGACTTTCTTATTGTAATTTTGTTATTTTATATTATTTAATTAACATACAAAAAATTCGCACTTGATAGATCCTATAAATGTAAGCAAATAAATTAACAACTAATTAAGTTTGCAAAACATAACCTGTTAATAACTTATCGGACAAGGTTACTCGCGTTTAGAAAATTGATTATTTAACTTACACATTCTTTTGTTTCGACTCGAGTATTGTTTTACTACATTGTTATTCATTGATAAGCGCAAACATGCTCGCTTATTAATTTTCTACACACTACATTGCGTTTTAATTCCTAACCTAATTTAACTTATTGTTTATAGTTTACTGACTTTTTTAGACAATACCACAACGTTTTCATTTGTGAGGGGCTGCTCGTGAGCTCGAAGCTCGCACAAACTAATCTTTTATTTCCAATCTAATCGAATCGATTTCGAGTATTGGGTTAATTAAATGTATTATTTAGTAATTAAAAATAGAAATGAAAAACTTAAGAATGGCAGACGGAAATATCGCAAAATGTGGAACACGCTTACACCAGATGTATTCTGCAACAAAACTAACAACTACATACTACTAGGACAACGACCATGAACTCGACGTAAAACTCATTAATTTGAAATAATTTTTATATAAAATGCAACTCGTTCGCTTTATATTTTATATTATATTCCTTAATCATAGCTATAAAAAAAGTTTTTTTTATTAAAAGGATCTTATTCTTCACAAGTCATGCAACGTATTTTTTAATTAATGTAATTGCGTTTGCATACCATTAAATTATTTACATACCAATGAAATATTTTTTACGATAGAATCGCCTTAAAGAAAAGTTATTTTTAGTTTGTTCATTAACTTGTTGTTAATTTTAATTTAATTACTCGTCCAAGCGACGAATTTATAAAGGCAACAACTGCCGACTTCTCGTGTGATTGAGCCGCGTGCCATCAAAATACAGTTCGTATCAAGAAGGCCAAGATCAAGTGCAGGACAGGCTGACTATTGTCAATAAGTTGCTTCACACTATTTTCTAAAAATATTAGGACATATTATACAGTATACAGGGTGTACACATTTCGCTTGAATGGCTGCTTATTCCATTTTTTTAATGCTACGTGTTTAGTGCAAGAAAAAAAAAAGTTAATATTAAAAAACCAAGAACAAATCAACTAAAAAGAATTGTGACTACGGATTCGAAAGCAGGTTGAAAAGTGGCAATGAAAATGTGTTTACATAATTTTAAAAGGCTAACAAATAAAAAAGTTATAGCTAAAAAAAGAAAATGAGAATTTTCGTTCTTTTTCAGTTTTCGCGAAAACGCGTTAATTTTTCCGAAATTTTTTTTTGACCTTACTTGCAAGCACTAAATTTGGCAACTTTGCCAAATTTAAACCTATAGTCTAGCTCTTCAGATACGCGAGATACGCATGTTTCACAACGAATTTCAATCACCTTGTATATAACCATCTTCATTTGCTTGCTTATCTGCCTGTCTATTACTCGCTCGCTTAGTGTAAAATTAAAAAATGGTGGTTCACTAAAGCGACAACTTCCTGTTGTCTATGTCACGGCACCTACATCCCTAAGCTGCATAATAGAGCTTCTCGACAACAACCCACCCACATTTAAACGCAAGGGTTAAAGACACCAAAATGGTCATTCTTATTTCATTCAAATTAGAATTCCTTAAAGCAATTTCTCTTTTAATATTTTTATGGAATACCGACATTTATATTCAAGTTCTATGTATGGAATTCCATAAATTGAAATGGTAATGCTTCCCTACTTGCATCGATGTTCGTTTAAAGAGTTGTGTATTGTATATGTTGTGTGTGTGTGTGTTTTAATAAAGAATACACAATGAAGAATGAAATAGTTGCGCCTTTGTTTAATAATAAAATGTAGGCAAAATATTTATGTAGCGAAATGTGGGTATGTATTAATTGCAAAAATCGAGTTGCCACGTGGCACACTTTTCAAAATTCAAAGTACACACACGTATAAATAAATTTCTAAAAACGTTCATCTTAAAATCGAGTTAAGTAATAATTATTGATTGTTTAAACTGATTATTGAGCTCTGTTAGGTGCATACTCGCGATGTAATTGGCTCAGATTGACGACAAAGTAATTATGGAGAAGTTGCTCGCGAGCTATCAGCTATCAGTAACGAGTTAAAGAGAAATTAGGTGCACTCGGTGTAAGTTTGTTATTTAACAAATGTCCCACTTCAATTTTAAACGGAATTTGCTCAATTATACAGGGCGTTTAAAAAGTGCGCGCAAAAATAACCATATTTCGAGCAGGGAGCAGGTCGTGGGGAACAGCGTCGAAAAGTCTGGCCCAAGCGCCCTAACCGGGCGTCATCCTCTTTTGGGCAAAGATCTTTGAAACACCCCGTATAACTTCTCGCGCGATGGCAATCATATCACGTTAATAACGAACATTTTTATTCAAGTTACACAAATAGTGATTAGAACTTGAGACGGCTTATTTCGTTTATTGTGTACGTTTCCAGTTCATAAGATCCCCTTTACGTTTAGTTCCATTGTATTATATTAATATGATGGTTGATGGTGGCATTGTATGTATATTGAGCCGAAATATCTTATGTGGTACTTCTCAAGACAATCAAATAACGTTAATGGATGGAATTTGTCACTTTAATCTTCTTCAATTAAATAAGCCGTTTTAAGGCGACGTATGATGTTACAATTTCTTTATCTATGTGACAACAAATTGTTTAGTAGTTTTTTCCTATTATGTAATTAATTGTGAATTGTGATTAATTAGGCGCGTAATTAATTTTAAAAAATCGTTCTTATATTTTGCGTCTGTAGTAAGATTGCTATTATAGCATCCATTTGCGTGTCGTAATGAGATTTAGGGTGCTGTAATAATTTTGGTAAAATTTGATGTTCGAAGTTGGTAGTAATATTTAATTTGACATATTTTGTCAAATCGAGGAAAGAGAAAACGACAATTTTGGTAATTAACATGATCTATTTTTTAACATAATAATTAAAATTAATTAATTAACGACCAATTCAAACTACAAAACAATTTATTTGAATTTTAAATTACGAAATGTCATTTTGCAATTAGTACTGCCAACCAGCCAACCATCACAAAAATCCCTAAATTTTTATATTTTGATTTTTTTCTTTGAAAATGGAATTTAAAAGGCGCAAAATAGAAAAACTTGTATAAAGAACTCATTTCATAAGTCATGATAGCACTCCTCCATTAAAACGCTCCTGGCTACGCCAGTCGCATTTTAAACTTGGAGTCGTGCTATAATACGTGACTTATGAAATTCGTTCTTTAATACTATACTATTTCATAACTAGTACGCATACTATGTTCGGCAAATTGCGATTGTTCGAGCGAAATGGCTTGAAAAGGCCAAGTTTGGCAACTCGGATTAGCTTAATTGGGATAGGTATTATAGGAAGGTGGTAAACTGCGCGCTCTTGCAATAAATCGGTTTGCAACCCCTAAAAAACAATTGGGGCGAATTTGCAAAAAGGTAGGTCGATTGATTCGGTCTCGACAAACGGCGTTAAAGAGCTCATTGGCATTTTCAATTAAAAATATGCTTTCTAAACAATTAACACTTATTTTGTATAGTCTAAACCGTGAAAATTCATTTGTTTTATCGCTCAAGCGTAAAATAATATTTATTGCTTTTGCTTATTTTTATTTTCGCTAATGTTTATTTAATTTAAATTAGTGAAATGCATTTTATTAATAAATTAATTAAATAAAGTAAGCGGTGATTAATGGTATTTAATTAGCTTCTAAGATGCAAAGTGAATTTTTCTAATGCCGCCCGTCCAAGTTAATGTTCGAAAGCTTTGAGAAGCTTTCTATAACAAACGTTTTTCGTGTTGTATTGACATGAATATTAATGTAGGGCGGCGCGATTCTTTACATAAGAGATGATTTCTTAGGCCATTAATTCTCGATCTTATCTAGGGTAATGATAAGAGGGAGAATCTACAAATAAAATATTACCAAGGGCTTTTATGGGTCGTTTTTTGTAACTGGGGGTGTTTAGCAACGCTATTATGAAAAAAAACACAAAAGTGATGGAGATATTTTGAAATTTGGGTCTTATTTGGGCTTCTTCCAATTCAAACTTTGAGTTGCTCACTGGACTGTTATTTTTCATCGTCAGTAGCGACCTTTTCGTAAAGTGTCTGTCGCTTGATATCTTAATTCCCATGACCCAGGACACCTTGATTTTTAACGCCACTTTCGACAAATCGTTTCCGTTTTAATTTGTAACTGTTTTAGTGCCTCCCCGATTTATTTATTTAAAAATGACAACCTTTTACATTTGCCACCATCAAGCATCCAAGGGTCGATCGACTGGGCGACCGTTAGATAGCACTCCGTGCCAATGAAAAATATTTGACCAAGAAAAAGCTTTATAAATATTTCATAGAGAGTTATTATTTAATGATATTTTATGTGGGTCCTTTTATTAGTAGTTAATTGTAATTTTATTCAATTGATAAAATACTGTATGGGAATAGAAAAAAATCGACTAAATTGGGCATTAAAAATGGTAATTTATTTGAATAATATCATATTGGCTTTTTGTGTCCAATTATTTTTAATTTGAAGAATTTTAACACAGGGGTCCCTGTTGATGATTATATTTTGAGACAAACCAATCACTTTCAAGATCAAGAAACTGTATCAGATAAAACTTTATAGAAAGCAGCTCAGTTACAGTCTACAGGAGCGCGCTTAGATCTTAGATTATCTGTGTCAATATTTTTATGAGAGCGATTGATAAATTGATATATTCTTAGCAAGCCTCACTTACTGAAACGACAACAATTTGAAAATTATCCACCCTTACTGTAACACACTCGAATGAGCTCTTGAAAGAAACTCTTTTTTCCTGTCCAACAAATCGACTCTTTCACTACTTTTTGTTAGAAATAAATTCACAGGCTTTCGTCTTCATTTTTGAGAAGAGGCTGTAGTCTGGGGACGTATCTGGTGAATGGGCCTTCGTATCAATGGGTGCATTCAAGCACTGCAGCGCTTCACAACCAATGGGCAAGTACTGTAGTAAATCGGTAAAGCGCTGCAGCGCTACTGTTCCCTGAATGCGCTCAATGGTTACGTCCAAATATGGATTTTCCTGTGCGCCTATGGTCAATTTTCCTTTTTTTGCCCTCAAGACGTTGATATCCGAAGGATATTACGAAAGAAAAGCTACTTATCTGGCCTGTCCATCAGATGCTAGTCCCATTTTTGCTTAAAATTTTATGTGGACGCCTCTTTACAATTTAAATTGACAGTTTAAGTAGATCGTTACGATAAATTGTGAGAACTGTAATTGTTGGAGTTACTTCCAATTGTTTAAGCTTCTTCTTGTTGTTTTTTCATTTCATGAAACTTTTTCTCTCCACAGTCAATTAGCATAAAATTGTGCTTGGACATGGAAGTTTATTTTTAATCTAACAATTTGGTTGGTTAAACATAAAGATGGGCATAGAGTGTGATGATGAGTGTACTTAGTGAGCGTTAAAGCATTTTAGCACTAATTTTTTTGGAAGTGAAGTGAACTATATAATAATAGGTGCCAGGCAGCACTTGGAGCTTTCCAACTTCAAGATCAACTTACTCCAGCTAATATGACTGTGCTCAATTTCATCCCGATGCGTGATTCGCAAGCCGAGGACTTTTGCTCAAAACGTATATTTCGGAATTTTTTTTCAAAAACGCCAAACTTCTAATTTTGTTAATCGATTGTTAACTAACTGTTAACGTGTTTGATGCACTTCTGTGATCTCCCCCATACCATTGATTAATTATACCTAAGATAGACACCGCAAATACAGTGAAATGTAGTGTCCAATTTGGCAGCAAAACGTAGTTAGTTTGGCAGCAGACCGCAAATTTTGGGGTGTCGCTAGTGTAAGATGGACTAATGTTTTTTCGAGGACAGTACAAGAATGCAAACAGGTATAAGGATCGTAAATAAAAACTCAGAATTTTTCCAAAAAGGGTGCCCTATTGTAATTGAGTTTCTAACGGTAAACTGACATTAACTCCTACACATTTAAGATAATATGCGATGCCTGAATTAGTTGACTGTTTACCCTTCGGTGTGTAACAACTTAAACTTGGAGCGTTTTTAAATATTTCAATATTTCAGTGCTTCAGCCGATTTTATACTATTGCGATTTTAGTTATCATAGTTAATACAATGAATAGTGGAGAAAAGTGCGTATATTATAACTGTGGAAAATCACGCAGAAATGATTGCGTCCAACAGTATCGGATACCGAAAGACGAAACACGGGCTAGAAAATGGATTTTAAATTCAGGTAAGCACGGAAAATTTACTAATTAAATTAGACAATAGTTTCTTATGATTTGGTAAACAATTTGCTTTTTTGGTTATCTGCGTGAAATTTACTACTTATCTCAATTTCTTACAATCTAATAAAAAATAGTGTTAGATAGACGGATGGCAATTTCATACAATTATCTCAAAAATGGAATTTTTTGTCCTTGTATTTTGTTAGCAACTTTTTGTATTTCTAAATTATTAAAAATTAATAACATTTAATTTTTGGATAACGTAACAGGGGTTTTCTACATGTATGTACTAATTGTTATATGCCATTTTCAGGAAATGCAGGGCTAGCAACGTTATCGCCGGATTCAAGATACAAGAAATATATCTGCCAAAACCACTTCGAAGACGCCGATTTTTTAAATCCCGTAACAAAATCTAGATTAAAGAAAACAGCGGTCCCAAAACCTTATTTAGCAAGTGAAGAGGTTGTTGATGTGGAACTTAAAGTGATCACGCCTACAAAAGTATATAAGAAAAGTGACAATATAATCCCAAAGTATTCACCCCGACCATCTACAAGTAGTGCACAACCTGCAAATGACAATTTAGGCACAGATGAGTGGTTGATGGATATTAGTGATCTTCCAAGTCCGTCGCTTCATCGACGCAAGACCATCATAGTGAACACTCCAATAAAATCTAAACTTCGAAGAATTATTGAAGTTCAAAAAACAAGTTTAAAAAGTAAGCGAATTCTCATTTCGAGATTAAGGCAACAAAAACTCAAAAACAAGCCTAAATTGAATTTAGAGTATGGTTTGCGAAATCATAAATTCGTTTCGAGTAGTTCGCGCACCTTAACAATGATGCAAACTTTGCATACACATAATAAATCTTGGACTTCAAGTGAAAAGCTATTTGCTCTACAATTATTTTATAAATCTCCGTCAGCATATAAGTTTTTGAGAAATACGTTGAAAATTATTCTACCAAGCTTGACAACAATTAAAAAATGGATAGGTAATTCTCATTTTACACCCGGTTTCAACCGTCCCTTTTTCCAACAATTAAAATCAAAAGTTGACGTTATGAGTGATGAAGAAAGACATTGCACTCTCGTATTTGACGAGATGAGCATAAAAAAAAAGTTAGAGTTTTCGAAAAGTTTAGACCTCATTGAGGGGTTTGAAGATTTGGGTCCTATAGGCCGTAAAAATAAAATTGGTTCTCACGTGATGGTTTTCATTGCGCGAGGACTATACTCATCATGGAAAATGCCGATATGTTATTTCGTAACTGCATCGGCTATGAACCACTCTGCTTTAAAACAGCTATTAAAAGTAGCAATTGAGAAAATGTTAAGTCTTGGCCTAAAAGTTCGCGCCACAATCTGTGACCAAGGCACTAATAACCAAGCTGTTTGTAGGAACTTGGGAATTACAAACGATAATCCTTTCTTTTTTATTAATGACCAACAAATATTCTGGGTGTATGACGTGCCCCATTTATTCAAAAATTTTCGGAATAATTTTCTTAGTCACAATTTTATATTCGAAGGGAAAGAAGTTTCATTTCAAGACATAAGATCTACCTACGAAATTGATAAAAAAAGTACAACAGGAAGATGTCTAATGAAAATAACCGACGATCATTTAAATCCTACGACATTTCAAAAAATGTCTTGCAAATTAGCGTTACAAATTTTTAGTCATCAAGTCGCGTCGGCCATAAAGACATGTGTAGCTACTAGGCAGTTGGTATCCCCTACAGCTACAGACACTGCAAGATTTTTATATAATATGAACAATTTGTTTGACGCTTTAAATAGTAAAGTACTGTATGCCAAAAATCCTTACAATTGCGCAATTTCACAGAACAGGCCTTTAGTACTTGAAACGATTCAAAAATCGAAGCAGTTTTTGTTACAAATACAAAAAATAACTAACAAAGGAAACGTTCGTCCTCCATGTTTCGATGGACTGTGTTTAAGTATTAATTCGATCACGATGATGTTCTACGAACAAAAAAAGTTAGGGTTTGATTATTTGTTAACGTGGAGATTAAACCAAGACGTCATCGAAAACCTTTTTTCCGTCTACAGACAGCGAGGTGGCTACAACAAAAACCCAACTGTAAGGACATTTCGAGCAACAATAAGATTAAGTGCAAAAGCGCAACTTATAAAACCGTCCGAAAAAAGCAATTGCGAAAATGATGAAGATGTATTTTTGTACGATTGTTCGGCCAACTTTCAAAACCATGAAAATGCTGACGAAGAAGAAGAAGAAGAAGAAGAAGAGTACCTTTCAACGGTCACAATCCCTATAAAGAACCTTCAGAAAAATGTATCTATCGATGATGAGGAAATGACACCTGAAAATCATACATTGGAAAAATGTTCGAATGTACATTTTGGAGGCTACCTAGTAGGCAAATGCTTAAAAAAGTTCAATTGTGAAGTATGTGAAAAAAATTTAAAACTAGAAGGGTTGCCTTACAATGATAGAGAAACGTTGTTACTCAATCGAACGTATCACATAAACGGCGATTTTGTGGCTAGACTAACCAATCCTACCGAAAATGTTAGTAATTTTGTACGCGATGCATTAATTATTGTAAGACACATATTAAATACAGATCCACATTCCAAGTATCTTGGTTCCAAAATATTAAAAACAATTATACAAAATGTCGATGTATCTATTTTATTCCCAAAAGAAGAGTGTGAAAATCACAAAATCTATTTTATAAATCATTTAATTCATTGTAAACTATTTAAAGAGTGTAAATGGCGATCTCAGAAAAATAAATCATGTGCAAAAGACAAATTAAAAATTTTGCAACATTTGTAGTAGGTTTTTAACTTAAAATCTATAACAAAGTATGATTTTTCTTACCTATTTTTAAATCTACCTGCTTGCATTACAATGTTACATTAAAGGGCTAATTAAATTTCAACCTGTAGTTAACTTCTCGAAGGGAGGCCTCAATTCGCTATTGTAAATTCTATGCGGGAGGTGTAACTCAGAAGCATCAAAACAGAACGGATTATACCTAATAACTACTAAAATTCTTAAAACGAAATACATAAGCTATTTTTTCTATGCCATCCTCAGAACAGCAATTAACCCTTAACTACCCGCATGGCACTTATCAAGCGCCAACACTATTTTGATTTGAAATATCTTTTTAATTGTCTACTGGCAATGTGACAATGTGTATTCCTCAAAAAAACATTTAGAAAAATAACTTGTATAATTGCATTATGTAGGTACCTGACAGTTCTTAAAGAGTCAAACCAACAAATAATGCTCATTAATAATTAACATCGCTCGGTTTATATGTAGGTATGCCTACCTTGTTTGAAATAACATCTAATATCAATATCATAACAGCTTTCTTTGAAATACGACATTGTAAAACTCGACGGGTGGTTGTTTTACCTAAAAATGGTACTTCCTAAAAACATTGGTTGCAAATTTAAAAGTAAGTTAAATAGGTAGTGTCATCTCTTAACCCAAAAACGAACTAGAATTTGGGTGACATTTATTAGTATGGCGAGGGTCTATCTTAGGTATAATTAATCAATGCCCATACGAAAAGTCGCGAGTCGTTGACTGATGTTATACAAAATGCGTATACGTCTCATTTACATCGACTTAAGTCTTCTTTAAGCCTACAAACCGAATTAGCACCTAATTTGCATTAATGGATCTTTTAAATTAATAAATTAAACTTTCTTTTTTTTTATCCAAAAGTTATTTTTAAACATTTTTACTTTTCTTCCTTATTTGGAATTGTTTGAATTGCAAATTTATTTAGGTTGACAAAATCGCACTCTTTTTGTCACGAGCCATTTTTAAAATGACAATCACGAGTTGTCGCCCAGGGAATTTAACCCTACACCTACACACATCTCGGTCTCAGATAATCCATCGTATAATTCGCAGTTGTGGAAACATTTCCTAAGGGTTTACCGTTTTAGTTTATGGCGTTATCGTGCGATTTGTTAGTTTTGAAAAGCGCGTAAAATGTAATTTGATCCGAAGGGTAGAAAGATTCTTTTGTGGGTGTAATTGAGGTGGAAATTAAAAAAAACGTACGTTCCGATTGATATCAACTGTTTTCTTTAGTATACCGAGCACGACAAACGCAATCAGGTGGTGGCTTTGGACCTGAACCCGGATCGTTGCCATGGTGGCTGACTCCGGGTACAAGCGATCGTTGCTTAGCAACCCTCTAAAGGTCTTTGTTCTCTAAACATAGTACCATATATTACTAAATTTTTTATATAAACGAATGAGATGTAGATTAAGGTGTGAAGATTTGCTTTGTTCCGAAAAATAAAAAAATAAATTAAAACGCAACTTTCGGCGCACATCTCAATTTTAATTTTTAATATTAAAATTTCTTGAAATATTCAAACATTCAAATGTAATAAAATTTTTAATATACTTTTTTACAAAGAGAAGTTCCTCTCAACTTCTTTAAATATAAATTTCGAGAGTTTGTGAGTTTAAAATTATATTGTGTTTGCATTCGTCAAATCGGTAACTCAATCATTCATTCCTATAGAACTCGAGTAGAATGTACGATCCATTTGATAAGTAGTTTATTCAGATTTTTTCTTTAGCTCCTCGGTTCGATTTTTTACGAGATTTTCACCCAGGAGGTTCATTTATTAAATTGATGAGTTTTTGGTTCATTATCAAGTTGAGTTGTTTTTGATTATGTTCGGTTGTAACCCAGGAGCGCCGCCTGCTACACAAAAGAGCAATAAATCGTCGCAAATAAACCCTGAGATATTGAAGGATAAAATAATGACACAGTTAAGAAGCAATTAATTAAAACAATCCTGTTGGAAGATCGTATATAAGGGTCGCTTCACCTGAGCTTGTAAACTTATCTCGTAAAATGACTTTTGGAGCGCGCAATAAACGGTTGTGTTGTTATAGGATCAAACTGGCGATTCTTTTTTGTTTTCTCGATTTAAAAGTAATTGACTTTTCATTTGTCAAAAAAATCATTGCAGTTTAAAACGACCTGGAGTTAATTTGGGGTTGCGCACACACAGCCAATTCTGGCTAGACGCCGAATTCGCCAATCGGATTGTGTAATCCAAATGTTTAATTTGGAAAAACTTCTCCCAATTTAAGCAACAGTTACTTTTTTTATTTCGTGTCCCTTATTAGTTGAGACCTTCTTTTAGATTACGCTACAGCTAAAAAAAAGGAAGAAGATGCGATAAGACATAAAAGCACTTACTTTTTTCCCTCCTACTACCCAGTTTTAGTGACAACTTTTTTCCTTCTAATTGGCAGCTACATTTTTAAGGATTATTTGCTATACGAAATTACTTTTTCTGCTACAAATCACCTATTAAATAGTTATAATTTTGATTAAATTGCGCATTTAGTTGCAACTGCTTTTGCTTAATTGTACGTGTCGGTGAACCACATAGTTGGCATCTCAAACTGCTTAAAACTTTGCATACTAGTAACTATTTTGTTTAATTAAAGTGTGGTGACGTTGCGAACAATCTTAAACTGTAGATACGATTTTAAATGGGAAGCACAAAAGTAGACGTTTGGGAAAAGTCAAATTGGGCGTACAGACTCTTTTAATGGTGCGTCTCCACTACCTCGTTCGTCAAGGGTAATATTCCAGTAGAAATTTTTAAGGAGTCGACTAAGGCTGTTTCGAGCTTCTTAAGGTTGTTCAGAAGGAAATCCAAGTATATGAGAAGTTTTTGAAATTTTCACAGTATATTCTTTGCATGATAAAGAACATTATAGCGAAATTTGAACTTAATCTTGTTCTTAGTTATTGAGATAAAAAATTCCAAAGTTGACTGTTTTGTGCACGTTTTTACATTGCTTATATGCAAACGAGGGTTTGCACATTCATTTAAACCCCATTATCTTGGCACCCAGAAATGACAACATTACCAAAAACCACCAAAATATTTATGAAAGTCTTACAAATAAGTGTACAAAATTTCAAAAAAGTCCTGTTTCTAGTTTCTGAGAAAATTAAATTATTATTCAAAGAAATAGTTCAAAAGCTATCAATCATCATTACGCTTGGCAACGCCGCTGCATGAGATAAATTGGGAAAAGCGCGCGCGATTCAAATAAAAGTGATGTGTTATTTAAAGTTTTAATGAAATCAATAATTATAGATCTATTTTTATAAAAATGAAATTATTCAATTTCCCAAAGTAATGGAACGTCGTTTCGTCAACTTTGCTTTGCTTAAAAATTATCAAGTTTTGAAAATTTGTTCGCAATAACCTTAAACCCCCTGTCAATGTCATCTTTGGTTATGACACTACCAAAAGTCTACAGCGATGCCGTACTTTACACATCATATTGAAAGTTTTTAAAAATAAGTTAAAAAATATTTTAACCGACCAAAACTCTTTAAAAGAATAAAATTTAGAAAAAAATTGTTAAAAATTGAGTCTTTTTAATAAAGAAAGCATATTTTCATTGGTTATAAGTATTAAAATTTTGTTTATTTGAAGTTGGCAATAGATATCTTTATCCTTCTTTATCCTATGTATTTAGCACAGGACAGAGTATCCACCGCAGCTTACCCCCACTCCCCTTCTGAACAACCTTAAAGATGTACTGCAGGGTATCTGATAAGATATTTTTATTTCTTACGATTACTCATAGATGGCGCTAGTTGCGTCGCGTTCAGTTGTAAGTCTCATCCTCAAATTTTGAGACAGAGCGATCTTTTCCATCTTGTATTGTCGCAGAACGTTCAAAAAAAATTATTTTATTCATCACCCTGTATTTCTTCACGAAACGGCATTTTTCCAAGGCTTCTTAGCGCTTACTACTAGGTGTGTTTCGTCTGCACCATTGTCGCAGAAAATACAATTTAAACTTTTTAAATTTGGTTACTTTTAGGTTTTCGTAAAAAAAACATGAAAAGAGTTGCGTCGAGTGCAAATTGAATGCGCAACAAAGAGTTAATTGCTCATTAAGTTATCTAAAAGAACATTAGATTTAGAACATGAGAAAAATTTTAACTTTTAACAGTCTTTTTTAACACAAATAGGTCGTTCGGTGCAAACGTAACTAATTAAGTGTCTCTTATGCACGCGACCTGCATTTTGAGAATTTTAAATTTGTTTGCTTTCCATCATTAGGGATTTCTTGTGTAGCTAAAAGTGAATATCATGATTTTTTTATTTCAAACGCCGTTCAAGTTTATGTATTTGCACCTTTACTCCCATTTGTTAATGGTCGAGTGAATAGAACGGTTATACAAAATCAATTTGATTGAAAACGGCGATATTCAGAATGAGGAGGAACAATAATTGTAAATTGTCTCAGGTCAGAAGGTTGCAGAGAAAGGAATAGCTGTAGCGTAAAGATTAGTTTCAGGTTAAATCGACCCCTTTAATAACATACCAACGTCTTTAGTGACCCTTGTACGATACTTCTTAGCTTGGAAGATTGATTGACTTTGTTTCTAGCTCGTCATCGAGAGCTCCACCCTTCTTGTTATAGCACAAATTTTCACCTTGAATTTGGCGTAGATTATTAAGTTTTTCGGGATGCCAGTTCTCAATCTTCTGAGGTGGAATTCACGGGTTGAGTGAGCGGCAGTTAAAAATACGCTAATGGCTCACGTGGCCCAGTCGTCAACGACCTGCTGACATTAGGGTGACAAGTATCTACTGCAATAGAAACAATAAAATTGAACGTCATAATGGATTGTAAATGAAGTGGCTCAAAGAAAACAAAAGGGTTCGGTAATGGGTACAACAGGGTAGGGCGATAAATTAATAAATGAGGCAAAGGACGCATCTTAATGACAAAATCGAACGGGGGTGGCTAGTAAGTCAATAATAGACTGCGAGTGGGTAAGAGCAGTAAACTAAAAAAATTTGAATGAAGGTCTGCACGAGTGTGGCGAATAAACGCTAAAAATGATATAAAGAGACCCGCGGACGACATCAAAAGGTCGTTATGAGTGAATATCTGCATTTAAAGTGACTTCTGCCCTGAGAACCACGTGATATGTTTTGGAGGGCTTTTCGTAGCTTTTGGTGTGGTTTGGTCAGCTGACTTTCCCTAACTACAAATAAGTTTAACACAAATGTCGGTGGTTTATTTTTTATTGGCTAATTCTACACTTAAAAAATGTTTGAATAGCTTAGCTTAGATTACGCTGTAAATGCTTACAAATGTTTTCTGCAAATTGGAAACTTTCTACGCTCTCCATGTTCTTTCTGAAAATTTATTTTTGCAATTCGTGTTCTTGAAAGTTCTCATAAATGTCCTTATTATTTAAGCTCGTACTCGTCGGCGAAATCGCCCCCGCTACATTTCTTCTTGCACGGATCTTCCTTTTTACAAGGATCTTCTTTCTTCTTGCACGGATCTTCCTTTTTGCACGGATCTTTCTTTTTACATGGATTTTCTTTCTTCTTGCACGGATCGTCTTTCTTTTTACAAGGATCTTCTTTCTTTTTACAAGGATCTTTCTTTTTACAGGGATCTTTCTTCTTACAAGAATCTTTGGGCGGGCATGGGTCTTTTACTTTACACGGATTGTCTCCACATTTACAATAGAAGCCTGTTTCGTTCTCGTATTGGTTTGGTCTTTTACAAAAGTTGTACACCATGTCGGCGATACTCTTTTCGCTTGTCGATCGTTTTTTATAATTCTCGCGTTTGGGTAGTCCTAATCTATTTTTATCGAGAAAAGAAAATTTGTTGTAGTTGTCGAGTCCTGTTTCGGTTATTTTTGATCGTTCTATTATCGCGGCTCTGTCTGGTTCTTCGATTATTATTTCTCGATTGAAAGATGGACATAATATGGCGATACTTTTACCAAATTCTGCTTGTTTCGTTAGTAAGCTTGCCTTTGAAACTTCTGCTGCGCTTTTTTGAGCTTGTTCCTTATTTTCGAGTATCCACTTGCGTCTTATTTGCCAATATTTTGTACTAACGAAACGCAATGACTGCAAATTTGTTAATAATAGGTCTTTGAAACCGCTATAATGCGAAATTGTGAATTTTGCTAAAGTATTCATTGTAAATAAAGCACTTAAAATTTTGATATTTAAATATGTGACATTTGAATTTGTTGACCGAATGTTTTTTTAATTTTCCACGCACCCCATACTTACGGAACGAAATTTGTGAGAAACAAAAATTGTACCTGCTGTACCAACAACGTAAGATCATGGTGTGATTTGTAGCATACCAAATTCGCCTAAAATATAATTAGTCCACACTAGGACAGCCCTCGATGCTGGTGCATAATTATTTCAAAACGAAATTGTTTACAATATTAATCATAAAGGGTGGCAACTGGCTATACTAATAAATTAATAAATTTGATGTATGTGTTTGTATAGCTGCTAAACCGAGCTTTCCATAAATATATTACACTATTTTTTATTAAAATACCCGCCTTCGTGTTAGGCATTATTCATTTTCATATAACTGTTTGTCATTGATTTTGTTATCAACACTCGGTGCTCTCGGGCGCCTTTTTTGGGCTTACTTTTGCACACACACAAAAATACCCCAAACCAAACTTGTAGAGAACGGCGATAGCAACAATTTTTATTTAAATAATTTTTTTGTATCTAAAATAGTTCTCGAGATTTTTTGAAAAGAGCGCAGAGCGCTAGAGGGGTACCTATAGTACATCCATAAGTAAATGGAAGTCAACCTTACCCTTTTTAGCTTCCCGTCGTAATTAGACTTAATACTCATTAAATTTGACCTAATTTTTCACTCTGCTCTCAACGTATCATTATTAATCGTCTTCATGTAACAGATGTAAAAAAGCAATCATTTTTTTAACGATTTGTAAATTATCTTTTACATACAACCAATTTAATTTGTACGTGGTTTTATTTTAAAAGTTACTGTTGTTCGTACTTTATTTGCGAGTTGCCATTGTTTCGTTCGCTTTGTGTGAACATAATTACCGACTGGTGGTACAGAATGTTTTTGATCGTTCTCTTTATGTCGGCTGTCATGTTTCGGCATGGGAGCCCTATTGGTGTTATTGATTACTAATAATTCGTTTTTGTTTCAGGTAAGCCATTCATTCGTTGTTCAATAACGAAATTATTAAATTGACGCGTAACTTGTGAGGTAAGTAATTCAATTTCGTGTAATTTGCGGGGATGAAAGGTTATTTTTTGTTGTAATAATATCAACCGTCTAAAAGTTCACTGCAGATGCGCGTGGAGCTTCAAATATTAATAGGTTTAGTGGGCCCATAATTTATTGAAATTGGAAATTTTGTTGGGGCGCTTTGGAACGAGATGAAGGTAGGGTCTTGAAAAAACGTTTCAAAATCGAGAGACACAGCTTTGAGCTTCTCAAAAGTCCCGAACTTGGAAATTTCCGTTCTATTTCATAAAGACATCCTCATTAGCGTAAACTCCGATAAGAACGATCAATAACGGTGACAAACTGTATCAAATTGTCACGTCTTCTAACGGAAGGAAATGCTTCACTTAGTTTGCGATAAGACAACTTGCATATTAATAATAAAAATTCCGACCACGGACAACAAACTGTATTCCCGTTGAAAAGTTCGACATGGTGCACTTTTACTATTCAACTAATTCCGTTACAATTTGTTTTTAAAAAGGCCTCGATTTATGGCCATTTTTACGTTTATAGCGTTAGTTAAATTTATGTATTTATATTTATAACTTGAATGATTCAGGAAAATTTTCAAGTGCACACACATCAAAACATGTGTTGTTTCTAAAACTAAACTTTATTTTAATTAATTTGCTTTCGAAAGAAACCCGATATGAAGATTGTGGCGAATTTTAATAATAGAATTGCGTGGTTTATGCATTAAAATTTAAAAGGTTAAGGAACTGGCGAAAAGGTGCGGGCGATCGTACACAATAGACCAAACGTTGGGGGTAAATTTAGCATTTTATGAGTAATAAATGTTCACCACCCTATATTTAAGTGAAAGATTGCTGTCAAACGTTCTTCACGTCGGTACGATTGTAAACCATGCGATGCGAGCAGCTAAGTCACGTTTGGGGATACGTGCCACCCCCGTATATTGAGGTAACCTGAAACTTCCCGAGAGCTCTAAAATTTGCTGCCCACCACCTCACTTTTGGACCTAACCTCAATATTTTTCAAATCGAACTTTTACGTTTTGGGCTGTTTCATTCTACAGAAATTCTGAAACAAACCATCACGGGCGTTGGGTTGTTATGCGAAAAAATAAGCGAGCGTAATTGGGGTTATAGGTCAGGCGTCTGATCGCTTTTGCTAAAATTATCGTATGGCCGAAATCGGAGTTTTATTTCGGGCTATCGGCCAATTATGCACAAATATATGGCCTCCCATCAAAATCTTAATTTTCGAATAAATGCAAATCTAATTTAGTCGCTCTTTGAAGTTAAATTTATCGCATTATTATAATTCGAAATTGGATGTCGCGATTAGTCAGAGCCAAAAATCGAGCAGCTTAACAAATACAAAGGGGTTAGTTTGCAAATTAATCCTTCCCAGTGAGTCATTGCAACGTCTGATATAATGTCTAGTTTTCATCGATGAAAAATCACTTTCATGGTGACCCTGCGGACCCGAAAATAATTAATTAAATTAACAATTTTAATTAACGCAATTAGATTGGCGTGTTTGTAATGCACTTTCGATCGATTAATTAACAGCGATCCTCAGATAGTTCCGTTTGTAGACGGCGCCCACGAGTCGCCCCTAACTTCCGTTTTTAACCCTTTTCATTTCGTAATAGTTACGTAAACCCTGCAAAAGTAAAAACCTCTAATTATGTATGTAAAATAAATGTAAACCCTCTCTTTGAACGAGTTTGGTGCGTCAGTTCGTTGAAATATAAGCGTCGATTTAAATGTATATAATTTTCACAAAATCGATAGAGTGGGAGTACGTGCAATTTTCGTAATTGCGATATAATTTAAATGAATTGCGTCCATTTGTTTGGCGACAATTAATAATTTTAAACGAGCGAGCCTTTTGTATCGTGTTTATCAAATTAAAAATTGTAGCTTTTCCATTTGCAACTACATTTGTACGAGTAGGTACTACATGTACGTCTCGTGTTTAGCGTAATCCTGGCGCCAGGCGCGCCACCCTTATCTAATTATGAAATGAGGAAGGATAATTTTACTTTTCTTGCTCGCAATAGGTCATTTTACGACCCATTTCCGTACCTTATAAGAGGGTAAAATAAATTTTTAAGTTACAAAAGGCATGGATGTCTTGTCTGTACGTTTGTATAGCTACAAGCTCAACGATGGCCCTCATTTTGTGTTCTCTCCCAAACCGATTGAGCTAAAATTTTATACAACATGAGGGTAGGCTCATTTATGTTCGCCGCACTGTTCGTTAGTGTCTTGCTAGAATCGTCTCTCTAGGGAGAGGACGTACAACATTAATGTGCTTCACTTGTCATTTCATCATTATTTTGCAATTTGCATAAACTTGCACTTTCAGCTATTCTAAAATGAGCGAAATTTGATCGCCAGAAAGTTTTAGTAAATAAAACAATTGAGATATGGCATTTTTGTTCTCGAGTCGAATGTTACGCTTGGCTTCTTATTTTGGCAACCTTACGTTATATCCTTTATTGATTTAGATTGTTAAATTAGCCTTTCGTTCACAAGTTTCAAATATCGGAGATCGATGGCATTGTAGTGCACGGTGTGTGATTTAACAAGAGAATTTAGTAGGCTTCCCTATTGTGTTACGACATTTACAGTAATTTGATTTTTTGTCAGGCCAAAAGTTCTTCTATATTAGACGCGCAATTAAATGTTCGCCGTCATCACATCGCATATTTGCTACGCGCCAAAAATCTCAGGCCGGTCCTGACTATTATAGATAGGGCTTAATTTCGCATTAGATGTCTCAAATTTTAAACTAGGAATTTACACCCATCTCACCATTATCTAGCAACAGTCAGATAAAGGTGAAATTGACGTAAAATGTTCATCCAATCCTTATCATCCAAGTAAGGACTAGAGACATGTAACATGTGACAGTAGGTAATGCTAAATTCCTCATTACGTGCTTTGAAAGGAGTAATTTAAAAAGACGATATACTGCGAGATTAGATATCCAATTTTGTTTATAAATATAGTCCGCATTACCTTGCAAACAAAAAACGACGAGTATTGAAACTCGAAGCTTATTTAGACATTCTATGTTTATCTAGAGAAAAAAATGCATCTGCGTGGACGTGCTGCGAGGTTTCTGTAAAATAAATGGCCAATTTAAGCGAACACGTTTAAAGATTTGTGTGCTGTGCTTTCGAAAACATTATTTTCTAGAGCTCTTCCATCTATAAGAAAGCGTAGTGAGAGGTTAAATAACGAATCTAACAGAATATCGAGTAAAATAGATTCGTGAAGCAAGGAAAGACTTTTTTATTTTGAACTCTCGAGAATTTGTTGCATTTTTTGATTTTTTCAGTAGATGCTTTGCTCCATACCAGGATATCGTAAGTGATTCCACTTGTAAAAGGTAGACGGAGAGGCATTTCGCCCTCATTATTGAACGATTAAATATTAAAGCCCCTTTGAAGAATTATTGCTCCACGATTTACTCTTTCGCACGCTCTTAACGCCTGATTCGATTGGAATTGACATTAAACTGGCGGTCACCTATGTTTCTGTCTTTGGTTAATTTCATAGAAAATTGGTAAAGTCGGGCCTCTGCTCAAGATGGAGATTTCTCATAGTCGTGCTGTTGCTCATGAGCTCCTCAGATCACCAAGAATGGTAGGCCATTGGCAAAAGGTGAGAGTGTTTACGACTGTCAAACTGCTGGGACAGGGATGTCCCATATCCTTCCGCGTGGCGACGCAGGTGGTTGGAGTCAACTGTCATTATTATGTCAGCTATTAGTCCAGTTCAATTAGTAATCCGCGATCGGAATTATTCCGGTAGTCTCAATTTTTTTAATTTGTTTTATAGAATAGTCTCCTAATGTTAAATCCAAAATCTCGACCTCCGAGACCCTGTGCTCGAATCGCCATCTTGAAAAGACTAATCAAAATCACGGGTAGATCTAGTTTTTTGAGAATAACTTGATTCCTATCCATTATCCATTAATAAAGGCAATTATAAAAGTTACAGAAAACCTTATTAGCTACAAGATTGGTTATATTCATTTCTTCCATAAGTTAACCCTTTTTGAGATATAGGACGGGGAAAGGGTAACTATGAATTTACGTACTGGATAACTGAGCAATAAGACGCGTAAGTTTTATAAACGGAATCACCCACCAAAGTTATTCTGTCTTGGATAATCCTGCACTGCATGAGGTAGAATAAAAATGTAAGTAAGGATTTCTAAAAACAAAAGTGGCGCTAGGTTTCGTCTTCACCTTTTATGAAGAAGTTAAAAACACTTTTGTTCAAAATTGTAACATTTATTGACCTTAAGAAGCTTCTTACTCATAACTTGGAGGCGCGATAAAGATTTCTCATATCACAGCACATAGAATAAGGACGTAGTTAAAGATTTTTTAAAACCAAAGTGGTTCCAAGTTTCACCTCTGGCTTTATGAAGAAGTTAAAAAAACCTTTTGCTCGAAATTGTAACATTTGTTAGCGCTCTATTGAACTTAAGGAGCTTCTTATTTACAACTTGAAGGTACAACAAAGATTTCCTATATCACATCACATAGAATAAGGACGTAGTTAAAGATTTTTGAAAACCAAAGTCGTGCCAGGTCTCACCTCTGGCTTTTATGAAGAACTTAAAAAAACCTTTTGTTTGAAATTGTAACATTTTTTAGCGATGTATTGAACTTAACAAGCTTCTTATTTATAACTTGGAGGTACAAGACAGATTTCCTATATCACATCATATAGACTAAGGACGTAGTTGCAGATTTTTTAAAACCAAAGTGGTGCCAGGTTTCAACTTTGGCTTTTATAAGGAAGTTAAAAAATGCTTTAGTTTGAAATTGTAACATTCGTTAGCGCTCTATTGAACTTAACAAGCTTCTAATTTACAAGTTGGTGGTACAACAAAGATTTCCTATATCACATCACATAGAATAAGGACGTAGTTGAAGATTTTTGATAACCAAAGTGGTGCCAGGTTTTATCTTTGGCTTTTATGAAGAAGTTAAAAAACACTTTTGTTGGAACATTCGCTAGCGATTTAGTTTTGGATTTTTGACAAAGGTTTGGAGGTTCGTAGAGGTCGATAACTTGAATTTATTATTAGGCATTCATCATGTATAACATACCAAAAATTCATAACTACCCCATTTGATGTAAGGTAAATAATGCGGATCATTGTCAAAAATCAAAAATTTAACAAAACTAAATTGAATTTTTGACAAAGATCCAAGGGTCTACATAGACCATTTTGGTCTTCAACTGTAGAAAATTTAGCCTACTTTTAAAACGTTCAAAAAGGCCTTTGCCAAAAATGTAGTCCTTCCGGGTCAAAATTGACAAAAACTAGTCATTGACTTGATTTCGGTTGCTTTTTTCAAGATGGCGACTCGAGCACAGGGTCTCGGAGGTCGAGATTTTAGATTTAACATTAGGAGACCATTCTATAAAACAAATTAAAAAAATTGGGACTACCGGAATAATTCCGATCGCAACCAAATTTTTTGCGCTAATTGCACTGTACTATATACGTTTTTCGTAGATTTGAACTGTTTTTAATAAAGTTGTTGAGAAATACTGTGCGTGGAGTGTAAAAAGCTAAAAGAGGAATTGATAATAGGAAAGCATAAGTAAGTGGGAAAAATGAAAGACTTTTATTTAAAAATGCGTACAAATAAACTACGATTGACAGCTATGTAACAGTGGCTAACATGGTCCTATCTATTCCTATCCACTAGCACCATCTACTTCAAGCTTTCCATTAATGACAGCTGTCATCACTCTAACTCCTAGCGCCACCTACTTCGAGCTTTCCCCAGATTACCTGCCAATCTCAAGTATCTGTTTTATGTGATCTGGAATTTAATTTAAATTTAGAATCATTATTTACTCATTGGGCGCCTGTACTTTTTCAGTCAACAAATCTTTCTACAAATGGAAGAAATTGGAATTTGGTGTTCTTGAATGGCAATTCTTTCTCAAGTCTGTATCCAATAGGTTGAGAGGCACTAGCAACAAACTTCTATATTTATTCATATATGCTCTATATACGCTCATTGTGTGCTTTGTTGATTACCTACTGTGTACTACGTACTCGTATATAACGATTATTCTGCATAGCATTGCTCGACTCGCTTCCGATGCGCTCATGCATCGCATTGTGACTGCATTGTTGCTAAATATCTTTTTGTTACTTTTTTAATTACTCTCATCCCTGTAAAGCAGGTCTATTTCGTATTATTATTTAATGCGTTCTTCGCTCTCGTTCAGTTTGTTTTTTCCAACTTTAAAATAACGCACGAGCTTGTTCGGGTTTGTTGGCGATTTGTTCTAGTTGAGCCGTTCCATTATTTTCCTTTACAAATACTGAAACTTTTTCGACGAAGTAAACAATATCCCATTTATTTGGTCTTTACTGAAAACGAGAAATGGCGTGCATTATCCTGTTTCGTGTCTCGTGTGTAACATTTTGAGCAAAAATGCGAACTTTTTCATATCACACGCCCTAAAAAATCTTTTCGTGCTTCGTAAGAGATGAGAATGTTGGGGAGCATAAACATATTTTATGTAAAATGTAAAATCAATCTAGTGGGTACTTCATCCTCTTCAATTCTGTTTAATATTAACGAATTCCTCTTGTTTGAGCCGTAAGGGCAAATTAAATTTCCCTTCGACGAAGAATTTATAAAATATCATTTTCTCGAAAATGAGGTTGCTTAACTGAAGCGTTTGGAAGTTGACACCCTGTATATCTAGTCTCTTCTATAGTTTTGCGTCCCTATTATTTTTACCAAAGTTTGACAAGAAAAATATGTTACTTTTACGAGTTGTCGCACGCATTAGTAAGGATATACAAATTTTTTGCCCTTTAAAAAATAAAACGAGATGTTTTAGAACAAAAATTTTCCGCTCGAAATTTTTTTCAACTCAAATTTAATAAATTATTCCGTAACGATTGATTAAGCCGGAAAGATTTGTTTTTTCTCCTCTTTTAAAATAAGTCCCTCCTTATTATTCTCTCCCCCATCGAAAGAGTAAACCGCCTTCGTTGTTTTATTGACATTTCGACACCCCCGAAAGTGGCGACGTCGACATAAACCGTTCGCGATTAGACGCGCTTTCATCAAAAACGTGGTTCCTATCGTCGTCTAGTACTTGAAAATTTAATGCTCACACCCATGAACACTTAAAAGAGCTCACTTAATTCTCATAATAACTCCCTTTGTTGGTTGGAATTTCAATATTGTACGTACCGCTCGAGATGAGTAGATTTGAGGCTTTTCTTTCACGAAATTTTTGTACACAAAAAGTTATTTTTAGATTTTTTAAGAATGGTCTACATTTAAAAATATATTACTTTGTGGTTGGGTCGAAACGAATTCTCATTTGTTACTCCAAACGGTTTATTATACGCAAAAGTTATTAATGAGTTTCTAGAGTAACTTCGAATAACTCGTTAGTTGTTACGTGGGTAGAAAATTCTCTGAGATGTTCTATCTGCAACCCTAGTCTTTCTAAATTATTGTATTAGGGGTGAAGTGTTCATTACTTATTAGAAATTATTTATAAGGGTGTACCAAAATTAACGCAAGATTTGAATTAAATATAAAAGAGAGTTTTTAGTTTATATTTTTTCATTGAATGATAAAGTACTTATAGGATAGGGTTATTTATGGAATAACACATCGGGCAAATGGCCTCCCCGGTTTTGCTGGCACATACGCACCTTTTCGTCGAAATTTTTCATGACCTTTCTGCATAATTGTGGCTGAATTTCGTTGATGCAGCGTTTAATTTCCTCTTGTAATCCACGTGTGGTTCTGGGCTTGTTGACATAGACCTTTGACTTCAAATAACCCCATAAGAAGAAATCTAATGGTGTTAAATCACATGATCTAGGGGGCCAATTCTGATCCCCACAACGAGAGAGTACACGATCAGGAAATGTCTCATGCAGTAATTGAATTATTTCATTGGCTGTATGGCATGTGGCACCGTCTTGTTGAAACCACATATTGGCCACATTAATAGCATCTAATTTCGGCAGAAAGAACTGTGTTATCATGGCACGATATCGAGCACCCGTAACAGTTGCTGCTTGACCAGCCTCATTTTCAAAAAACTATGGTCCAATGCCTCTTGCACAAAATCCGCACCAAACAGTGACACGTTGTGGGTACATTTGTTGTTCGCCAATCACACGTGGGTTCTCCGAACCCCAAACACAGATATTTTGGCGATTAACAAAGTCATCGAGGTGAAAATGTGCTTCATCGCTTAAGATTATTTTGCTCGAAAAATCAGCATCCAGTTGTTGATAATTAATAAACCATTCCACGAACTCTCTTCGTATAACATAACGCTCCATTTTTACTAACCCTAAACTCTCAGCTGCCAAACTATTCTTTTTTCAGAATTTCCAACAACTTACTGCAAAAATGGCAGCAAATTCAAATCTTGCGTTAATTTTGGGACACCCTTATTAGGTACGAATTAATGCAGAAGAGTCTAGTAATTGAGGTTGAGGAGTGAGGAGCTATACAACTGGCTTTTAGGACACTTTTCGAAAATGCCAACCTGTCTTGTCTTCACTATTAGTTTTGGCTAATAAAATCTTTAAACCCGTCCCTATAAACTATAATTCGGTGCTTCTCGATAAAAAATTTTGCTCATTTGTTTGTAAGGAAGACTTTTGCATGGTGTTAGTGGCGTAGACGAGACTTCTTAATTCTTCTATTTCTAATTAGGGCGTTGTTTTTCAATTTTAAGTACAGCAGTTTCTGCCCCACCATCTCATTTTCTTGCATTTCATTCGCCTTGCAGGCACCTACGGCCTTTCGGCTAATTCGCATCCAAAATTACATCAGGGGCTTCTTTGAGTCATTATTAAATTGAATTTTGCCTTACGCATCGTGTATTATTCTAAAATTAATTTTAGAAAACTCCAGAAAGATGTTTCTTTCGAAAGCACTTTTGAAGCCTATTTTTGTACCTATATCATTACAATTTCATTATTTTCTAATTTGCAGCGCTTCGTAGACAATGTTTGCGAACTTTACATACAAATTAAGTAATTTTTTCATAAAAAATCGTTTTTAGAATCAGGTTGAAGGTGCTCGCAGCTATGTATTCGTCAAGTCTGGTTTTTTGTAAATTTAAATAATGTACATAATTTGTACATCCTGCATTTTTGTATACTTTATTTGCTTTTTAAATTTTTTTAATTGGTTTAAAGAATGTGGGACAATTTCATTCAAATAAATACATCGGGCGAAGAAGGAGCCACGTTATAAAAATAGACTTGGAATTTAAGTAGTTATATCCCTTATATAAAGTGCAACTACTGTTAAATATCACTAAAAATAAACCATCAACCCAACCAGTCTGGAAATGTTTATCATTTTCTTCGTGAGTACTTGACGCGGAAATTATTTTCGTTTAAGAGTGTAAATGATTTGTTTTCAAAAACCAACAGTAGCGCTTGCTGATGGAATTATGTATATGTTGTGTGCTTGTGGCACTATTTACAATTCATAAATTTCAAAATTTTTCCCAAACATGAAAAGAAACCATTTTACTTTGATCCGAAAGTGTAAAATTGCCTTTAATATCAAATTACTTACTCAAGTGCCTTTTTGGTACAATTCTAATTTAGATCGGTGGTTCTTTAGCTATAGTGATGAAAGACGTTGTAAATTAAAAGTCATGCCCGAGACTAGACTCGACTAATTGCTGATTAATTTAAAAACCTTCTTTTGTTTCACACGAAAGAAATGTAGCGGTTACTAGTTTGATCTTGAGCATGAAATTAAATTCATTGATAAAATCCAAATTCGCGAAAAAATTTGCGGCTGCCGACTGAATGGAAACATTTCTCGACTGATACGGAAAAAAACCGATTGTGATTGTCTCCTATATTTTATGCAGGCGTAATTTTTCACAAAGGTGGTCGTTTGAAAAATGAGGTGGCGAATTTAATCTGAATGGAATTATTTGTAACCTACATTTTTTTGGGGGTTTGATACGCCAACACTTCAACACTTGGCAATTTTCTCGTTACCTTTTTTCCTACGCCATATTTGCAGATCTCCACTAAAAGCTTTTTGCTTTTAAGTTCACCCCTTACATCTACGTAAATCCGAAGGTTGCTTTCGAGAATCTGATGTGAAACGGAAGCTGTTAACACTTTGTGGGTTGAAAATGCGAATAAAATAATAAAGTAGCTCGAGTTCATCACATTCGACCGATGCATTTATACGATATACTCCTAATTATAGTCAAGAGAGAACATTGAACCTGAAAGTACTTTGCAAATTACAACTCATTTATGTGTAAATTTGTTTTGTTATTACCACAGATAAATCTTTAATGATCTCTTACGCTCTCTGTTTATATTATGACCATTTGTGTTTTAAATTAGTTATCATTGAAGATTGAGGAACTGACACGATTTCGTGGTTTATTAACACAGCGGCGTAACTTAAACGACTACTTTGGAATTGCTCGAAAGGAAAATTACATCGAAACATGTTTTGGGCCTTTCAAGTGCGTAAAGTCACAAGCTGAGGATTTACGGTTATATTTCACCAGTTCTCAAGCTTCACGTCTGGGAAGGCAATGGCAAACCACGAGAGAAAACTTGTCTAAGGAGGTTCCTAATGTAGTTGTTCGAGCTCGCGTACTTGGTATGACGAGACATCGCTCTGATGTGCGAACAAGAAGAAGACAGTTGTTGCAGAGACGGGTTTGACCCCCTTCGTCTGAAGGAGGCTTTCTTTTCGGTGGTCTGAGGAGGTTCCTAATTTAGTTGTTCGAGCTCGCGTACTTGGTATGACGAGACGTCGCTCTAATGTGCGAACAAGAAGAAGACAGTTGTTGCAGAGACGCGTTTGACTCCCTTCCTCTGAAGGAGGCTTTTCTTTTCGGTGGTCTAAGGAGGTTCCTAATTTAGTTGTTCGAGCTCGCGTACTTGGTATGACGAGACGTCGCTCTGATGTGCGAACAAGAAGAAGACAGTTGTTGCAGAGACGGGTTTGACCCCCTTAGTCTGAAGAAGGTTTTTCTTTTCGGTGCGATTAAAGGGCGCTTTAAAGCTCGCCAGGATACAATTTAGTATTGTTATGTTTGACCCGAAATGGCCCAGTTTGAAAGAACCGCTTTCTCGTATAAATGAGCATCTATGCATCAAATCGTTGAATTATCGTAATATTTAGATGTTTCGCACATGATTGGGCATATAAGCGCTGAGGCACAATAACTATTAATTAGGCCTCTTAAGGCGTAATTAGTTTTAGTTCACGGTGTGTAAGTCCAAATTTTATTTTAAATTTAGTTCTCACATTTTTACAAAAAGCTTTTCGCTAGTTAAACATGTTGATTGAGATTCAAAACAAACTAGAGCTATAAGCTATTAATTGGTGGCTTGAATGGAGGAGATTAATTTTGTCGAAACGACTTCCGAATAGCCATCCTAATCGCTTCCAAGTTTTACTTGGTTACGTAACGAATACTAATTTTTTCATCACTTTTTGTCGTCTCTCTCTCTCTCTAGAGACTTTTCGTATAAGTTTATGTTTTTAAAAATAAATTTTTTATAAATGGGACCGAATGAAATACTTAAAAGCTAAATATGTCACTTTAAAGCCGTGTTTTGGGTGAGCTCGAGATTCTTTTGAACATCAAGGGAAACGTAAAATCCTTGCATTACAACCGAAAAGGACATAATCTTGAAATATTTGCTTACAACACCCCACAATTTTCTTGTTCTCTCAAAGATCTACATTCGTTTTCGGTCGTCGAATAAAAGTAAATTGTAAAGTCGAAATTTTTTATATTATGTACTTTATAAGTCTAATATAAGCTTTTAGGAAATATGATGGAATGTATTAAGGATTGTTCGGATTATTAAACTTACCCGAGCTTGAATTTTAAGATGAAAGAAATAATTTAACTTTTACATTTTTCAAAAAAAATTTCAATCGAAAAGAAAATTGAAAAGTTGCTCAATAAAGCGAGTTTTGTATTATGTTAAAAGAAAACTTTCATTTGACTCGAAACAAACAGAGTCGAACAATTTAAGTAGAACTTAAGAGGGTGGGGATTGCTGCTGCTTATGGTGAGTTTGTTAAAAGCTCCTAATCCATCGAATTCGCGCGAAAAACGATTTAAATCAAATTTTCAGTTAATGGCGTAATCCGAACCGGGCGGTTCGGTAAAATACTGATATTCTATTGGTGTGACTGCGTCAACAGTTTTGACGTTATCTGACTTCTTGAATTGCTGACTCATTACAACCTTTCGGGCGCCACTTTTCGTACGGGTCGACAACAGAATTGTGATGAACAATGTCAAAGGTTGTCTTCTGTGGCCCATTACCTAAATTTTATTACCTGGTACACGAACTGTTAATAGAATTAATGGGTACTCTCTTTAGTTGGTAGAACCGTTAATTATGCTTTTTTTTAAATATGGTAAATTGACACTCCCCCTAGATAATCTATATATAAATCTAGTGGTCGTTCACCCCCAGTTGATAAAAATCGTGCATCTGGCCTCACCCTTACCTAACCCACAGTAATTGGGTGCGAAACGAAATGTTTTTTAAGGAACGACCGAAATATTGAAAACGCCACTAATTTAATTTAAACAGTTTCAACTAATACACCCTTTTGTTGTCTTTTGTTAATTTTATTTAAAGTGTGCATCGGTTCGAACTTGCTAATATTGGTAAAAATCGCAGACGAGTTGAGTGCAACTTTATACGAGTTGCCACGCGTGTAAGGGGACTTTCCCTTAAATTTCCACCCATTTTGAATAAATAATCGTCCTTGTTTTTAACATGTATTTTTAGAAATTGGGGATGATTTTTAGAAATAACGGGCTATTGGATCCGTCATGGCTGGCAGTGCCGAACAACCCGGCGCATCCCGTCAGTTTTAATGTCTAGATTGTTATTTATCACTATCGGTGATTTCCAACCTTCATCAGGAAATGTCAAAGGAAAAACTGGAAGCATTTGAAGTTAGAATTTGAATTTAGAGATATTTTACCGTTGTTCGTTGACGTTAAATTCGCGCTATGACAACTCGGTTACTTACCGTCAAGCTCAACGTTAGATTTACCAAATAGAATTATTGTACTGACGTGATCGGAATTGGAGTTCATCTTTCATTGTCGTCGCAAACGACATAAACTGGAAATTTAAGTCGCACAGCGGAAGGAAACGTTATAATACAGAATACCTGCTGTTCAATTCGAAACGTCTCGACAGTCACGTCTGGGCTTGTTGGGCTCATACCGCAATAGTATGTCACCCTATGTGCTTAAAACTGTATGAATGTGAGTTTCATAAAGTCATAAAGAGTATTTGTGTTGCTTTTAATGCTGGTGCATAGATGCGCGCCTGTGATAAAAGGAAAATCAAGTGTCTTCATCTCGTAGGAAATTAATACATAAGCACCGACATTATTTTGATGAAAGATGAAAGTTACGGTATGTACTCGAATGTACGAACATTTTGGCAGTTTGCAACTTTTTGCTTCCCCATAAACTTTAAATGAGGCTTCGAGTTTGGGTAATTTGTCTCACAGTTAGACAAATTACTCAAACATTCCGTTTCTACTTTAGAGGGATATTTACGCATGTATGATGTGTTGCCTATCCTGCAGTTTCGTAAAACATGGCATTTCTGCGAGACAGACACAACCTTGTCGATGCAAGTTTATTTCGATCGCTTCTGATTATAGTAACATAATATTTATAAGTATAAAAAATACCATTTATAGATAACGAGCTTCAGCGCATCTTTTTAACGATATGAAAATCTCGCGAGCGGTTTCCGAAGGCCATCTTGAAGATACGATCGTGATAAGCTTGGAAAATGCTTCCAGTGGGGAAATTCTATTCCAATTTTAACTTTTTGAGGAAACCGAACTTTGTTTACATAAAAATATTATTAAACGACTCCGCAGGAACCACTGGGCTTAAGAAAAGTGCCTAAGTTAGAAATACTACATTGGGGACGGTGGGTGGTCGCTGATTTAAAACAAAGTTGCAATTTCAAATTAGTGCTACTCAATTCGCAAATTGTTTAAATTAACAACAAGCGAATGAACATTAAATTTATTTCTATTTGGGTGGTTGATTTTTTATTGTGATTTACTATTGCAAGAGCGAGATCAAGATATAATGAGACTTTTACGTAATTACTCCTACTTCCATTATTCAAATTATAATGTGCAATTTGGGCAGAGCTTAGAGGTTTCAAATTAGGATTGTAATATTAAACCATCTTTACTAGCGTCTTAATTTTTTTATACTACTTAATTATAACGAGGGAAATTTGTTTGCGCCAGCCCTCGAAACTTCATGTGAAAATTCTCTAGTAGTAGAAGACGAAGGCGTTTTAATTAAAAGGTAGTATTTGTCTTTCTTGTAACGTAAGGTACAAAGTTGTAAACTTTAAGATTTTCTTACATTATCATAAAATTAATTAAGCCATCAACAGGGACGGGCTTACTATTTATAGTGCGCATACTCTCAGGGGGCCCACTCTCGTTTCGAGAATTCTGAAAAAGTTCTAAACGACTCTGATTTACCATCGTTTAGTATTAAATTTGATTTAAATTAAACTTTTCTTTGTAATCTTTCAAATCTTTTTATATTGGATAATGCCTGACGTTAATGCGCGGCTTTATTATGCTTTTCCAATTGTAACACAAATTCTAATTTCGTGAGGCACGCCCTGTTTTTCACGCACTGGTGATAATGACGAAGGGTTCGACGAAAAAGAAACAAAGTGCACTGCATGTAACTGTATATTTCGGGCAATCATTGATTCGCATGTTAATTGTATCGTTAGAATGTTACCGGGTTGTACGTGCATTTTCGAAGGGCGTGTTGGGCATTAAATTTGTATGTTTTTTGCTTGAATCATACGATACTTTATTTCCGTATAATTGTGGTATTTAATACTTAAATATGCGGTTGCACTACCAGTTTTGCCTACCCTAGGGTCAAATTGCATGTTTTAGGGAACTTTTTAGTCATTTAGGGGAAATTGGGGCCTCGAGCCCTACCCACATTTTACACGATTCCGATAACCCATCCAAGCTAATAGAATATCAGTATTTTATTCAACCGCCCCGAAACTTTAGTTTTAATTTGCTCACCCTGTATCATAAAGGACTTGTTGTTCTGGAGTCTTGAAACTTCCTGAAAAATATGTTTGGTCTAATTAATATCTTTTAATATTCGGAACACCGTCTCAAAACGGATTATTAAATTTAAGTACTTTTAAGAAAATTGCTAAAGAAAAGGAAATGTATAAAAAATAACGGGAAGTACAATAAGTAATAATAAACTTTCTTATTCCTTGAAAACTTGCTATTAATTAACTCTCTCGCTAATTTACTTGTTCTTCTTCCTCTTCGCGTAACTTTATAACAGGATCACGTTCCGTATACACGGCTTAAGTCTATCAAAATTTTTCGTTTCATCCTCTCTTTCTTTACTTTACGTCTATTTGCTCGTTGCTCGATGGTGATGAAAAGCTTTTTGTTAGATTGCATGGTTAAAAGGGGTAGGCTTTTTGTTTTACCTTCATGATTAAATTTTGAGGGTTGAAAATGTACATTAAATTAAATTACGCAATTCTCCTCACATGATGAACCGCAAGACCCCAAGTTTTGTGTTTTGAGAATTAAATTCTTTTAGGAATTGTACTTTTGTTTTATTTCGACCGTTATGGCTCACCATTTTAACCAGTGTCCGGTGTGGTTTACTACAAACCAAATTGCCCATTCTAAAATATCTTTATAACAGGCCATTTTCGCTCTCACAGTTTGTGAACAGTTAACTTTTAAGTGCCTCTTTGCCCACATTTAAAGATTTTCTCTTATATTGCCGCAAGCTTGCAAGGGCCTCTTGGAAGCGCGAAGCGCATGATTTAGACTTTGCACTTTTGTAATTGGTGGGATGATGCCCATAAGTTCTCCAATTGCCTTCTGCTATTAGTGACTGTAAATTAAAGCTAAGCCTCATGACCATGCATGATCTTATCAAACATCCCTAGTCCTGGAACTGAAGTAATCTCAGGGAGAGAAGAACTGGAAGAACCCACCACGTGATTGCCGTTCAAATTGCGTAAATTTGTATTGCAGTTGCTCCGCAACTAATTCCTGTATAAGTGGCAATAGCTTTGGTCACGTGGTGGCTTCTTCTTTCCCTGGATTAACTCTACCTACTCTGTTCTAGTTCTATTATATGACCTAATTTTGTCCAGCCTTGAATAAGCTCGCTCTTCTAGCTCCAAAAAAGTGACAGTATTAAGGGGAGTCAAATTACCATTGAGATGAGGGCTGTTTCTACAACGAGGGTAAAGAGACTAAAGGGAGAGTGTATGACATAATTTTTAGAAGCGCGCACATAAAAGATCTCGATTAATTCTTTTGCGAACACTGGACTCGACCATCCATTAAGAGGTTTATTTTCTATCAATTGTCATTTAATCATCGGAGGACAAATAAAAATGTTTCCCTAATGCACCGTGATGATAGCACTTCAAATATTGGTTCGCTACTGTAAAGCACTGAAAAGAAATAAGCTCTTCGATTATAAGTCGATTTAAACATTTTCCGGACGACGGTTTTTTAAATTTTTGAATAAAATTTAAATTTTCTACCGATTTAATGTTTCGGTTTGTATGTACCATCAGTGCAGAAAAAGTACATTTACATAAATAAAGATATATTTGTTACCACCCTCACAAAAAGTTTCTCATTTTTTACTTTTTTACTTTTTTGTCCTAGGAGCCAATCCATCCATCTAAATATTTTTCGTACGACTCTTGTCTTAAATTTTATTTTTATGAAAGTCAAGATTCACATTTCAATAGGATAAGAAATGACAAATTGTAAAGTTACACGAGTGCCATGATTGATTGGCTGTAAGCAACTTGTCGCACTGCAGTTATATGTGCGAACCACTCTGTATAGCGCTGTAGACTATACAAGAAGTTTTAAACTGAGTCATTCTCATTACTGATTAGATATTACAACTCGATTACAATTAGAAAAAGTTTTAATTAGAAAGAGCTTTAATTAATCACAGAACGTTAAACTATAATAATCAGTTGTCGATTAACCTACATACTGTATTTATTTATAAAAATTAGATAAAATTTTCAAATGTGTAAACTTGAAAATAAAATTGCTGAGGAAGTTCGTTACACTTGGCATTTTATATATTTATAAATCTTTCTTCCTTATAGCAGTGGGTTGATTGCCACTGGCATAGATTTTGTGATCAATACATTCTGTTCTCTTGTACTGGTAGGGGTCAACATCCCTTCCAGACGCACCCAACTTACAAACGGGCGTCTGCCACGTCTCTATGGTAACCACCCTATTCGTGTCCTTCTTTATCTTTCTTTCCTTACGACGCTACTGCGCCCTTTTTTAAGAACAAATTGTTTAATACCACTGGCACAACGCGGATAAACCTTACAAGAATTTCTTAATTTTGTCCTTGCTACTGGATGAATTTCGTTATAGTTTGAGTTTCTATTTTTAGGCGTCCGAAAATTTATTGCGAAAGTTTTTTGTTTTTCGCGTTTCCATGCCCAGCATCAAAAAAATTAATTTGTTATCGCTTTTTATACTCGCTGCTCAGTGACAAAAATTGCTTTTGAAAACTAAAGCTGCTGGAATGTAATATCGAGAGAGAGTGTGTCTAATTGAGGGTGTAATTGAACGCACACATTGTAGGCCAAAGTGACCAATCGTTCTCAATCGGCGACGACGCACAATTTGAACTTTATATAAATATATTGGTTGCAAAACTTTTTGATTTTGACTAAGCGATCATTTAAAAAAAAGAAAACTTCACATCTTATCGTAGGGGAAATTTATTTTTGGTTGATTTCCTTCAAGTTGGGCCTAGAAAGCGTGGAGTTGGGATCTCTGTTTCTGGCTCTTAGAAAAATAAATAAATCTTTTACTTTCTTGCCGAATATTTTTATCTGTACAGTGAGCAGTGTACATCTCATTTCGTTATCTGGTTTGTGCGCGAGGAAAGAAATAGCTCGATAATAAATTGTAAACTCGAAAAGAACTAAATTTGTATTATAAACTTCGTGCCCGTTTTTTGATTCGTTAAATAGAATTTATTGACCATCTCGAGCACTTATATAAATTTTATGAGGGCGCTTACGTGAATTTTAATATCCATAACTTTTCATTTACAAATTTTTCATATTTTATATAAAATCTGTTTTTAGATGACATGGGCGTAGTTTGCAAACAAAAGTTTACGCTTTATTACAATGGACGCGATAAGGAATTTGGGCGAAAACTTTAAACATAAACTTTATCGTTAGTGTATTATTTTTATTTCCGGTTTTTCGCAGTATTTCAACCCTTGGCAAAGTGGGTCAATCATAATTAAAAAATAATTATCCACAAAGTTATAATAAAGAAACTAGAAAATACGACAATCGGTATACCACAGCGGATTAGATCCAATGACATTTAGCTAAACTGTACAAAACTGTAATTTTTTTCGAATATATTTCGAAACATCCTGTATTGTATGGAGACTAATTAATACTTATTTATTTATAATGTAATAGATTATAAAGATAAAAAGAAATAATATTCTTGAACATTGAAAATCAATTATGTACCTATACGTTTAGGTTACACGTTTAGGTAATTAGGTCAAATGACACATTTAGCGGAGATTCAAACCAATTGAACTGTCATAAATTACTAATTTAATATTTTTATTTCGTGTTTTAATTTTTAGGAAACCTAGATAATCGTATTTATATACTGTACTGTTTAATAAACTTTAATAGCTTGAAAGATTAACTAAATAAGTAATAATAAGTCACACCTAATTCGTTTGTAATTCCGTAGATATCTCTCGAATAAGACGCGGTAGTTTTAAATATTCAAATTTTATTTCTAAAATTTCTAAATTTTAACGTGATCATTGTTTGTTTCAGAATGTCGACCACAAAATGAAATTCCGTTCCAAAAAAGGACAGCTACCATTTATCGAATTAAATGGCGAAGAAATTGCCGACAGTCAAATTATCATCAAGGAGCTCACCCAGAAATTCAACAACGATTTGGATGCAGCCCTATCGGCCGAACAACGCAATATTGCTCACGCGACAATTTCGATGATCGAAAATCATTTGGTTTGGGTCGTAATGTGGTGGCGCACCAAATTCCCAGATCAAGTAATCAAGGGATATAAAGTTAATTTGCAACATGCCCTTGGTACTAGAATACCAAATGGAATTCTTAATTTCTTTTTCAAGTTTGCCTTTGGACGTAAGGTATGCTATTATTAAGTAATAAATAAAAAGAATTGATTGATGTTTATCGGTTAAAATTACTCTTGCATCAAAAAGTGTTAAAAAATAATTTGTGGCACGGAACTTTTGGCGAAGATACAATTATTGAATTATTATAATATCTAATATCCCATCGAGATTATCTAATGGCGAATCTTACCTTGCAAATTTATAATGATTAAGCTTTTTGATCTAACCAATTATTAACTTCATTGCTTTTTTTTCCAAAATTAATCCGTAAATACATTTTTAGACGAGATAACTTTCTTTTGTGTTGTCTACTTTTCTTAATTGTTTACTCGGAGCAAACACTTGTTGGCTAATAATGGAGTAATAAATTGGAAGGGCGGTTTCTTTTGTCTAGGAAAATAAAATATTATATTACGTGGGTGGGCTACGTAGATTCTTTATAAGATTTCATAGCAAAATCCAATTCTAATAATTTCTTTCGGTCTTTTAATGCAAACATTTCAGTTTCATGCTTTTCTTTTACTCGGTAGTAACAGTCTAGCACTTTAGCAGTCTAATCTTACATAATGTAAAGGACTTACTTGTATGCCTCTAGTATTTCCTATTCTTGAACTGTCTATTTGACTCTTAAACTGGCTCTGCAGGTTCAATAAGCCTCAAAAGTTTTAAACATAGCAGAGCGCTCTAAGAGGGTCCAGCATTTATTTTCTCTGGTATTATAATAATTTAACGAAAAATAAGTCACTGAAACGTTTTCCCCAAACAATATTATTTGGCACTTTTGTTAATTAAAAACTAGTAATTTGTATGGCACTAAATTAGTTTATAGAAAAAGAGCGTGGAAGTTCATTTTTCGTGGATTTTAATCGAAAATTTGTCATGTTTAGCGCATGTAAACACAAAATTTAATTTAGTTACGAGCATGTGTAGTGTTGCACCTTCACATAGTGCACATTTTTTATATAAATTACCATAGAATACAGCATGAACAACAACGGCGTTTAGAGAAAAACCTTTTTAAATTAGAAATCTCCTGCGAGCATCTTCAAACTTAGTTACAGAAGAAGCTCATCCTTTCTCGAAGCTTAGGTCAGCATGATTTAAGACTTGTTTTAAAACTTGAGAGTATTTAATTGGATCGAGATGCGAAAACTCAATTTCTTCTGCTAAGTTAAGTATACGGGGTGTCCTACTTGTACTTGCTCACTATCATGAGGACTCGAAAGTAGAAGAGATACCATTTTGTTTGGATGACACAAAAGTTGCCGATTGGCTACATTCGCAACCAATCCTGAAATATCTCGAGAAAATTGGCAAAACGTCTGTTTTTGGGAACATGAGAACTGAAGCTGTCCTGGCTCCCATAGTGAGCGTACTCGAGTAGAACACCCTGTATAGTACTTAGTCGCTCGCCGCATGCTGTAAATCATTTTGTATAAATCACTTATATGCATCCCTTTAGTGTGGCGATTTATTATTTATACAAAATAACACAACAAATGCTCAATAACCTAAATTAAATAAAAAAGTGCCATAAAATCCCTGGTTATAATAATTCGATGTACCTATTTTGTTACTTATGTCTTGCGTCTACTTGCATCTGGTAGAAGTGATGTGGTAGAGCATGTTTTTTACAGTGTTGTGTTGTTTTGAGTTTTTTTAATGTGGTATTCATGGCTTAGTGGTTCCAGGGAGCCAAGAAAGTTAAAGCTCAAGGTATGGGCGTTCACTCTGCCGAAGAGATAAGCGAATTTGGACAAGGAGACCTCAAGGTACTTTCGGACATGTTGGCCGATAAGCCATTCTTCTTCGGAGACGAACCGACTAACGTGAGTTATTTCTAAATAAAATTTTAAACTGACGACTTACATTTTTTTGTAAATTCTCTTACAGTTGGACGTAGTTGCTTTCTCTAACTTGGCTCAAATTTATTTCATCGACAAAGAAGTTAGTTACACACTTCGCGATTACATGACCGAACATTGTCCAAATTTGGTTGGATTAGTTAACCGTATGAAAGAACGTTGCTTCCCAGATTGGGATGATATCTGTGCAACTCTCGATCTCAATTCTCACCTGCCGAAACCACCAGCAGATGAGGAAAAAAATAAGGAAGGAACCAAGGACGAAAAGGAGGGGGATAAAGAATTGGAACCCGAAGACAAAGATCTTGAAAAAGAAAAGGTAAGTTTATTAATTCTTAAAGGCGTTATTTAGTTACAAATCATTAATTCTGGCACCAAAAGTTAGGAAATCCACCCACAAAGCTAAAACCGAATGTTTTGTATCATTATATCTTTCATTTTGTTCAAGTGGCTCAAACCAAGATCGCTTTAGTAGTTCTTGTTTTAAAAAGTTACAGACAGGCAGAATGTTGCAAACTATTTTTTTTATTTACACTTGGGTTTTGGGGAACTAAAAGGATTGAGAAATAAAATTTCAAAATGTATTTTTCTCGGGCGCCTGTCAGAAAGGAACTTATCTGCAATCGACGCAGCTTCACTTTGTGTTTCATCCGTTTTTAATTTTTACAAGTGTTTAATTATGTTAATTTTTAGACCGACGAAAAGGAAGTCGAAAAGGACAAAGAAAAGGATACAGAAGAAAACAAAGATAAGGATGGAAAATGAAGAGATTAAGATCTTCTTAAGTCCTACTTAATTTAACCCTATCTTGTATCTAAAAATCAATTTATAATCCTTATGTTTCTTATCGATTCCCGATATATGTTTTTATTTTGAAATTTGTGCAAATGGTAGATTTAAGCCCATTTATGATTAATTACGGTTTTCTTTAAATCAAAATATTATTTATACGTTCTACCTTTTACCGATATAGATATATAGAAGTTCTTATTTTAATGCAAACTTATAATGTATTGGACAAAAAATATTCATTCGTATGAAACTTGTTTAGTATTTTAAGAATTGATTTGTTTGTATAAAAAACATAGCTAGATTTTTTATTGTAAGCAAATATGTATGTCTCAGAAGTGGCAGATAGCACTTCGCGCGTCATTAATCGCGCTCTTATAGCATAATAATATCCTGAATGTTTTAATTATATAAAGGTAAAGAGAAGTGTGCCATCTGCAACTCGTCGTTCATGTTAGTGCAGTCTTGTTGTACGAAATTATTAATATTCTCGGTAGCGCATTCTGTATTCATTATACTCATTCCAAACATTGCATCACAAAATTAACTAACGTAGCTTTTAACAAGTTTTAATAATCGATATGTAATTTGTAGATTTTTTGTATTTTTTTAAAGCATAATTTTAAGATTAAGTGCTAAGAAATTTTCTACTTCTCTCTAAATTTTGTAAATTGGTTATATAAATTCTGCTATTTACGGAAGCTCAAAAAACATTTTAATAGATTAATTAATTAATTACGTGTTAAAAATTTACTTTTAGATAGATTTTATTATTGTATGTTTATTCAAAAAAAAATGTGTTGTATGCTATTACAATTTAAATAAATATACAGTAATTTTAAAGCTATTATTACAAGTTACAGGAGACTCTGACCGTAAAGCTAACATAATTTTATTTATATTTATTTACAATGGGGCGCACCACTACTGTTGATGATTTCTTTATATGTTATAAGAAATTATGTCTAAAGTTCTAATCAAAAATAAAAAGAATAGTTCACTATACATTTTTTTAGCAAAAGTACTGTTACTCGAGTTCGAAGTTGCATTTAAAAATATCAGACGAACAATTTGTCCGCAAAAATTATGCCTTCTCCCGGTAAAATGCTATACTTAGTACATTTTTTTAAATTATGGCCCACAGAAGCTGAGTTAAACTGGAAGCCTCGTACAGTATTAAACTTTGGGACGACGTTTACAGAGTCTTGTACGTTAGAAATCGCCCTGTATATTCCTGAAATTTTTAATAATGAGATTAAAAATTTCAAGAATATACAGGGCGATTTCTAACGTACAAGTTATTATGAAATTGTAAGTCGAGTCTCGAGTTAAAGTTAAACAATGTTCAGTATTTGGTGAATTGGATAACTTAGCATTTCTTGAAACTGTTCTATGGATTAATAAATACACAAAGAACATATTAATCAAAAACCTTAGTCGCCGGGCAGTTAAAATAGTTCCATTATGGCAACACTATACGCATTGTAAAAGACCATTAAATAAAACTATTTCTATAGTTACCACATTTATTAATTGAAAGCAAATATCCGTGCCCGTAAAGACCAACTTTACCAAAAAACTATATACAAGGAGCAGTCGGATATAGCGAGCACATTTTGTTGGCACTGGCATGCTCGTTATAACCGGATCTGACTAACTTTTTAGAGATATTCAGGAGTATTCTGTATCATAACCTTTAAGGATAGTGGCCAAACTTTTACGTTTTACGTACGATTTACGTAAAACAATCTATCAGGCACAATTGTATAAACGAGATAATCTCGGAGTCAGAGCCAACTCCACGATCTGAATATAAGGTTAAATCTTAGCGTGGATTAGATTAGGTTAGCTCGAAGGCACTTGGTCCAGGGTTAACCCATCAATTTTCTAGAGTCAAATATATTTCAATTTAACTCAGAATTAGTTGTTGATTTAGGTTGATCGTGGAGTTAACTCTGACTCCGAGATTAGCTCGTTTATACAACTGGGCCTTAATCTATCTCGATAGAACGTTATTTTAACGTAAAAGTTTGGCCACTATCCTTAAAGGTTATGATACAGAATACGCCTGATTGATAGCAACTTTCTAAAAGGATACTTGCAATAAATTTTTTGAAAATATACGTGATTGTGACTTACAGAAGCATACGCGTTTTTAGTAACCTTATGTAAAAAAAAAATGTGTAACTTGTGTATTGAAAGAAATAAGAACTTTTTCAAAAATTGCGCTTTTCGGTTTTTTCATCTTCGAAAGTACTCGGAATTTTTGATATATTTAAGCAGTATTTAAATATATATCAGAAGCTGTACAATATGGCCCATTTAACTGAATTTGTATCTTTATTAATAACAAAGATAGCCATGCAGGCACACTGTATAGTCGATAACGGTTGCTATAGTATAACCATGTATAACATTGTCAAACTTAAAGTTAACATTAACTATAAGTACCTCTTTAGAGGGCCACAACCGGTTGTCCTTTGGATGTTTTTTCTGAGATTTCATATGAGTGGTATCGTCTAGTCTACTAAATAAGCTTCTGCATGTCACGAATCAGTTACTCATACCTCTTAATTTATATAAATTGTTAAAAATAGATGGATGATCTCGAGTTGAGTTAACGATATATTTTTTGGTTTCTTTTTGAAGTTCGTGATATTTCGGCAGTTTGCAACACTGACACGCTTAACATTGGTAAACTCCACTGTAAGAAATCGTTTTATGCTTGAGCAAGGCTCGGAAATATTGACAATAGCCATTTGAAGGGTGTACTCTCTTCAATGAAGCAACAATCATTGCAAAATATAGAACGGTAGCAATTTCAAAAAGAAATCAACAAAAACGAAGAGAAAAAGTTTTTTGATTACTATGGCACGAGTCATAAGATGCCAATTGTGGAATTTGCGTGATGTTGTTTCTTTCATAAATTATAATTTCTAGATTTTCAACATCCATTTTTTATACTTGTTATGCCACACAAAATGTGCCCAACGTCAGAACTATGAATAAGCCCACGTACTTCGGATAGATTGCACGAATCATTGATTGTTGCTATCTTCAATTAAAATCGCAAATTGATTATGGTTTACAATAAAGTGATTTACACTGTCGCGCACATCTTAGTCAATGATGGATGTCTCAAAATTACAGAATTACAGTTCTTCGTGGAATTCAGACTTTCGTTTCAGCATTTATCTCTGAATTGCGACGTCAAATTTCTCCTGGGACTCCCAGTATTTGTTTTAATCGTTTCCAACTATCTCTTAAGTACTTGTTTCTTCTTTGTTCTTGCAAAAATCCTACAAAAGTTCGATTTTCTTAGTGTTCTTAAACTGCATTTTTTGAAATAAAAGCGACAAAAGTAATAAAATGAAGTGTAAATATTTATAAGACAAATTTATTTTAATATTGTTTTCTATTATTAAATCTTAGGTGGAATTCAATAAAGAAACAAATATTCTAACACTTGTTATTTACATTTTTAATTTTTTTCACGACAATATTTATAATTAAAAAATATTTGGGCCAAATTTGTAAAATAAATTTTTCAACATGTAACTTATTAATACTCGAACGTTTAGTACCGCAGTTTAAGGGACACATCGAAAATGAGACATCACAAGAAATTCGATACGTCCCTTATAAAGTGAGCGATACAAACACATTCAGGCTTTGGCTTGATGGCGTAAATTGCGATCATTTACGATTTTCAGCTGGCTAAATAAGTAAACGTGCCATAGCCGAAAGCACAAACATTCATAAAAATTTTTTATAGTTTTACAATATATAAATTCTACGACAATTAAAATAAATTAAAACGATCAACATATACAACAATCAAAAAAATTTTGTTATTTGCGCTTTAGGCAATCGGCACATACGGACTCGATCATTTTTTGCTAAACTAATAGAACGTAATTTTACACATAACTATAATAAGTTAGGAACAAAGTGCTTAGAAATATTTAAATTATTAAATTACATATTACTTTAATGCGCAGTGCACTAACTGGAAGATTAATTAAATATTACTGCATATCTACATTGTATTTACAAACAATATTGTAGTTTCGTGTTTAATTTTTGGGGCAAACTAACATCGATGGACGTCTTATTTTTTATTTTGTTCGACACCTGAGCGACATTGGATTTAATTGAAACCGAACGAGCAATCACTTGCCAGGAACTATGTATTCATAAATGCGCGAAAATGTCGACTGCAACCGACCGAAAGAGAACCGAGCAGGATTACCCCAAAATACACTAGAGCCACGAGTCCCACAGATATACGGTTTTACCGTGTTAAATTAAATAGTTGCAATTATTGGCTTAAGAGAAAAGTTGCCAAGATGCAATTTACTCAAAATTAAAAACTGCATCTAATGTCATCTTTAGGAGCGCCAATAATTGCAACTATTTAATTTAAGATGGTAAAGCCCTTTGTTACAGATGTCGAACGACACACTGTAGATGTAAGATGCTCGCTCTAGACTGTAGAGGGTTGCTACCACTCTTGAGAAGCGACTCGCGTATTTTGGGACCACCCTGCGCGTATAACGAAATTTGTTTGGACTAGTAGCAATTTATGAATACAAATACAGGAATGTAATAGTTGTACGCGTTACGGCGCTAACTATTGAGAATATAAAAGCGTATAATTGTGTCCTCATCGAACGAATGGTGCTCGACAAGTATGCACTTTAAACCTAAACTATTTGAAATCGAAGTCGGTTTGTACAAACAATTTTTTAAAATTCGAGTTTCAAGAAATAAATTCTCCAATTGACTTAAGTTCGATAATACTAAATAAATGTCTTTTTAGGACGTACGAAAATTGTTTGCGCAAACTAATTATAAAACATAGGGATACCAAAAAACACTCAACTACATAACAAGTTTTGACTTTCGCTTCAGACTTCTATACTCTGTTTCTATGTGCAACACACGAGGCATAAATAATTAGGGGATTCTGTAGGATTTGTTTTCTACTATTGCTAAATAAAAGCAAACGTAGTGTAAAAAGAACACTAATGCGGATTATGTATAAAAAAAATAATAAAACACAATGTTATTCACGTTTAACATTTTATACAGTGCTGTCAAAAAATTGACAATAAATAGCAGAAAAGCTGCCCCTTGTATATAAAAATAAAATAAGTTAATAGCAAAGCTGCATATAACAAGTGCTACATACACACTTTTGTATAAATAATAAGTTTATACAAAAATTTCGTAAGTTCGTTTAATAATTCGTTTTAATTAAAGTTTTACACCGTTACACTTTATTTTTTTTGTTTAATTTAAATATTAGTTCATAATGTCCTAAAAACTCGATCACTAAAAGGGAGAAGATTGACTGGATGCAGCTAAAAGCGTCGTGACCTGATGTAATTCTACCCTATTTTGTTTAGTGTCTCCTATATTATCGTTTACTCTTATAGGTAAATCTGATGGTGTAGTTCGCCATCGCGTACCAAACGTTGGCCGATTTCGATGTACACTAGAACAACCGTCTATACAATCGCTCGACGATCTAGAAATTTTATTTCTACGCCAATAATTCACATATATCACCACACACAAGATGACTACTAATAATACTGCTATTGCTGCTCCACCTGCTATACTCGCCGTTTCCAACATAAATCCACGTTGTGACGCTGAAACAAAAATTTACTTTTACAAAAAGATTCATCAATGAAAAATAAAAAAATCCTAATCAATTAGCTAATTTTAACTCGGTCCATTAATTGAATTTTAAATGAAACGAAATTAGTTGAAACGTAAAGATTCCCATAATGTTTATTTATGACTCGTCGCGAATCAGCTTCACAAATGATCAAAGTAGGCCAATAAACAGTCGCGCAGAACGTTCACCCAGACGCTTCAAAGTCGAAATGTCGTAATTTTATGCCCATGTTGTATAATAAGACAGTTAAGATCACCAACCTGAAGTGTGTAGACGACACTTCTTCGTTTTTACTCGTCCGAAGAGCTGTCTAACTTAGAACGAAAGTAAACTCTACGGTCTCAAAATGACCATCGGTCTAAAAAGTGAAATCAAACCCCAAGACAATACACGGTTTGGGGTCGTTGAATATAGTGAGTCTATCTGAGTGCCTGAATAACAAACAACGGCTAGCGTTGAGCTAAACGGGAGAACTGTACAATAATATGGTCTAGCTAGGAGATTAAACGCCAAATTTTGAATAAATCTCAATCTAGAAACGCTAGACGACAAAAACGCCAATTTCTGTTTAGGAAGTATCCAAATCGTAAGGTTTAAATGTTGAGCAGCATGCACTTCACCTCATCATCCACGCGGTGACCATCTGGATCTGGATCATTTAGAGAGGGAGTGCTAGGCCACTTAACCTGGCTCATTGTACTTCCTCCAAGCGGCCTCCTCGTGCCCATCAGATGACCATCTTAAAAAATGTTAACAAAAAACACAGTTTGGGCTTTCTTGGTAAGGATTGCTCTAACATCAGTACTTTATTGAAGGACCCAGTTATTAGTAATATCCTGTCTGTGTACATCTGTGCAGTTTACTCAATGGAATTGCCCCAACATAGATGGGGCAGTTAAGTTTGTCTAATGCTGAAAAAGCTGCTACATAAAGAACAACGTGGAAGACGTTTTACACGCCTCTAGATGTACTAATTTGTTTACAGAAAAGACATATTGCCTCTTTAGGCGCACTTAATTCCTTCCTCCAGAGACCGAAACGAGATACATTACAAGTTCCAGGATGAAGCTTTTCAGCAAATTGAAAGATATTGGAGAAACAAAGTAGTGAACGCACGAAAGGACACCATTTCAGTGCTGAGATGATCTTCTAAATGAAAGCAACAGATAGAAGGCAGAAATAAGTTCGTCTTTCAAATGTAGTGATGGAGAAGAGTACTCCAAACCCCCTGGAGAACATTTCCTTCTCACAAAAAGGTACAGTGGTAGTAAACCATCCAAGATCCATCTTAAGGGCTTTCAAAAAAAAAAGATTTTTGAGGTCATTTCAACTGATTTCGAATTCCGACAAATGGATGGGTGTATTTGAACGCCTTATTTCTAATGCTGGACATTTAAGTAAATACTCACGCATGTATGATCCGTCTAAATCTTTATATTCACACCTAGGACCCATATATCCTTCTGTACACCTAAAAACAAAGTTTCGTTAAAATTATCTATGCAGATTAAAATAGATTATGTTTATTACTCGCAATTATATAGTAAAGAATCTCCTATTTTTACTGTAAAACAAGTAGCACCATTTAGGCAATACCACGCCGCATAAGCCGGTGGACATTCGTATGTGTGGAATGTGATGTTTGGCCGTGGAGTTGGAGCCGGTGGTCTTGGTTTCGGCGTCGTTCTCGACGAACAAGCGTCTAAAACAAAAAAAATACAAAAAATTATTTAAGAAACCACCAAGGTATACCGTACCCACAACCTCATTATGTTGCATCAAAAAGCTATACGTCACATCTGATAAAAAAAGGTGTTTTCTATTTAACATTACGAGCAATACATTCCATTTAATGTCGAATAAATTCAGGGTCACGCTCTCATTAATTTAATTACATTTTGGTCCCCCTCAAAGGTGTTTGAGATATCTTTAATAATTAATAATGGTAAAAGCTATTTTTGCGAAGCCCAAACTGTTTGAACAAATACCCATCGTACTACGCCTACGCTCTTAACGAGACTCTCACAAAATCGTTTCTTTTGAGAGCTCGTTTTTTATTATAACATTAAATTACAACCGCGCGTCGTCCTCTTCTTTTTTTTTAATATGAGAGAGTGAGCAGGTAGCGTTCAGAAGTTGATCGGGCGGCGTAACAAATCGTTACCTAATAACAGGCCGCTTTTTAAACCGTAAGAATAGATAATTAAATCCATTTAAACATTATAAAATAAACCTTTTAAGTTTTTAAATTTTTCGAAGTATTTATTATTTAATACCTTGATGCTTGTCGGGGACGGCACTGTTTTGTTATACTTGGGTGCTTCGAGCTTCGAGATTTGGGAAACAGTCCCTCTATTACGAACTGTAAAGGTCATAATCCACAGCCCATTGAAACAGTCTTAAGAACACATCTCAATTCGATTAATACAGGTTTAAGCTTTTCTAGCCGTTTGTTCGTCTCAACCCAGACACTTGGGCCTAGACCAAACTCTAAGCAGCTGCGCAGGCCTAAATAAGCCGTTTTGTTCATTGGTAGTGAAAATTGGCCACCCAAAACATGTAGGCACAATACAAGATGCTCCTAATGGACCATGAGGCGTAGATGAAGCCTAATGGACCCACTAAGTAAAACAAGCACCCATCGGGCTTTAAAGGACACTTGAGAAGACCCTTAGAAGGTCTTACGCGGACAAACAGTGCCATTTCCTCTACGATTTATTCGCCTTCGGGAAAATTTCGTATAAGGGAAATCGAAACCGTATAATTGGCTCTCCGCAACCCGTATAATATGTTAATGGCGTTGCCCTAAGTGCCAAGTTCCTTTCCGCAATAAACGTAATAATCATTAAAATTAAACTACCACAAGAAGTAGAAAAACACCACCAATTTATTAGTTAACAAGTTATTAACGTTTTTTTGTCGTAATAAGAAACACAACAAAAGGAAGATGAGTGTTTATAAAAAACCAAAATTGAGAGGCATATGGCGATGTTGATATTAAAAAAAAATCGGCACGTTCTATATTTATAAAGTCTAGTTAAAACTGTAACAGTGTATAATCTTGTAAGTTAATGCACCTAACGCGCATCTGTTACTTACCGCATAGAGAAAAAAGCCCCTAAAAAACGGCGGCATGTATCCGATGGCGAAATTAACTTCTCCGCTTATTAAAGCACAGGTCAATATTACAAAGGCATATGTTTCTTTTAGAACAGACTTAAAAATAATTTATTTTTTCCCCATTTTCGAAACACAATACGAGCCAAGTTACACGCTCGACTTTTAATACCAACCACACATCAAAAATTTCTTTATACGCACACGACGAAGGTTGTGTGGCGCTTAAAAGTTTTGCCTCTTTTTGCTACTAACAATTGGATATTATTAGATGAATCATTTCATCGATCGAATCGAGAAGCTTTAATTTCAATCGGTCTTATTTCGCATTTCGAAAGTACAAAGGGAGCGAGCTCACACCGCACGCTGTCTGCCGCACTAATCAAACTAATAAAATGGCCCCCACAATGCGATTGATCCATTAATCTGGTAGTGTGTCGATCTTTTCGGGCGTTATTGGTTAGGATCGAAAATAACACAATGAGAGCAAAAAAAATCCTCATATTATAACGAAATGAATAGAATTCGAAATGACCGGTGGACGGCGGATAACAATAAAATTGTTTGCCGCTCTCCGTGCCCACTGTTTTCCTTACAATGGTAAGGTTTAGGTGTCCGTATGGATGATGAAAGGTGGCTATAACTATGATATTTAACACCACCACACGTTCTCACATGCGCCATATGGCTCGCGGAATTTGACTCAAAATTTTACACTGGTAAAAAGTTTTTTTTACCTTGACACGCGTGACACATGTCGGGGCGCCATCCACTTTTCTTTTTTAAAGGGCCTCTGAAACTTAAAGAGCGCCGCTTTTTAAAACACATTCTCTCGATACGACGTTATTAAATTTACGGCCGATCCCACCAATCAAGACGATAAACGTTTAGACCGTCAAGTAATTTTGATGCGCTTTTTATATCGGACGATTGAAATAAAAACGTATCGGGAAGGCTCATAAAGGGAAAGTTGCCTGTTTTATCGTTTACTGTCATTTTTTCCAATAGTCGCGTTTGCCTCACTCCTCACTAAGTGCATGTCGCTTGCAATGCTGTAAATGTGCATTGGAAGCGACTTCTGCAAGACTTTACAGTTCAGTTTACACGAAGCTAGTTTCTCTCTTTCTCTATTCCTGCAGTTTCTCGCATGTGAAGAAGATGCCAAGAGTGTGAAAAGTATTACAAGCAGCTTCTGCAATACTTCTTCGAGTTTTCTCCCAGCTACAGTCAAGTTTACATTGTTGTAGCTCTATCTGGATCTGGCAGTCCATCTGACATTTCTCGCGCGACATTTGTAATGCTGCCTTAGTGGGATTTAGGAACGCGCCTCATAGGCGTCTCATATTAGATTATTGCTCGCTGTTACTTTAGTTCCTTGCGCCAATGACTCGGCTTCTGTTTGTAAACTGTATATATAGGCACAATTATAATAGAGCACACAGCACAGATTTGTAGCGCAAAAAGTCCTGTGGGAAAGAAGCCCGTGTAGTGTAAATGCGCCCGTTTGACAGTAAAGCGGCGAGCACGAAAGCAAGAAGAGATTCCGGATTTTTTCTAGCCGTCTTCTTCGCTCTCCTCTACCCTCGTCACCTAAAAGTTTCGCGAAGTCCCTGCCCGACATAATATCTTTTTGTTAATCTGCGCTCTGGCGAGTTTGAAGTAAATCTCGCAATAGAAGATTCATATCTGAGCATGTATCGGCCTCAACACACATCAATTTTTTGTGCAAAATATAAATATTAATTACTTTTATAGCTGTCAACAGAAAAATGTTAATTTCGTTAATTTATTCCTCTAAAGTAGCTTTTTTATGATGCAATTTACACGTGTTGATTTAATCAGTTAAACATTCGGTAATAAAGGTACGAAAATTTGGACGTACTATTTATAAGTATTGTCAAATATTGTTATACAACATTTCGAGTGGTTTCATTCATATTGCCTATATTATATTTCAATTTAATTTCGATAAAATACCTTACCAAATATGTATTTAAATTATTTACAACGCCCTCCCAAAGGCGAAACAATCCGTATCCTTTCGTTTCGGATAATTTTCAACCGCTAATGAGATGCGCCATTTACTACTTACTACCTGTGGTGCTACTAGTTATTGATTTGGTGACAAACACAAATACCATATTGCGGTTTTGAAGTGGTAAAAAATTAGTAAACATTACACTCGAAGATCAATAAAATATAAGAGCTCCAGATACTCGACCTGGGTGCAGTGCTCAACAATTACATAAATATATAGGGTGCGATACGTGCATGTGTGGGCAACATACTCGATAGGGGGCAAAACGCATCTCGAAAGCTATTAAAATAATCATCTAGAAGGGCTAATAAAAATTTACGAGGCGCCTTTTCACATAACCTCACAATGCGCGCTTACGGAAGGTCATGGTCGATCTCAGAAAAATTCGCATGGAAAAAGGCTAAATAATAGCGTCTATTATTCGTACTATAACTAACCCCAAAAAACGTAGCCAAAAAGAAGCGTTACTAAAATGTGACGGTGACAGCCATTTGTTCTCAATTTCCCGAAGAAAACTCGAAGATTTCGAGTATTAGTAGACTCCATCCGACTCCATCACCTTTGCTTATGGGTCGGCAGATATTCGTTTAGTGAATATTCGTTTCATATAGGCGCAGGAGCGCGACGGAGTCACCAAATTTTTTTTGTTCGTACAAAACGAACGCACGATTTGTTTTCGAAAAATGAAATCTAGTTTTCTTCTCTCTGTTTTCTTAAACTAACGACACAACAATGGGAGAGCCCCCATAAAAATTTACCTAAACCATTTCTCATCAATGGGTATTTATTTACACATCAACAGTCACTGATTCGCATAATTTAACCTTTATTTGTATACGACTCCCTGTAATTTAGGACCGATTTTGTAAGTAACTTTGCCGGTCCTATAATCATCGGGGACAGCAATGGATCATCACTCGGTGGTCCCTTGTTAAAAATTATTGGTCACTTCTGCCAGCTTTTAGCAACAGTAAAGCTGCCAACAAAATCGCCAAAAAGTTAGCTTTGTCGGATAACATCGACCGACAGATCGAATTTTATATTTGTTAATCACATAATTTTTATGTACTTTTTGAATTTGCCGACCTGCCACTCGGGTGGTCCGTGAACACTAATTTTTAATGTCGCTCAACACACCCAATAAGAATTATGGATATGATTAAAAAGTATTTGGCAAAAATTTTGGCCACAATTTAATTTTCTTTATTTCCAAGACGAATTCGGAAAAAAACGAAACGACAATGATTAAGACGTGTCCATATCAAAATACCAAATTAAGGAATTTAATTAACATAACTGACAGCTACCTTTATAAAACAGGACTCTTTTTAAATGTAGGTTGTTTAAATTCGATAAAGAAATAAAGAATAAATCAGAGTTTAAGTATTTAGGTGGTCGTTAAATTAAAGAAACAGGCAAAACACCCAAGAAGTAAGAATAAAAGTTATCGAGCTGACCACTGGACTTAATAACCGAGACCTACTCTTCTATATTTATATGTTGGTAAATAAATTCGCCCCTGTCAAAACTATCAAGCAGGCGGCGCCTCTCGCCGACCACCGGCTCATACAAACAAAACCTTGGACGGGGTCATCAAAGACCACCTTGATGACAAACGAGAAGAATCAAAAATAAACCAAAACCAAATACGTAATTATCTTAGAAATCAAAACGAACAAAAACAAATGACAAGCGTGAAGAAAAACACAATTTAGAGTTGGGTTAATAAATATAAATATAACAAACGATATATTAGGATGATGGGTTTCCGGAAATCAATCACATTCCCTTCAAGATCGTTAACCATCAGTTAACCACACCAAGTACTCGATGAATAAAAAGTTTGAACCGCACAATTCGTTTATTAAAGCAAATCACGTAAAATGTTTGCAAAGTCACGCCGTGGCAAAGAAGTACCTACGAAATTTTTTGAGCAACAATCAAAAAGTGTCATTATAATTTTTAATACTTCCTTAAGCGACAACCAGGTCAAAACAATCAACATATTTAGAAAATAATAATTTAACCTTGTTGCGGAAGTAAATTACAAACCAAGTGATACTTAAACGTGTATAACGTAAAATCTAATGATATTATTTTAATAAACGTTATGTCATAATCGTAACTTTACATAACAGTAAAATTATAAACATTGTCAACTTTTAGACAAAAGCATTGTTTTGCCCACAAGTTCGGGCTTTAAAAAAAAAGACGAGAACTTTTATCCAAATCATCGCTTCTACCATTACAAAACAACTCGCGAAAAGATGTTACTTCATTTATTAACTAAATCCTGCTAATTTATAAAACACCCGGTATAATTGAACATTTTGGATTATTAGAAAAGTTTTGGACAAAAATGATAGGAAAGTTTTCTTTAAATATTGTTCACTTTTTTTGTGTTAACGCAAGTGTCTTTAAGGCGCGTTTTTACATGTCTTGCAGAAGACGCTTACAATGCAAGCTTCTCGTTGCAACTTCTCGCAGCTTTTCGCCGCAATTCAACTCGGCAACTCCTCGCAGCTTGAAGGCGAGGAAGTTAGGCCTCGTAAGCGAGTATTGCAAGCGACTACCGCAAGCGCAAAACTTTCTAAAGTTCTCGCAGCTTTTCGCTACAACTCAACTCCTAGCAGTTTTTCGCTACAGCTCCTCGCAGTTTCTGGCTGCAACTTCAACTTCCCGCATGTGAAGACGAAACATTTAGGCCTCGTAAGCAAGTATTGCAAGCGACTTCTGAAAAACTTCCTCGAATAGTCGCAGTTTCTCGTTGCAAGTTCTCGCAGCTTTTCGCCGCAATTCAACTCGGCAACTCCTCGCAGCTTGAAGGCGAGGAAGTTAGGCCTCGTAAGCGAGTATTGCAAGCGACTACCGCAAGCGCAAAACTTTCTAAAGTTCTCGCAGCTTTTCGCTACAACTCAACTCCTAGCAGTTTTTCGCTACAGCTCCTCGCAGTTTCTGGCTGCAACTTCAACTTCCCGCATGTGAAGACGAAACATTTAGGCCTCGTAAGCAAGTATTGCAAGCGACTTCTGAAAAACTTCCTCGAATAGTCGCAGTTTCTCGTTGCAAGTTCTCGCAGCTTTTCGCTGCAATTTAACTCCGCAACTCCTCGCAGCTTCTAGTTGCAATTATGGCATGCAAGGCGAGACCTTTAGGCCTCGTAAGTAAGTTAGCAAGTATTTCAAGCAACTTCTACAAAACTTCCTCGAGTTCTCGAAGCTTCTCATTGCAACTTCTTGCAGCATTTCGCTGAATTTCAACACCGCAACCCCTCGTGCTACTTCTGGCATCTAAAGAAGAGGCCTTTAGGCCTCGTAAGCAAGTAAGCTTACGTAATTAAGTATTGCAAGAGACTTCTGCAATACTTCCTTGAGTTCTCGCAGCTTCTCGTTGCAACTTCTTGCAGCATTTCGCTGCATTTCAACTCCTCGCAGCTTTTCGCTGCAACTTCTGGCATGTAAAGGAGAAGAGGCTTTTAGGCCTCGTAAGCAAGTAAGCTTACGTCAGTAAGTATTGAAAGCGACTTCTGCAAGACTTCCTTGAGTTCTCGCAGCTTCTCGTTGCAACTTCTCGCAGCTTCTCGTTGCAACTTCTTGCAGCATTTCGCTGCATTTCAACTCCGCTGCAACTTCTGGCATGTAAAGGAGAGGCCTTTAGGCCTCGTAAGCAAGTAAGCTTACGTAAGTAAGTATTGCAAGCGACTTCTGCAAGACTTCCTTGAGTTCTCGTAGCTTCTCGTTGCAACTTCTCGCAGCTTCTCGTTGCAACTTCTTGCAGCATTTCGCTGCATTTCAACTCCTCGCAGCTTCTCGCTGCAACTTCTGGCATGTAAAGGAGAGGCCTTTAGGCCTCGTAAGCAGGTAAGCTTACGTAAGTAAGTATTGCAAGCGACTTCTGCAAGACTTCCTTGAGTTCTCGCAGCTTCTCGTTGCAACTTCTCGCAGCATTTCAACTCCATAACTCCTCGCAGCTTCTCGCTGCAACTTCAAGTATGTGAAGGCGAGGTTCCTTAGGCCTCATAAGCAAGTAAGCTTGCGTAAGCATATATTGCAAGAGACTTCTGCAAGACTTCCTCGAGTTCTCGCAACTTCTCGCAGCTTCTCGCTGCTCGCTGCAATTTCTCGTAGCTTCTCGCTGCAACTTCTCGCATGTCAAGACAAGGCCTTCAGGCCTCCTTGTACTGCAAGCAATTATAGTGTAAAAAATATTGCAAGCGATTTCTGCAAAACTTCTCGAAGTCTCTCGCTCCAATTTCAACTTTCGCTGCAACTCTCGCTGCAACTTCTCGCCGCTTCTCATATCTAATACAAAAAGACGATCGTAACGCTGTATTGTTTTGCTCATTTGGGCTCGTAATAAATGTATATAATAAAAGATAGCAGATATTGTATTAAGCGTAGAATTTCGCGTATTTCGAATTATAGCGCTAATAAAACTTAATAAAAATTTTAAGTACCGCGTAATAATTACAAAAGAAAACAAAAGCGTATTAACATACCATTAGTGATCAATTGTTTTAGTTTTAAATAAATTTGCTTTATAATTACGAAATTATGATCCATCAATTACATTAACGTTCCATAAAAATAATTCATTTTGAATAATCATAGACCATGACCGAACACAAGATTAACGAGTGATTGAAAACAAATCTACATTTTAATAACAAACTCAATTTACAATTTTGACTTCTCGTAAACGATTTGAAAATCTCGTGCCCAAATCGCATAAAATATTCATTTTTTTCCTTCGCGATCGATTTGCAAATATCGTGTAAATTTGTAAATTAATTAAAAATATTAGAAAATCGTTGGAAATTTGCCATATTTTTTGCACCAAACTCGATCCTCTTTGATTTATTCGCCAAATAACCAAATGTCGAAATTAAAACTAATTTAAAAATCATCTTGTTGAAACTTGTCGAATAGTTGTCCTTGTAAATAGTACTAAAAACAGTTACAATAATTACATAAACAAATAATTAAAAAGAACACAATAGAGGAGTCCTTAAAGGTGAGTCGACTTATATTGCGTAACTACAACGACAGGTAAGTCTAATCGTTTACAAAGTGAAATTTTTTTTTTAGATTCTGCCGGTAATATTCCGAAAGGCGAACAAACACACACACATCCACACAAGAGAAAATTTTTAGTGCAATAGAAAATTACTACCATTAACACCAATAAAGTGTACCGCCATAAAAGAAAAGACGTGAGAGAATGCACTAAAAAGACTACCGAATGACGAAGAATATATTTTCTAAAAACGATTTTATCCTTTTAAGAAATAACATATAGGTAGTCCCTCAAAAGCCCACTTCTATTTTATTATATAAGTATGACAAATTATACTTTTATAAAGAATCTCTTTTCTCTCTAGGATCACCGCGTGTACTTTGTTCGAAAAGTCCCGAAAATTTGTGGGTGGTTCGAGAAATGCGAAACCACCCAATAAAGACCCATTAAATAATTACATTAGGTAGTTAAACAAATTAGATTAATCTAGCATATGGTGTTAATTTATTGAAAAATTGATTAATGCGACCCGTGATGTGATAAGGTTATAATTCGCAATAAAGTGGAACAAATTCAACAAATAAGGTCAAGGCTTTGCACTACGGTGTATGACGATTTCCGTCTAGTACAGGAATAGTACGTCCTTGTGGCACCTGTTTAAAAATGTATTCTTTTATATCGTTAATTTCGCGTAGCTATCCCATTTACCTAATTCCCAAGTTCGTTAAATAGAACGGCGGCGCGTCACGACGACACAGATAGGCGGGCGAACAGCACACAGAAAAATTTAGACAGACAGATGAGCAGACTGGCACGCATGTGAAGTGAATGTACAGCATTCGGGCAGACGGACGGACGAACAGACACAGAAGTAGATAGAGTGGCTGACAGCGACCGGCGAAAACTGGTATGATGAAGATCCACAGTTGGATCACAATGCACATTTGTTTTCGTAAAACCACGTAAAACTTACGCAATAAATAAAAGAAACGAATAATTAAACATAAAAGTCAAAGCACATTTGATGAGTTGCCAAATCACCTACTAATGATATAAAATTTTAAAACGTGGGAGTCCTCTTTAATCTTCCCATCGATCAGTAAAATTAAGAAACTAGAACAGACACCTTCGGCGTGTCACCAGACATCGGTCAATTCGATACTATCTCCATAATGAATTGCCCCATACTTGTGCCGCTCATTATTAAGCGCCGCCATCAAAAAACGATCAGCTCCCCAAATAAAGCGAAAGAAAAAAAAGAAAAAATATCGTAAATAAACGAAAAACAATAAAAGTCACTTTATGGTCGCGATTCGAGTAAATCTTAAAGCTAATCACACACACACACACACACACAAATCCGAAAGGAAGCAAGCACAAGCGATCACAAAATTCCACTAAAAAATAAAGACATTCCTAAAATCTCATTCCACTAATCTGAAATCCTATTTGTCGGAATTAACTTGTTAAGGATAGCGAGAAAAGAATGTGTTGTCAACTTTTAATGGAATTACTGTGTTGGTAGGTAATCACTTCGAAAAACGATTGTGATCATTTCTTAAGGCTCTCCCGATCACCTTCTCTATCTTCTTAACAAAGTTGACGGTGTAAAATTATCGACTATTCGTCGACACGAACCCTAATACACGTACCTTTTTTAATGCTCATTAAATTATAGGTTACTGTCACACGATCATTTTAAAAAGTTTGTTTTAAAATTGACATCAAAACACATTCATTAATTTTGGACGACGGCGTTCTTCTTCTTTTTTTTTCATTCCGAAATTTTCACACCGAACCCCTTCGAAGAATGTGGTGGATATTTGGTTTGTTTGGGAAACAAAACAAGCGCGAACAATGGATAAATAATTATTGGAGCAATTTTGACGTGCGCAAATACTTTGAATTTTCCCGAGAGACAATGGAGTAACTTTGAGCAGGGCAATTTTGAAACAGAACGAAGAGTATATTTATGATTTATAAAAAATGTTAAAAGGGGTATAATGGGTACTGGGCAGGAACGGCTTGACAACAAAAAGCGAACAGTAAACCAGAACGATACGTCGAGAACATTGCAAATGAGCCCACTCCTTCTCCCACTCCAAAGTGGCAGAAGGATGGGTTTTTGTTCTTTTTTCGGTTATAAATGGAAAACTACGCACTTTATAAGAAAAGTGCTTCTCTATGAATATAAGCTACATCAAATTTACTACAAGCTATGTGTCTTGGGTTTTTCCCTTCAGACGAACGGTTTAGGCGCTAGAGCGCCTTAAAGTTCGACAAACATTCCAAAATTAGTGAAAAAACTGTTTCATCCCCCATAACTCGAAAATTACGCACTTTATGAGAAAAGTGCTTCTAAATGAATATAAACTACATCAAATTTCCTACAAACTATGTGTCTTGGGTTTTCCCTCAGACAAACGGTTTAGGCGCTAGAGCGCCTTAAAGTTTGACAAACAATTCCAAAATCGGCCAAAAAACTGGTTCATCCCCCATAGCTCGAAAATTACGCACTTTATGAGAAAAGTGCTTCTCTATGAATATGAGCTACATCAAATTTCCTACAAACTATGTGTCTTGGGTTTTCCCTCAGACAAACGGTTTAGGCGCTAGAGCGCCTTAAAGTTTGACAAACAATTCCAAAATCGGCCAAAAAACTATTTCATCCCCCATAACTCGAAAATTACGCACTTTAAGAGAAAAACGCCCCTATACAAAAATAAAGTAAATTCAATTTCCTACAAATTATGCCTCTTAAATTTTTTTCGTCAAACGAATAGTTTAGGCGCTAAAGTGATCGTTGCCTCCAGGACTATTAAAAATGGGCGATCTTGATCTACCGGTCAAATGACTCGTACCATTTCAAATTCTCAAAATTACCATTTTTCGTGACACATATTCCAATAATAGACAATACCATTGCAATGACTCGATGTGAATGCAACTTTTACACGTTTTTAATAATGAAAAGTGAAACTAAAAATGGAATAGCAACTTAATTTTAAAAAAATCCTTATTTAAATTCGACAACACGACGTATCATTGTTACCAGCGTTATGAAACAATGGCAGTTGAGAATGTGCATTTTTTTTGGTTAACTACAATGCAACAAGATATGAAAGTTGATAAAAACACATAAAAGAGGCGCATATAAACACACCAAATTATAAAAAGATCGATTTCCGGATATACCATTACGTTGTCTAACGTGCCTATTATTGAAGATTAATAACATAGCGAGTGCGAATGTGAAAGTGCTTTTAGAAGAACATGTGGCGATTCTACACACACACACAAAAAGTGTGTCTATGCCACAGGCAATAGACAAGTTGTTGCTTGTTTAATAGCGGAGTGAATGAATAAACTCGCGACATTGCAGACGCTTGGGAATTTCATTGACTAAAAACTACTGTCCGCACCTGTGATACCTCTCTCATATTTCCGGTTGTAAACAATTTTCAATTGATTTAACGCCATATCCAAAAGTTAATTGAGAGTGGAAGTAGAAAAAATAGAATTTTTAATGCATTTTGGATTTTGGCAGCGGAGATTCGAACCATTTGGCCACCACATTTGTCTATTTTAATAACTAGCAAATATTAGGAACAGAATCATAATTCTAAAGATATCTAATACGAATTTCATTCTGTTTTAGAGTAATACTAGTACCTACTTAGTTCGCCCCCTATGCTCCCACTAAATACCCGATGGCACTAAAAAGTGTAACACTTTTCCCATGCAAACAGTAAACGCTTTGTATTCTTTAGGGCCTTTTTTTGGACGTCATTAACTCCACAACACCCTTCTTAAGAACACATTATAATCAAAATATAAACACTATAATTTTAAAAGTATCAAAAAATTAACGAATATTACAGGACGTCGTGATACAGGTGCAGGTATATATGTAGTGCATTTATACGAGAAGGGATGTCATCTGTGGCCGGAACGGGAAGTGACGTCGGAGCGCCGCCACCGTGACCGACTAAAGAGGAAGTGTTTGTTTTACGGCGTGATTTACCTTATTGTCCTTCGATCTGGGAAAAGAAGAGGCGACAATAGTTTACATGTCCAGAAATCAAAACATTAATGTGGCTCACAAACTTACGACGTGTCTATCCTATTCCAAAATTGACGTTCACAAGAGTACGAGTGCTATTTATCAAAGATGCTTCAGAGAAATATTATTGAATTTTGCAAAAGTAGTATCTAGTCTAAGGGTGTCATTTTGTCAGCTTGTCGCTCGCAGGCAATCGTAACAGACGGTTTTACGAAAATATTCGCGCTGGATGAGTTTTTCTCGGTCGTATTTTCCCGCATATTTTATTTTGAACTCGATAATTACCAGTTACTTATCATTAATCGATCCTTTTCAACGTGACTAGCTATAGGGTCAAGCGAGTGGCGAGTAAACTAACGTGAAGCGCGATTACGTACGACGAGTTTAGCGACTAGGCGTCAAATCGTAGCCTGTGTAACTGAGCCTTTAGAAACGTTTTAAACTGAAAACCAAAAATGATCGAAATCGCTACTAAAAAAAAGGATCATCACTCCACTATTACGACAGCCCTTTCCCAATAGAATAGAAAATTAAATTGACGCAATAAAGACAATTACACCAATGGGAAAGTATGTATTATGTGTTTATGAATGACGGAGTGGTTGGTGCATTGGACTCGAAAGGAATGTCATTGATGGTAAAAAGTTTAATTCATATATATTCGCAAACTCGTCGTCCTTTCAAGGAATTTCTCTATTTCGTAGAATTCTTACTTTAATATTAACGCTACACGAATATTAATTAACCGAACAAACAATTGTAGGACCATTCGTCAAAATCAATTTTTGGAAATCAAAAGCTCGTCGTTTGTACGCTTTCGCTTTAAAAAAAATTCCTGCGGTCGCGCATTTTAAAAATATACAAAGAACTTGGGAATTTTGGGTTCATATAAAAGATGACTTTGAAAGGTCTTTGATGATGAGAGTAGACAGTCAATTGGTATAATTTTGGCAAAACTTCGATAATTGAGTCTGGTCACAAACGTCAACGAATAGTTAAGATGCAAAATAGTGCAATAAAAAAAATAATTAACGTCAAAACGACACCGATAAATCCAAACAATTTTTTAAACGGAGTCAATTGCTTTTGAGTTATAACGTAGGTAAATACATACAGAACAAAATAAGGTTACACTACTCTATCATTTACCCATCCACAGCTGTCATTACTTTACAGTTCGTTTATTAATCAATTCGCCGGTGTTGTGTGACTGACGTTGGGGCGTATCGAATTGTTTTACCGAAAAAAAGTATTTTTTGCCGACAAAAATTTAAATTATCGTCAAAAATTAAATTACGCTAGTAGTCTAAGTTAAAATTGTACCTACAAAAGACACGAGTGCATTTAAATTGGTCCATCATCTCGGCGTTCAAGAATGACGACGCGGTCTAGACGTCTGTGTCCTTGCTTGAAAATAGCCTCGACGCCGGAAGAGCCACGGCCTCCGTCCGGCACTTGGTAAATTTTCAAAGGAGAACGATACCGCATTTACAAATTTACATATTGCGGCTATAATAAACCAACACTTACACCTTAAAACCATCAAAGAGGGTGGTGGGAGAGGGTAGCATTCCGTTTCGCGATTTAAATCAAGTCGACCTAATATAGAAATTGGAATTTAAAGTATCGAGACGGTACGAACATTTAAAAGTCAAAATGTATTTTCGCCGCGATTTATTAACTGATGGATCAATTTAAGTAGTCCACAAATTATTTTGTTTATTAGTCTCGGTACGAATTTATGTTCCTTAAAAATTGCAAAAGTGCGCAATTAATCACAACCCTTTCCCACTTCTCCGGGGGGACTTTCGTCCATATAAAAATTCCAAATTTTTCCTAAGATCGTGTCGCCGATAAAAAGTTCAGGTAACAGCCGTGAGTAATTAACGCCGAAAAAAAAACTATTAATCACCGAACGAAACATCTTAATTTATTTTGTACGAGTTTTCTGGTGTAACGCCGCGTCGCGCGAAAGTTCCTGTACACGCGTTGAAAATTCCGGAAATGATGCCAATAATAGAAGTGCTAAGCTGCTAAGTGCAGTTTGTTAAATATACACGTAATTTTGTATATCGGAGAGGTTAACGCATCGATATCAAATGCACTTGGTAAGAAAATAAACGACACGTGGATAACGTATTTACCTAATTATTTCCAAATTAGATTTAATTACGATCTCGCGGCAAAGGAAACGATCGAATAGATGGGCGCTCGTAAGTTTTATGGGTATAATGCGCGGACCAAAAAGGTGAGCCGTTTAGACATCAAACGATTAAAACGTAAACGAAGAAGAGGAACGAGAGTCTATTAAAAAACCACGACCCACAAATAATAATTAGAGATTGTTAAAATTATAAATACAAACTACAATTTAACATCGTATGTAATTATACGAGTTGACTAGGGAAATTTATCGGTTTGAATTTCCTGAGCTTGCATAATTTATTCTAATACACTACAATTACAAGGGAGGTTTTTTGCCTGATTTGCAATTTTAGCTCATTTATTATAAATCAATAGACCGAATGAATAGTTGCAGGAAGCTACTGCAAATTTATATATCTATAAATGGTCTAATGGGGAACGGAGAAGGCTTCTCGGAGATAGTTCTGTTGTGGCGGTTAAGGAATAGCAACTTAGGCTCGGTATTTGAATGTTCCCTTAGCTAAAAGGAAGAATTGCGTTAAGTGAAAGATAAATCACACCTCTATTGACCCTTAAGTTACAGGCTACTTCAGCAGCTCTAAACCGGCAACCGGCTTTAAGTCTCATTTATTGCTTACGGGTCACGTAAGTGGACATTCATATACTGGGCCTTAATACGTTATAGCTGAAGGATTTTTGGCTAAACTGTCCAAACTTCCCACCCACAGTCTCGGTAGTGAAGAATTATAGAACCAGTAATCGATTGTAATAGTAAAAAGTTTAAATATCTGGAAAGCTCCATGACGTTTAAAACAGCCCCCTATAAGATAAACCTTCATAATCCATGAGCACTTTATAGTTGGTCAATACAAAATGTTGGCAGAGCTTCCATTTTGATTCTTCTTAGCGCAAATATTTTAATCTCTTCCGAGGCGAGAGCTTATAGTGAGCCATAAAAAATCCGCTCTTGTGCCAATTTGAGACTCTCGAACTAGACGCCATGCCAAATATTATTCGCAGCTTAAAAACGCAAGTTTAAAACCGTCGTTGTAAATTCCTCAAAGGCACACATCGGAGAACACTTCCAAAATCACGAAAACGTCATAAATACCACAATAGAATTCTACAGGATCATCAGGCACGAAATATCGAGCAATCGACTGAGAAGCTGAAAGGGCCGAATAGTGAGATGTTAGTGACGATTTAGTGCTCACGCACCAGCAGGACAAGCCTAACCGATATGATTACCAATGGTGTTTGGGCGTGCCTCTCGGTGAAAAAAAATTGGCCAAGACAAACAATAAATTGAGGCAATTTCTCTTTTAATCCATCATTTTACAGTATTTAATTTATCGAATTATACAAGTACTATAAGGTACACATTAACAAAACAAACAAATTAGAACAATTAACCTTTGAAATGGGTAATTAAACAACAGCACCAGTAGAAAATTAACGATGTCCCAATTCAGCAGACGGAATAATCATAAATGACATGTACAACTTAATTGCACACTACTTACAATTAATCAAAATGATTAAACAGCTTTTAGGTAAGTTTTTTTACCTTTTATAAAATTAAAAATATAAAGACAATTAAATTTAAATCGCTCTATAGGGTTCAAGAAAACGACGCGAGACTCCCAGTTTTATAATAACTGTAAAACTAATTCGATAACACGATATACGCGAGATGAATAACCAAAAAAATACGTCCGAAAAACGAGACTCCGACGTTACGCTAGACGATTCTTACACTATTATCAGTCTCAAGTATGTTTCAATGTATTAAAACGATAATTAATTATGTATGATTTCGATACGGTCAACGCATACGGTAAACATATAGAAATTACGTATACGTAACATTAGGTCTCTTCTGCATTAAATATAGAACGAATTGATCGTGTATCGTGTGTGTACGCACCTCGTGTACGTCTATGGTAGATTAGAACACGCTATCGTCAATATGATCGAACTTAAAGCAATAACCATTACGTTTTATATAATTCCCCGCATGCAGTATGTGGAATAACGCAATTAACCTAAATTTAATTAACAAATTTAACTACCGTACAGTAGGTAATTTTCTATAATGAAAAATGGCTAATTAGCTCTCTTCTGAACACTCTGTATAGGTGCACCCACCGTGCATGACACATAAACGATATTAAAACTTTCGCATCCTCGCGAAACTTAAGCCTCAGAGTCGCAGACGCTAGTTTAAGAGTTAATTTTGTGGCTAAAGGAACTGAATCGCAGTGCTACATAAGGGAAAATTGTTTAAAAATTTCAGTTTCCACAAAAAAGTTAGGAATTTTCTTACTAGAGCCCCTACTCGAGTTTTCTCCAGCACCAAGCATCACAACCAAAACCTACGAGCTTCATAGGAGGAGCTCGCAGCTTTCTAGACTTAGCCGCGCGCTAACTTCGAAAGTCCTTTTTCTGGAAAAACGTAATGGGTAATTGGACACCGACTCAGCTATAAATGTTGAGCAGTCGAGAGAGCGTTAGCCGTTAGAAGACATCTCTCGAGTTCGTCGTTCCAACACGTGGCCCATAAGAATGAAGAAGGAATGGCGTCGGCCGGTAGAAGACACCTCTCGAGTTCGTTGTTCCAGCACGCGACCCATAAACAGCGGCAAATGAGATTGCTTAATGCACTCGTAAAGAGCCGAAGGCTCAAGATTACAATAAATGTTAGAAGCAAGACTCAAAAATAGCATAGCCCGGTGACCATAGCTTGAGGGAAAGAGGTGGGCTGACCGTAAGTTAATTTCACAAAAATTGAATGAGGAAGCGGTACAAAGCTAAAAGGAAAAAATCTCGTTCTGAGAATAATCGTTAAAATTTTAGCTGATATTGGTACCCTCAAAATGAAAAAGCCTCCGGGCATTTAAAATCGTCTGCAGACGCTCCAAAAAGTTAAAAGTGTGCTTAATATAAAACTGCAGCTTATACACCACGAACAGTCTACAATTTTCAGTTCCGCCACTGATTTAATGTAATTTGTATGTACACAAGTGTTAATTATAGCACAACACTACTCTCAAAATATAAAATTATTACAATCTATTAATTTTTATTATAAAATTAAACAATAAGTACACGATCATTAAAATTGACCCCACATTACAATTTGCATACACAAGCTGCATGCTATAGTTACGAATAAACCATCAAATTAAAATTATATGCAACTAATAATTTGGCAAAACTAGTCGAGTCGCATTCCGACAAAATTTTCTTTTATTTATTTTAAAAACCGAAAAAAAATTAGCCATTTATACGAGCCGAGAGAAATTTCGAAAAAATTCAATTAAACAAAATTCCTCGGGCGCCTCTACTTATTTTAATCCAAAATCATTCCCAACTAACAACTAATTAATTACTCAATTAAATTGCGTTTATCTAAATTGTAGAAAAGCCCCGGCTCAATTTTTGAGAATCTGCGCGCTGCAATAAATTTGACATAACAATGCACCTTGTTAGTTGCTCCTTTACATAATTTTTTATTGTAAGAATTAAAAGCCGGCCATATCTTTTTTCGTATCGGTGCATTAATCTCGCCTAATTAAATTTACTTTAAATTAAAAACTTAATGTTTCCTGGTTTTCGCGAGTGCATTCCTAGTTTTTACATAGTGTGCCCGTGCCCGCGCAACGCTTTAAAATTACGGCGCGATTTGAATTAGAAATAATCGGGTAAATAATTTACAATCGATTTGTCGCAAATTTTTAATACGAAAAGTTCTATTTTATTTTTTTGCCCACAAAATAAAATATTTTTGCTCAAATCGAAAAGTCAACGACACTGTTTGTTTTTCCTAGATTATTATCTTTTTGGAAAAGCTCTCACGCAACGAGAAGAAAAAAATAATTTGCGATTAATACATGGAAGTTTTGCCACGATTTCCGGAATCAATAGAATAACTTGACGTGACTTTGACCACGAAATATTTTTTGATCTATATCGGACATTGGTTGACTTTTCAAGATCGTAATAAATTTAAGGCTCTCTCTCACTTTGCTTTAATCTTGATAATGGACACGAAAATAGCCAACGTACTTTCTTTTTAAAGGTCCCACACACTATAAATAAATTAAGTTTTGATTCGAGTACAATTTTCTTTTTTTAAATCTTACGAAATTTTTTCTGCTAATACGTTATCATTTGGGACGGAACTGTTTGTTCTTCATCAATTTATTATCCTTTCAGTAAGATTGTCAGTCCTCTACGACATAAAAATAGAAAATCCGCTTATTTCTTAGGACAACCCGACCCTCCTCGTGCTCGTCTTGTACCCTTCCCCTTTCATTTTCACGACACATCGCCATGTAACGGCAAAAGGTTCAAAAACAAGAATTCTTAGGATTCCTTAACCATTCCCTTTTTCTCAAGATAGACTCATTTGATAGACTCCTTGCACTTGTTCAGATGGATTCTTATCTTGAGAAGATGAGGCCTCTAGGTCTCGTTTTACTGTAAGCAAGAGTGATATAAACAGAGTATTGTAACCCGACTTCTGCAAGACTTCCAAGAGTTTTCTCGCTTTTTACAAAGCTCGTTTCTATCTGACAATCTGTCTGACACTTCTCGAAGAAACTGCAACTTCTAACTTCTCGTATGTGAAGACGAGGCCTTTATTAAACCTCGCTTCACTGTAAGCAAGAGTGATATAAACCGAGTATTGCAACCGACTTCTTCAAGACTTACTTCGTTATGCTCGTATTTTACAAAGCATTTTCTATTTGACAGTCTGTCTGATACTGCAACTTCTCGCATCTCGCAGCTTTTCGCTGTAGTTCAACTGCGCAACTCCTCGCAGCTTCTCGCTGCAACTTCTTGCATGCGAAGGGGAGGCCTTTAGGTCTCGTAAGCAAGTATTGCAAACGACTTCCGCAAAACTTCCTAGAATTAACTCCTCGCTGCAACCCCAACTTCTCGCATGCCAAGGCCGAGGCCTAAGGCCTCGTAAGCAAGTATTGCAAGCGACTTCCGCAAAACTTCCTAGAATTAACTCCTCGCTGCAACTCCAACGCATGTGAAGACGAGGCCTTTAGGCCTCGTAGGGGAGTATTGCAAGGGACTTCCGCAAAACTTCCTAGAATTAACTCCTCGCTGCAACCCCAACTTCTCGCATGCCAAGGCCGAGGCCTAAGGCCTCGTAAGCAAGTATTGCAAGCGACTTCCGCAAAACTTCCTAGAATTAACTCCTCGCTGCAACCCCAACTTCTCGCATGCCAAGGCCGAGGCCTAAGGCCTCGTAAGCAAGTATTGCAAGCAACTTCCGCAAAACTTCCTAGAATTAACTCCTCGCTGCAACTCCAACGCATGTGAAGACAAGGCCTTTAGGCCTCGTAAGGGAGTATTGCAAGCGACTTCCGCAAAACTTCCTAGAATTAACTCCTCGCTGCAACCCCAACTTCTCGCATGCCAAGGCCGAGGCCTAAGGCCTCGTAAGCAAGTATTGCAAGCGACTTCCGCAAAACGTCCTAGAATTAACTCCTCGCTGCAACTCCAACGCATGTGAAGACGAGGCCTTTAGGCCTCGTAGGGGAGTATTGCAAGCGACTTCTGCAAGACTTCCTCAAGTTCTCGCAGCTTCTCGCTGCAACTCCTCGGAGCTTCTCGCTGCAACTCCTCGCAGCTTCTCGCTGCAACTCCTCGCAGCTTCTCGCTGCAACTCCTCGCAGCTTCTCGCTGCAACTTCCCGCATGTGAAGGCGAGGCCTTTGGGCCTCGTAAGCAAGTATTGCAATCGACTTTTGCAAGACTTCCTCAAGTAGTTCAACTCCGCAACTCCTCGCAGCTTCTCGCTGCAACTTTCCGCATGTGAAGACGAGGCCTTTGGGCCTCGTAAGCAAGTATTGCGAGCGACTTCTGCCGGACTTCCTAGAATTCGCACTGCAACTTCTCGTAGCTTCTCGCTGCTACTTCTAAAGTTGCAAAAGTTTTCTCGAATGTTAAAACGAGACCTTAAGGCCTCGTTTTACTGCAAACAAGAGTGTAAGCAATATTGCAAGTGACTGTAGCTCTATCTGACAGTCTCTCTGACATTTGTCGCTTGTAACAACGACGCCTTAGTATATCCACTGGTTTCAGAGAAGCAGAGTCTAATAAGGAATGGGGTACACTGTCTCAAAATCTGTTGAGAAGATTCGTTAACTTGCACTCAGTCTCTTACAGAGGAAATGTATTGAATAGTGCATGACTTCTTCTGTGCAAAAAGTAGAAAGCGCCTTATATCGCGCAACTAAAGCGATACGCACTTGCTATAGCCAACAACATTATCTTAAAATATCCGCCATTTTCATAATAATATAATAAATAAAAGAAAAACATTAAATAATTTGCTATTAGAGACAAAATAGTTATTATGAAATCAAAGTTAATAATAGGCACTTGACGTAATTTCAATTAGATGTGTATCTAAATAGGCTATTCGATATAAATTTACATATAACATGAGCATAAAACGCTCCACTATACAATTCCATAGAAAATACTTCTCCTCTATACATGCGCCCTTTTTGCGTGAGCAAATACCACTTAATATTCATTTGAGCAACGATTATAATTCTACACATCCACATGCATCGGTAATTAACGGAGGGGTCCGTTGCGTGTCAAGTCTTATCTTGAAGAGATTTCATATAGCGAAGTGAATTAGCACTATCGCTTTTTCCATATTTTAAATGAGAACCGAGGGGGGCTCCCGAGCGAAAAAAAACATTTTTAGAAAAAAGATGGAAAAGAGGAAGAAAAATAAGAAACAGGTGTTGATCATGACTCTTCACATTTGATTACAAAAAAAAAAGAATACATTAGCATTAAGTGGTAATTAGCTATGCAGCAATAAAAAATTCTCGTTACTCTTCGGATTGACGTTTTTTTATTATTTATTGATTTTGCGTACGTTCAAAATTTTGTAAAAAAACTGGAAGGCAGATAGGTAAGTGATGCTGTTCCGAGCCCTTGTGGACGCGGATGGGAATACAAAAAAAGACTAATAAATTTTCTTAAATTATCGAATTATTCAGTAGGTAATTAAAAAAGTGTTAAAATGTTTAAAATGTCAGCATAGATCTCTTTTTGCATATTTTATGAAGTCATTGCACGCATCTAATTGCGATAATAGACCTCTTCCCATAATGAAGAATAAAAAACGCCACATTTAGTTTACAAGTTGAGTTTAATTTCACAACGCGTTTGGCGTACAATTTTTTTTTTGAAAGGCGCAAAACGAATTTATTTGAAGACGGTCTTGTATGGGTCGAAACTTTTACAGTTCCCAACAACCGTGCGCTTTTGGAGAAAATTACTTTACATTTTAATTGTTAGGCCGCTATAAAAGGAGCGATAAACACGAGCGGGATAAATTTTATACGAAAAAGGCGATTTCGGTGCGAGAGAGGAGAAGGTTCCAACAATAAAAATCCCACTTTCTATTTTCTCGTAAAGTCCAAATTAAAGTCGCAACGACCTAATACCATAAACTTTAATTTAAATTAACGCAGACGTTCTTTTATATAAGTAATTAGAATTTAAAACCGGTATTTCAGTTTGAGCTCTCCTCCTCATTACGAGACTTCATTTTGCCAAAGTTTCACGGCGAAATGCGTGTTTTAAAAAAACTCGCCTCATCTCGCAAAACCATATTCTTCCGAGGATGATTTACGAAAAAAATAAAGTAAGAAATAATATGCAAGAATCAAGAAGATAACCTTCATTGTGTCGATATATCCATCACCTTATTGTGTCTGGCGACGTTTAATGATAGGCATCCCGTCCACTGGATAAATGCCAAAGCGACGTCTCTGCATCGTCGTACGCTATTTACGCATTTCCGATTGGAGCTGTTCGAAAATTTCAATATCTTCGTCAGTGTTGTGAAAAAATTGTAGTAAAATGGAATGGTGTAAAACAGGATGTTCGCTTTAGAAAATTTATTAACGCGGTTTGGACTGAAAAGTTTCTTTTTGTTCTCTTTTTTTAGCGAAGCCGTAAAATAATTTGTCAACGCGGTAAAATGCTACGCTTATTAAAAGTCACATTACTTAACCATCAATATTTCATTCTGTGAGTGTGCACTAGGCACTTCATAAAATAGAAGAGGGGGAGGGCAAAATTTTAATTCAATTGTTCTTCATATAAAAAGGAGCGCTTCTTATATAGTTTAGTTTGGCAGATGGAATTGAAGCTGTTGAATATGTTACCAAAGCCCCCCCCCCCCATCAAGCACCAACTTACGCTATTGGAAGAGGATGGTTTAGAACTCGTTGCTGGCACATAGCTGTGCTTAGAATCACATTCTGGAATAACTGAGCTCTCGAATGCTGAATGTTCTGAACTTCTCTGCATTTATTTAAAAAGTTTAATGACGCAAACAAATGAAGTAGCCCCCCGCTGAATCATTCGATTGTTTTATTAATTATTTCTACAAGCGATTGTTTGCTAATGACTTATTTCGTGACTTTTTAATTCTTTTAAAACAACGACAATAATAATAAAAGCCGGTGAAATATGTTTGTTTAAATTTGCTTTATTTGAAAGTAATGCGCATTTCTTAAAGCCTGTTAAGCGCGCTGAGCTATTTCTAATCAGTAGGCAACACTACTATCATAGTGCGATGCGTAAAGTTCACTAATACAATCAAAAAGGCGAGGTGTACTTGAGCCATTTCCAAAAACCACAACATTCTTATTCGTAAAAGTTTAATTTTGGTGATTTAGAATGTTTTTATTTTTCTCATATTGTTGCGCGCATATAACGGTAAAATCAAGGCACAACTGAGACTGCCTGGTAGTCGAGAATTGTTTTACCTACTTCTACCAGAATAAGTGGCTTTTTAATTACTGTACGACACTTGACGTATCTGTAACGTCACAAGTAGGCCGTATCAGCCAAACTGGCACAAATTGTTGTAGTAGCAATCGAAATCGTAACAATAAGACATCGCGTTTAGTAGAATCTGTCACATTCATCAATTTAATTCGTATAACGACTTCGTTAACATGCCATTAAAGTCCTAATAAGAAGCCTCAATAACTCACATTTTCAAACAAACAAGCGTAGTTTATGATATAGGATCATTTGGAACGGAACGGTAAGATTGAAAGTGAATTTAGTAGTCACTGTGAAGAAAACGCCTCTTGTATAAAAGCTATTAACAACGATAATAAAATGTAAGTTCGGTTGGGCCCTGTAGTAGATTTTAGAACAGGCACGGGACTACTATGAAACACATCTTGGCCTTTTAGTCCCAAGATTCTCCCGATTTTTAGACGTCAAATAGAGCTTTAACACTACTACAGGTCAAAATTAAAAGTATCACAAAATCTACTCAAAAAGGGCGTGGACTATGGCCTATGACGTGGCAAAAGTGGGAGGGGAGTCGTCTAAGTGCCTTAATATTGACTACTACAACTGCACTACCTACTAATTGTTAAGAAACATAAAAGTTACCACGATGATAGGGTAAAAGATCTTACGGAATATTTTTCAATATAATTACGAAATAAAATTTCGAGATTTAAAACTGTCTCGATAGAAAAAAGGTAAAAATTGTAGGAAATCGAGATAATTTAACAAATTATTATCAAATTACAAAATTATTTCTAAATTACAGGCCTATACTAGATAATATCCAAATTACATTAATTACGTCAAAATGGTAGCAAAGTAGCAACATCGATAACAACTGTTATAAAATTCTAAATTACCTTATTAAATAAAATCGATCGAATTTAAAAAAAAATTTTCCCCATAAACATTCTGTACGAAATTCTCTTGTAATTTCGAATAATAAAAGCGAATTTTGGCGAACAAAAAGAACCTTTAAAATAATTTAGGAGCTCTATTATTTTGGTTAAGTGGCGGTTTTTGAATAAGTAGTATAAAGATTTGTAATAACAAACAAACAAGCCCTCGACTAATAGCTTAGATTGTTCAGTCACCCTTCTTTTAGTACGTGTCGTTGGCAAAGAAACACAATGCTCTGGAATCCTTAGAAAATATATGGATCACCATTCCAATACGCCTGTTTAATTCTGAAACCTTAACATTGGAGAAAAATAAAAAAATTTTAATTAACCGCTCCCGAGTTTGAGTGTACTTTATTATTTCATTTTATCCGCAGATGGAGTTTTGCGGTTACTGCTTGTATACGTTATGCAGATCGAATCTCTTTTTGTTTCTAATTCGATTTGTGCGAGTTGAGTCTAAACTACCAACTATCAGAAAAAAAAGTTCAAAAATTAGCCCTCGTTTATTTGGGGTGGGAAACCTACGAAAATACTACAAGAGCAGGAGACAGGAGAGAAGAGGCGTGGTGAATATGCAATTGTGCGATTAGTCTCTAAAATTTAACGCTTGGGCACGTCTTGGAAAAGCGAATCGAAGTCCTCTTAAAACATAAAATTTTCGAAGTAATAGAAGAAGAAATAGCTGATGCGTACTCGCAAAGCTTAAGAAAATCATACGCCGTATCGTGTACAATCAACTCGTTATTCTGCGCGATTAATTAGTGTTTTCTTGTTTAGTCTGGAATTTTGAATATATTAAAGTTATATGTATGTGTAGCGTTACCATGCGAGTAATTCTCACAGCCTCGACGGTGACAGAAAAACACACACCAGGAAGCGCGCGATAGAAAAATTTCATCGGGCTCCCACTATCATTCGAACATATCAAAAATAATCAAGGTCAACTTATTAGACATCCATTTTCGCAAACTTTTAATTTTAGTTCGTGTCTATATTTATATTAAGTTTTCAAAATAAAACTTGTCGAAAAGTTTATAATAGAACGCGTTGAGAAAATGGAGCGAAAATATACGCCGGTGCGGATTTGCGAGTGGCGGAAATTTTATCGAAGAGATCAAATATTGACGTTGGTGTTATAATATAAAAGCATTTGATGTGAAGCTCGAGTGCTTTTCGAAATGTATGCTACTAGAAAAACATTAGGCGCGATTCGAGCTGCGAAAAGCTCTCCAAATATACACATGCACTCATCGCTTTTATTGCTCAAACTGTGAAAAACCGCTCGCGACATTTACCAAAACGGAAACTCGCCCAACATTTTTGTAGAATCAAAAGTTTGCTAGGGGTTCTGTAATACGTAGGTATTAATATTTCGTATTGTGTTCAAACAAAATATTTCAATGCCTTCAATGCCGCAGGAAATCGACGAATATTCGGCAAAAGTCCTGTTTTAGAAGAACTAAGCAACTTGAAAACACTTGGACTTTTTCACCATTTGGAATAAACTTGAGCGATCTTGGCGAGCGTTCTAACCTAATAGCTCCTAGATCGAGCAGCGCATTTGAGAAAAGCTACATTTGGTAAGAAGTCTCATCATTAGATCATCAGATAGAGAGAGAGAGAATGATCGACAAGAAAATTTGTCATAACCGCGCAACCCCATTCTCGACAACTAGCCAATCAGTAAACTCGATTGCTGCATTTAATCATCCTGACGTCACTAACCAGCTGGTTAACAGACTGTTAAAAGCTGCATATAATCGGTTGTTGTCCCTCAGGACCTAACCTGCGCAAATCTGACATGGTATCAGGTCTAGATTCAAAGATCTGATGGACGTTCATCCATGCCAAGTAAATGGTTTTGAAGCTCTTAAAGCCCAAGCCATCTCTTATAGTTTAAATAAAGCCCAGTTGTATTGTTGTATAAACGAGCTACTCTCAGAGTCAGAGTTAACTCCACGATCAACCTAAATCAATAACTAATTCTGAGTTAAATAGAAATATATTTGACTCTAGAAAATTGATGGGTTAACCCTGGACCAAGTGCCTACGAGCTAACCTAATCTAATCCACGCTAAGATCTAACCTTATATTCAGATCGTGGAGTTAAATCTGACTCCCAGATGAGCTCGTTTATACAACTGGTTCTAACTCCACGATCTGAATGTAAGGTTAGATCTTAGCGTGGATTAGATTAGGTTAGCTCGTAGGCACTTGGTCCAGGGTTAACCCATCAATTTTCTTGACTCAAATGTATTACAATTTAACTCAGAATTAGTTGTTATTTATGTTGAATTTAGGTTAATTGCGGAGTTAACTCTGACTCCAAGATTAGCTCGTTTATACAACTGGGTCTTAGAGAGTCAAGGGGGGAATTATATTATCAGCTCGGAGAGAACTGAAGATCTGCTGCTTCAGAAAATGATTCTGATCATCGAGAAGGCGCTCAGGACGATATTTATAGAAACGAATTATTAATAATTTCAACTTTGCGTTTACCGGGTTAGCTAGCCCTTCGTGGCTATGTGGCTATAGGCGTCTTTAATATGGAGACACTTTCAAAAAATCAGATAGTCTCCAGATAGTTAAGTTTATTTGCTGAATAAAGTTTAACGTAATCTCAGAAGGTCAAATATCGATTTTCAGAGAGATGACTATAGAAAAGTCTCTGTTTTAGAAACCTTAGATGCTAAAAGTTCACTGGCGCCGAGTTTATACGCGATTATGCCCGTCAACTTTCTACGAGAAACTTTCGAATTCAAATCTTAAAAAAAATTAACATTTAAGTCACTTACCGGCTATACTTAATAATGTAGATGCTAATAAGACTAATAAGGTCCAAGGCGGAGGAGATTTGTGATGAAATATGCCATGTAGTCGTCTTCGACCTATAACACAAAAAAAAATTTCCTGTGAGAAACTTCAAATAGGAAACGGAAAACTAAATTAAATTTAAGAGAGAAAAAAAACTCTTACGTTACATTTTTTCCACAAATTCAATAGACCAAGTCGTGTGTATTAACGATGCATTTTTAACTTTCTCCATTTGTTACAACTTCAAACCGTAAGTAAAGTAAACATAAAGATCGAACTTGCAGCCAATTTGGTCACGTTACGTTACTTCTCTTACGTAATTATTTTTAATTTCTAGAAAATGAAGTGCGCGATGCACGCCATAGCCTACTATACTGAATGAATATAATATGGAGTTTTATGCGATTTTTAATTAATTACGCAATTTCGATAATATTACGAGAAGAGCCTATTATTTCAACTACAAAAAAAGACCATAAAATATAAATAATTAGCAACTTTACTTGGATGAGCACGCAAACAAACGATCTCCTTATTGATGCGCGAGCAAACAAAATGTAAATGCAACCGAGAAGGCGCTAATTCGCATACTAATATAGTGCAAGAAAAAACAGTCCACGCTATAAACTGGCGCCCAACGTGGGACTCGAATTTTTGTTTTTTTCAAACAAATTTCTTGCACTAAATAAATAATACGTTATACGCGATAAACAAAGCTTTTAAATCTTACATTGTGGGAGCTAATTTTATAATAAAAAAATTTACAATAATAATAGAATTACGCCAAGTTACGACTTGATTACTTAATTGTTAACGTTCAAGTAGTACTAAAATTAATGTTTCATTTCGAAAGTCAAAAACTTTTTGGATTAGACGCCACAACCTACATTGATCGAGCTTTTTACAGTTCTCGTTTTTTTTGGGACGAGAAGTTACATCCTTTTGTAGAATGACTTGTTAGAGGTGTTGTAACTCGTTTAAATCTTGATCATAAAAACTCATAGTTCAATGTTTTGCACAAAAAAAAACCGAACACTTAGAAATAATAAATTTTTGTTAGCATTCAAATAGACTGTTCACCCTTTCGCGGCCTCCTTATGTTTAAATATAAATTTTCTAAACTATTATTTTAAGTTAAAAGTTAAGCGTTAAGTTAATTTTGTGCAGAATTATTGGTTGCCAATAACAATAAATTATTTTTTGTAACAAAAACCGCCCCTATACTATTATAGCAGAGACGTGGAACTGCGTGGTTGATATTCCACGTTATTAAAAATACCTCCTCCATAACTTTTTGGAAGTTTTTTGTTACGGTTCTATTTGTGTTGCATTTCCGCTACAACTTTCTCGTGTTTTTATATTATTTGTATTTATAGAAGAAGCGCATGGAATAAAATTTCCGAAGGGTTTCCTCTAAGTAGTTGATGGAGTCGTACGAAATAATATATTTATTTGGGGCAACGACCCTTATTTTCGTGCTTCGTATCAGATAAAAGTTTTGTCGGCGAGTTTTGACTATCATTAAGCAGCTTATGGAATGTTACACGATGATCATTAAAATAAAATTGGTTAAAATTTTCATAAATATGCAATTTTTCGCATAATCGAAATATTTTTAACGTTAAGGGTGCCCTGATTTCGAGTAAAAAAAAACTCGGACTTTCTTCGAGTATCTTTTAAATATTTACCACGGGCAAGTGTATAAGTACTTTAAATGCTAATTAAATTCATTTGTATAATTTACGAATTATTTAAACATGCAATTTTGTTTGTATGTTAAAAATACACTAAACGTGTTTTGACACTTTACCATGATTCGCAAATTGAGATGCCTCAATCTGCATTTTCGGACGATTAATTACGATTTAGGCTCAAAAGATCACTTTTAACTCACCGAAGCTTTTTGTAACATATTTTCGATTCTACCACCAAGAGACTACTTCATAAATGCTTCAAAAACGCACAGGTCCACAGTTGTTACCATAACCTCACTTTAATTATGTCTAACTTACTTCTAAATTGGATTCGATTGTCTAACAATTAACACTCACAGCCAACTAACAAATCACCACTTCCTTCCAAGGCCGTAGCCAGGGATCGGAAGCAGGGTTTTACCCCCCCCCCCCCTCCAGAAATATTTTCAGACACTCGAAAAAATGCAAAATAATTTTCAGTTTAAGAAAAGCCCTGATAAGAAAAGCTCAAGAAAAATATTAAAATCAAACTGGATGTAAAATAATTACGTATTAGAATTGGATCTCATTAGGCCTGGACTAAAGCCTAGGGTCCAGCGTTAAAAGGGAGCCCATATTTATTTAACAATAATGTTTATAGCTCAATTCCTAATTTTCATCTTTCGTTTATGTGAAACATCTTTTTTGGATACACTATCAATTGCTAATAAAATTACCAAACTTCATTTTTAAGTCGCTTGACCTTGAACGGTCAAAAAATTTCGGCCGGGGCGCCATTACATTATATTTCTAATTCATGGCCACTATGCCTTAAAGTATATCTACGCCGTTAAAGGGCATATGCACTCCTTCAAATATGAAGGCGTTTACTCTTTGTTCGCCTCTACTTGCAACCCCCTGAAATTTTTTCTGGCTACAGCCTTGCTTCCTTCAGAAGTCGTCAAATATGAGTTAGCCGAATTTTTAATTCATAACATGAGCATAATAATGCAGTAACTCAATACAGAAATTATTGTAAGAGGCGCAAGCCTCACAAATCAATTTTCCTTGCGCAACTCTAACCTAAAACTGAACCCACAACTTGAAGAATATTCGAGACACCTCGCATATTTCTCTTGGGAGCCATAATTTGGTGGTGTAGGACATTCGATTCTAGAATCTAATAGATCCAACTTTTCTGCGCTTGCGAATTTTGATTAAGTGAGGTTATGGTTTTACGTAAATTCGCCCAAAAGAACCAAAACGACTCAAAAGTGCATTATCCACGCGTAACTGTTATTGGAAGTTGAAAAACCTTAAACACATATAATTTTAAAAGTAAATTAAACACAATTTCGTCTAATTAATAAAATAATATCTCTGCTTAAGCAAGCGAATAAGAATGCCATCATTTATTTCACAGCGCGAACCCTGCATAAATAGCGGTATTTAGTAGACGTGTGGTTTTCTCAGTAATTTCTCGTATTTTACATGGAATTAGGAACCACGAAGCAATTAAGATATTTTTTTGAGATTGTTGTGCGTAGATGTTATTCCAGCGTGACCAACTAGGCCCTGATTAATATAATATTGTCCAGTTGCGCCCACAATTTTACATTCTTTACCATTTAAGCGATTTAAAATAAATGATTTTTTGTGAGCCCCAACGTAATTTAAAACAAAAATCAAGATCGAGCAACTTCGTTTTAAGTCCCGCCACAACCTACGGATCTAATAGTTTAGAAGCCAAAATTTTCGATATGACTTGCTAGAATAGTAAAGTTCTAGGCGACAAAATGAAGCGCGTGCCAAAATTTTGGCCGGCGTACAAACGACGAGCGAGAACAAATTGTTGGGTTGCGTTTGGAAAATTTTACTTTCTCAAAAATGATTTCTCTTTGCATTAATTAACAGATTGTGGAGCAAAGAACTAAATCTAAATAATTTCGGTGACTCAAAATTCGTAGAGCCGGAACTAATATTCGCACCACAGCCTGTACTAACTTAAATTCGCAAGCACCATTAACCTATGAATCATGCCGTCCGCCTAAATAAATCAAAACATCATTTGCTACCCGTATAGATGGGGTTCGGGGAATGAAAAGATTGGCCATGCATTTATTTAAATAAAAATTGAAACTTAAGAAATTGTGTTTCATCCAATAGCCCCCCTTTGCTGCGTTCGTAACTTGTTCTGATGTCACAGGCTAAGAGCCAGTTCCGCCAATTCTGATTAAATAATTTAATCACGGTTAATGGTAGTTAATCAATGAATGAGAATACATGAGTTGTAATGACAATTAATTGATTAACTGCCATTAACCGTCATTAAGGGCCAGTCCCATGTCATGATAATTCATTGTCATTCATTGATTAAAATGAGTTGATCGAACTGGCCATAAATTCTTTAAGCAGCGTTGATGGGACTGGCCCTTAATCAAAGTTAACAGCAGTTAAAGGCCGGTTCCACAAACTCTGATTAAGAATTTCATCAGCGTTAATGGCAAATTATCATGATAACTCATTGTCATTCGTTGATTACCTGCCATTAACCGTGATTAAAGTCTTTAATCAGAGTTAATGAAACTGACCCTTAATCAAGGTTAATGGCAGTTAATAGATAAATGTCAATGAGTTGTAATGACAATTCATTGATTAACCATCACTAACCGTGATTAAGAGCCATCACAATTAATGGCAAATTGTAATGAACAACTCATTGCCATTCATTGATTAACTGCCATTAACTGTGATTAAATTCTTTAATCAGAGTTAGTGGAACTGGCCCTAAATTCTTTAATGAGAGTTGGTGGGACTTACCCTTAATCAAGTTAATAAATGAATGACAATGAGTTGTAATGACAATTCCTTCATTAACTGCCACTAACCGTGATAAAAGGCCAGTCCCACCAACTCTGATCAAGAATTTAATTGCAGTTAATGGCAGTTAATCAATGAATTGTCAAGACAACTTATTGGCATTCATTGATTAACTGCCCTTAACCGTGATTAAATTCTTTAATTAGAGTTGATCGAACTGGTCATAAATTCTTTAATCAGAGTTGGTTAGACTGTCCCTTAATCAAGATTAACAGCAGTTAATAAATGAATGACAATGAGTTTTTATGACAATTCACTGATTAACTGCCCTTAACCGTAATTAAATTCTTTAATCAGAGTTGGTGCGTTGGTGGGATTGGCCCTAAAGAGTCGCTATTACCTGGGTTAAACATATTAACCCAATGATCATATCACTTAATTAAGAAGATATCTTTTACAGTGGCAGAAGTTGATTAGAGGAGGACCCAACATTGGGAACACCTGAACTCGAAGTTATCGTAACTGGACAAATTATAAATCAGAGTTGAGAAAAGAAAATCAGAAGCGTTTTTGAAAAATTTTGATGGAAATAATATTTATGTAAGTCCCTATCGACTTGCATTAACCAATAAAACTACTAAAGCGATCAAAAATATAAAATAGAAGATACTTATAAGAAACCGCAAAACGCAAAAAAAATTTCAGGATATTTCAGGAAAGCCACGAGTTTTCCGGATTGCTTTTCAAATTCTTAATTTCAAGGCGGCTACAAATTTAAAAGACTATAAACACCGTGCAAATTTTTGATAAATTGACTCTGATTGGGGGTGTAATCAGTGATCAGTAAGAAAACATCATGGACATGAAAATCTTCCTTCATGGTCATGGCATAACTCCCTTTTTAAGAAAATTTTTATTCTTGTTTTGGATCATTTTAAACTCAGAATCGGCAATTATTGTTTTAACTACATATTCAATATTCAAGTTACACCTGTATACTGCGTTATTAATAAATTTTTATATGAAGTCTACAAATGACGCGTTTATTGTTATTTATAATGTCATAACAGGAGTAAAAATATTTTATTCTCCACCCTGCTATAAAATTCGCCCTCTTATTGTGCCCATTAGTCGAAAAGTTATAGCATCGTAAAACATGCAAAAATTTCAATATTGTAAATCGACTCCAAAATATTATTCGGGTATAAAAATATCGTTTTTATTGCAGAAACCCACCATCACTAAATTATTCACGGAAAACATTTTAAACGCTAAATTATTATATCGAAACGAAAAAAAAATTGATTTAACAATAATATTAAAGCAAAAAACATGCTATTATACAGTTAAAGCGAGCAAGTAATGCGACCTCATCAAGTCGATTATTTATTTCTATTACAATATAAGAACGACAAATCGCGTGTACGTCACTGTTTCTTAAACCCCCGTTACTCCTTATAATGTATCCCCCAAAAAACTTTCATGATAAATCGGTTACGTACGAGGCAAAAATACATCACAAATATTCAAAACGTACAATCAGATTGTACAATAAAAATTGTTGTGGGCTACGCGAAAAAAATTGGCGTGTGAAAAACATTTTCGTGTTCAAATTCAAAATTTTCATACTTTGTAAAACGAAACTAATTAACAAAATGAAAACATAAAAAAATATGTTAATTTAATTACATTTGACTAATAGATCTTAATTGTATAATAAAAAGGTGTGTTTTAATTTGCAACTTTTTTCACCTTAAAACAACACCACCGCTCGATTTCGAGGGCAAAAAAGTTTGATAAAAATTAGATATACCTGTCGTTACCAATGTAATTTATCCATTTAAATTTCAATCGAGTATATCCGAATCAAATTATACAATAGAGGAAAAAAATACATAATTTGACACAGTTTGGCCCCGAGCGAACTAATGAAAAAGAGAATTCCCCAAAGTAAATTGCTTTAGGTATGTCACATTTATACACACACAAAAACGTACAGTAGAACTATTTTTAAACTCGTCTGGAGAGATTCCAAGCGATTCTCTGATTCATAAATTGAACCATACGTTTCTCTTATTAGCACTTCGCACCTGTTGATATGCAAATATTGATACAAATAACACTTTTATAAATGCTAAAATATTCACTAGCTTAAAAAAGTGTTAGAACAAACAATTTAAGATTAATTACGCCGTATCGGATTTGGATTTGAAGTCGAGAGAGGAAGGAGAGGCGAAAGAAAAATAAACGATTAGTTGTTGAAATGGTTTTTCGCCAGTTTGAATACGTTGTCTTTTCAACGACCGTGAGAACGCTCAAGTCCAATTTTAAAAAGACCATAAGAAACATCAAAGAACACATTGGTGATTACATAGTTCAAGCAATTGGGGGGGGGGGGGGGGTAAAATCGGTTGCCGCACTGAAGTGGAACTGCATTAGTACAGCTAATACGACAAACAACAATTTTAGAAGCAAAACGAGGACTTAAGCGAGATATTATTTTTATGCCCCCCCCCCACACACAATGATGTGTAATTACGAAATAATCGAGTGCATGCGAATTAAACAAACACGCCGCAAAAGTTAACGCGGAGGTCTTTGAGGAATGTGCAAGGGAGAGTGGGTGGTCCTCAAGTTCTTCTGTTTATATAGTTGTGGCGCAAGGACGCGCGCGAACCACCGAGTTTATAAGAGGAGAAGAAGAAGTAGTCCGAACAGAAATATTATATAGCGTGCTAAACTAAATGACCACAGTTTCGTCAGGTGCGTAAAACACGAAGTTGTTTACCAACCTTATATGCGATTAAAATCACAAACCAAATTGAAATAAACAACTTAATCGCTCAAAAATAAAATATTTGACGCTCTCATCGAGACGTCTGATGCGTTGAATTTTAAATTCGTCGAAAGTAGTTGAAAGGTTTTGGTCGCTTTCCTATATAAGCCGTCAATTTAATAGAAAAATCATTAGATTACTCGGCTTGGCAAAAATGCAACTTTTGTATTCGGCCCATCGAGTGGGCTTCTACAGCGTTGCATTGGCGAGCATTGCCAAATATTTCCTAATTTCCGATTAGGGTGGGCCATCTCATTCATTTTCTATAGGCTATACCAGACAAGACACGCACGAGCTTGAATTTCAAGTTTGGAGCGATTTCTTCGAGCAGATGTAACACACGTACAGACATCGTTCAAAAAATGGCAAAAACTGCTTTGGGGCCCCCTTAAAACTTAAGCTTCTCTCACAAGTTTTGGTAGAAGACAAAACTTTTCTCATACTAATGCGAGAGCTAAAAGGAAACAAAAACAAAGTGTTCCAGCTGTTCGAGCAAATTCCATCATGGTTACGTTACATGCTATTAGAGAGCCTATCGCCTTAAAAAATATCCTTGAATATGCATACTTTTCTTATAAAATATTTAAATCCAATTTACATATTTCCCACAATAAAAATTCTTCCGTGATAAATTTTAAATTGCGTGGTTAGAATCCAGTGGTTATCGAAACAGAACCGGAACTAGGGTGCAACGATTGGAAGTAATGCCTACTTTACTTTGCCCCCCGGTATATGGCGTCTAAATTCCAACTCGAGCACTTATTATATAAAACAATGATTTAAATCGTGTAAGAAAAACAACCCACCGTTTCCATTTAACCTACTGACGATGTGACAATGGCATTAAATCAAATAAATAAGTTAAAACCGAAACTACCTACATTTCGACTTCCATATTCAATTATTATATTAGTAGGCAGGCACACAGCGACCGCATGGGTAGGATTCGAAAAGAAAACTGTAACAATCAAACCTTGAAGAGTTGAGAAAGTGAGCGTCGAGCGTATAAGAGCATAGGAAATTGGAAAAAGTGTCGGTGGCCTTCGAATGTTTAGGAAAGAAAACTTCACACTCCACGGGAATAAGAAGTTTTAGCCTAATTTTGATTGGAGCAATCGCGACTAGAATGATAATCCACAAAACACACAAATTATTGGCGCGGTGGTTACAAAATTCAAACTGGCGAAAAGCTAAATTAGCAACCTCGAACCTGCACGGCCAACTTCGTAAACGGTAAATTTTTCACATTACGTACAAAATTCGAAAAGAAAATTAAAAGAGGCACGCGTGAGCGGTTCCACCTACTCACGACCACAATTGGACACTTCCTTTCCGAATTACCACGTACGTACGTTTTATTCACATATATTCCACCCGTGGGACTTCTTATTATTATTTCACCACTTGCGCGTTAAATACACATTTTAAAAAGCAATACCACTTGGAAACCAGTAATTTGCGAACGCGAGTTGACACAATTTGACCTACTTCAAATTATTTTTAATAATCCAACACAAGTTTTGATATTTCTCAGTTTTACAGCAAATAAATCCAACTAATTAGATGATTAAATCTGAAGTGGTTAGAGAGCAAAGGTCGTTTATGTTAATCCAAAAAAGTCACAATAATAAAATAAGAACATATTAAAGTTAAGCTAGAAAAATTAAGTAAGTAATTTAAATTGAAACAAAAATGTGCAAAGAATAAAATTAGATTTTATGTAGTATACGGCCTACGTATAAAGTACGCCTCTGTTTTGCTTTAATACATATTTAATTAATTAGCCAGATATTTATACAAAATTAATTTCTGTCAAATACAAACATTTCTCACACAATTTATCGCTATATACTACTATACCGGGTGGCTGTAGAGTAACATACGAGGATGTATTGATATCTAGTTAGCCTAGACCAGTTCCATGCATAAACAAAATATTGCGTTACCATAGCAACGAACAATAACTTATTAGAAGTGTCAGTGTAAAGTTTGACGTCAAAAAAGTAAACCAGAGTTAAGCAATAAATTAAAAGAAAAAAGATGTCCACCGAAATTGTAAAAATCGAAAAATTGGAGTATCGAGCCATCATCAAGTACCTGTATTTAAAAGGGTTAAGAGGTAAGCAGATTTACGAAGATATGGTTAATACCCTTGGTGATTAATGTCCTTCGTATGCGACCGTGAAAAATTGGACTGCAAGCTTCAAAAGAGGTAAATTTTCAATTGAAGATGATGATCGGGAAGGCCAGTTTCTGCGTCAGTCCCCGAAAATATCGATGCAGTTCATGACATGATTTTATCAGACCGTCGAATTGGGCTAAAACGGATATCTGAAGCACTGAATGTTTCATACGAACGCGTTCATCATATAGTTCACGTCAATTTGGACATGAGAAAAATTTCTGCAAAATGGATCCCCAAATGTTTGAATGTTGACCAAAAGCGTGCAGGGGTAGAAGAATCGCGTTCGATCTGTGCTCGATTTGAAAACGATGTAGGCTTTTTAAACCGAATTGTTACTATGGATGAGACTTGTGTACATTTCTACGATCCAGAAACAAAGCAACAATCGATGGAATGGCGACACTCTGGTTCTCCAAGACCTAAGAAGTTTCGTGTCCAAAAATCTGCTGGAAAAGTTCTTGCTTCAGTTTTTTGGGATTGCCATGGAGTAATCATGATTGATTTTTTGGATAAGGGTAGAACAATAACTGGAGATTACTATTCGACATTACTGACCATTCTAAGGGAAAAAATTAAAGAGAAAAGACGCGGAAAGCTATCCAAAAGTGTTTTGTTTTTGCAGGACAACGCCCCTGCACACAAATCTCATGTTGCCATGCAAAAAATTCGTGATTTAGGGTTTGAATTACTAGAACACCCCCCTTATTCTCCAGATTTGGCTCCGTCCGACTATCATCTCTTTCCTCAACTGAAAAAAAGTTTAAAATGTCGTAAATTTTCTTCCAACGAGGAGGTAATAAAAGCTGTGGAGGTCTGGTTTGCAGAGCAAGAAGAAACATTTTTTTTTGAAAGGTCTAGAGACGTTGCAGGTTCGCTGTAATAAATGTATCCAATTAAGAAGAGAATATGTTGAGTAATAAAATATTTTGACATTGAAATTTTGTTTGGTTCTATAGTAGGCTAAGAATTTTTCAATATATCCTCGTATATTCTAATTCAAGTAATTAGCGATGTAGCTCAACTTTCGCGTAGTACACATTGCAGTATTTTAAAAATGAATGATAATTTTTTTGTGACCCGAAAAATGACTTGCTACGCCACTGCTAATTACTATACCCTGACGTCGACTCTTTAAGCGTCTCTATTGCATTTATCGAACGATAAATAAATTTCCGAGTCCCTCTAGCGAGAAATGAGCCAATTTTGTGTATTTATTCAGATAATTGCTAGAAACAAACGGCATAATTAAAAGACACTTAAAATCTACTAATTAATTAAAATTAATTAATTTGCGTTAAGGTTAACATTTTGCAAACTTTTTATGAGTTCGCCTACCCTCCTCATTCAATCCGGGCCACGAAAATAATCTAAAGTGATACATAAAATATATGTGTCCAATTGTTCTATTCTGAAAATTAAATTCCTTAGATAAAGAGTCGTGTAAATAGTAAACATTAAAATAATAAAAACATTAGATACGAAATATCTCATTAGCAATGAATGGTTTAAAAAAATTCGGAAAGTGAAATCGCGAATTTTCCCCAAATTTCAACTTGGGACGCTTTATTTAATAGGGGCGCTTTTGTACAAGTTGAATGGTGTTTATTTACTAATTTACAAAAAAGAGTTAACAGTTTAAAAAAAAAACATAAATATATGGGTGAAAAGGTAACTGACCTGAAAATCTGGCTAGGAAACGGTGGAATCCTGTGGCGAGTGCTTGCGCCAGGCACCGAAAAACTAAAAACGGTGAAGTTGAACCGCCGGGAGAGCGCCGCCCCCAGCCCCATGCTGCCCACATCACGTGCGCCACTGTAAACATTAAAAAAACACATTCATTATTTTATTAGAAAAACACGCGAGACACGTACATACATTTTAAAAACAAAATAATCATTAGAAAGTATAACCGTGTGTAATAAAAATAATAAAATAGATAGACGAGTTAAGTGAAAAGTATTATATGAATAAATAATGAAGATAACAATAGAAGATGGCATGTTATTTTGTGTGGGGAACAACTTTCAATTACTGCTCGGTGTAAATTTGACCGATAAATTAACCACTTAACGTTTTAACACAACTTTTTACATAATTATCTCGAATTTAACAAAAATTGAAATTAAGTCGCGATTATAATTGTCGCCAAAATTATATTTTGTTATAACTCGGACAGCGTGTATAATTAATGCGCCTCGTTATTTGCCTACGTTTAAAATAATCATCTCGTCTAATATTAAATGGATATTTAATTGAATATCTTCTCCTTGTGAAAATTCGAACGAAAATTCACACGATTCTTCAAGTTTAAAAAGCTTCGCGATTTCTTTTTTAGGACCTTCTTTTTAGATATATTATATATATTTTCTGTACATAACTGTGAAGAAGCCGTTCTAAATTCGTTACCTAATTTATAACACGCGGTTAAAATAACTTCGATAAAAATCCATGTCGATTTAAATTTTCATCAATCGTACCGCGACTAAAATATTGGGGCTCCTCGCGTATTTTTTAACGTGTGGGTGAATTTTATTACATCGTGTCTATTATAAATATCTAACCTTTTTTTTTCTTTATTTACATAAATATTAGTTGAATTGTTGGCGGTAATCTATGACGCACTTATATGCAATCTCTAAACATTTCGATGTTAATTAGCAAAAATTATAACAACCTGTCAATATATTGGTGTTTTTCAAAAAGAACGATAAAATCTGGCGCAAAGCAAGTTCTAGGGATATTTGATAGGAGTAAAAAATTATTCTGATTTAAACAAAAGCATTTTTGAGATATTTTGAAATCACTTTTTATTAGAAGAAAAATCTAGAGGTTATTCGTAAAAAATTTTCTTTTTAATTTTAAGCCCAGAATACAGCAAGGGGTTATTGAGAAAAGGAGCTGGGAATCCAAAATTACAACTCTACTACAAAAAAATTCAAAAATATCGGGCCACTTTGACGTTCTTTGAGTTTTTCGAATTTTCGCAATGCACGGGAAACTTCAAAAATTTTTATTAATCGCCACTTTAAATGAAACTTTTCAAAATAGCAATTTACACAATTTTATTTATATTATCTGACCTACACTGACAGAGACAATAAGTAAAGAAAATCCCTTTATCTGCTCTTTTTGTGTAACGTCAATATTAACAAACGAAAAACAGTTTGATAATGAACTAAATATGAGAGAACAATGCATAAATTACTTATTTAACCTAAACGCTTCGACAAAATCAAAGTTATTCGAAAATAATTGAGAAATATGTATTGTAAAAATTGTCTTGCTTATTTCATGAAAGTAGATGAAACTTGTTACGAAACTGGAAACTTTTTTATAGTAGGTACTCCAAAAACTAACGATATAGGCACTTACGTGTTGCCCAATATAAAAAAAATTATCCTGATAGCCCTATAATATTGTAATTTTTACTATTCTATTACCCATTTTTTATCCGTTTCAAGGTTTCTTGAGAAAGTGGAAGTCCTTTAAAATAGAAACAATCCGAGACAAAATATTTCAAGAAAAATAACATTAATTTCAAGAATATTATTTTTAAATTACCTACAAATTAAGTAGTAAATAGGTTAATTTTAGGTTAAAGCAATGACGTCGAGTCTTGTACCCGAAATATATTTTTTTTAAATTTATATAGTCCAGACATTTGGGAGATTAACATTAAATTACAATAAATAAAATTTCTAGGTCAATTATTATTTGTTTAAACTACAAAAATTTGAAAATAATGCTATAGTCAGAGCCGGATCAAGGCGAAGGTTATAAGTTATAATATAAAACAAGGCGAGATCCGCAAGTGATAGGTATTATGATATTATTCAATTGCCTCTCAGATAATTGTAAATAAAATGTATTGAAAACTGAGTAGAAGAAACTTTTTACTAGAATTCGTTAAAATGGCAGAGCTCATGCTTGGGGGGGGGGGGGGAGTTTTAAACGGCTCGAATATGTGAAAACAGGTGGAAATTAACGAAAGTTCAAGTCAAGTGTGAGTTGAGTCGGATTCTAGAATCTGGTCCTAAAAGATGGGCCTCATTTATAACATTTTATTAAACGTAAATCAATTCTTCAGTTATTAAATTTAAATTGTATCGTTAGTTAATATGTCGTTCGTTTTTAGTTTTAAACTTGAACTGACTGCTATATTGCGAAACACGATTAGGTAGGCATTCCAATTATTGCTCCAGAACTTTTTCTTTCCTTAACGCTTTTCACATGAGGTACTAATACTCTAGATTAGAAGTTTGCCCAATTTAAATTTTTGAGTTAGGTTTCAATAAATAGTCACTAGTCACTATTAATACGTAAGAGTGAGAATAAAATAGCAAGACTAAAACAGTTCATAATCTTATCTCGAAAAAATTGTAAATATTTGCGACATTATAAATAAACAATCATTAACCAGCTTGCAAGAAAAAACTTGTTCAATAATAATCGGTGGCAACGAAAAATTTGAGCATTTCTCGGGATGTAAAAATAATTGGGCTGCTCAAGTGTCCAAATGGGCTAAAAAACTTTAAGAGTTTTTAATATTGTAAGTTCAAAACTGTTTTTAATTTGTTACAATTGAGCTAACAACACAAGCGTATATCTACATCAACAGTGTTATAGTCTTGGCGTACATCTCTTCGCGATCTTCAGAAATTACTCATTGACTCTTCCTACGGTAAGCCGTGTTGAAAAGATTCACCAATTAAACTTACAAGGCCACCTTATAAATTTGTTCGCAATTTTGTCTCTTCTCTATAATTCTACCAAGGTAAAATTGCGAACAAATCAAAGTCAAGAAGTCGTTTCGGAAGATCGTGAAAAGATCTATATTTGATAGATTTTTGCTCAAAGACGCAAAACTTCAAACGGGCGGAAACAACTGCTTTGGAAACTCAACTCAGTGTAAAAAGGTTCACAACTTGAAGCACAGTCCTAAAAGAAGTTTTTCTAGATACGCTCGAGCCTAAGGAGTTTCTTTAAGTACTTTGAACTGTCAAATTAATGCTTATAGAGTAGAATTATTATAAAAGTTAGATTTAGAGAAATTAGGTGAGAAGAGCTCAAAATAATCTGATTATAACTGCATTTTTTATTTTTTTAGCACGCCCTGAACGTTTCAAAGAGCACGTGAAGCCCAGTAGCTCTGAGCTAACACTGTTTGAGGGCCTACCCTCCTACTAGAACTTTTTCCACCTGGGCTTGTTAACAATTTTTGAACGTAAATAAATGGATCGTGGCGCCTCGGGCTAAAATTTTTGACTTTTCAAGGCCAAACGACTTAATTTTTAGTAGCGATCGATAGTATTTCCAAAAAAGATGTTTCGCAAAAACAAAGTAGGGAAATTAAGAAGTACTAACGGCCGTTTTCATAATCAACTTTAAGTTGACTTTAAATTTTAAAGTACAACTTTAAAATAAAATGGTTTTCATAATTAACTTTATTATTTAAAGTATACTTTAAGTTAAAGTGGCATTATGGCCACTTTAACGTCCATTTTCATAATCAACTTTAACTTAAAGTGATCATTCACTTTAGCATATCCTTGGTTTCCTAGGGTAACTTTAGTACTTTTAGGGCTACTTTAAGGAACCTCACCAAGCACTTTGACTTAAAGTAGCGTTAAAAGTACTAAAGTTGCTCTAGGAAACCATGGGTATGCTAAAGTAAATCACGACTTTAAGTTAAAGTTGATTATGAAAATGGACGTTAATCTTAAAGTAGTGTATATGACTGCCGCCAACTATTATATTAGTTGTACTTGTCAACTGTGGCTTTAAACACTAGATTCTTCTCATTTTTAGGTTAGAAATACTGTTATGAACTAAAAGAGCTAACTTCACTCAAATGAAAAGTATTGCCAACCGGACTTTAAAGTGAAAGCGTCAACTTTGGCTAAAGTGGGTATTATGAAAACCAAGAAATTTAAAATTTACTTTAAATCTAAAAGTCACTTTAGTTAAAGTTCTTAAAGTTGTGTGATTATGAAAACGGCCGTAAATGACTATAATATTACTGCCGATGTTTCTAAAACTTGAAAAAAGGTAAGAGAATGACATGGCTATTACTTATGAAAAAACTTTTTATAGTAGTAACATTTACAAAGATTCCTTATCATTCCAGAGCTGAAAAATGCAACCTCTGTAGTCTGTAGGTTTCCTACCAGAGCTTTTTTTAGAACCTTGGTTTGTTTGGAAGCTTTTCGTATTCTTTAATTTTCCCGAAAAACTCGATAGTTTTTGAAGAAAAAATAAATCTGTTTTAAGAAAATACAAGAAAGTGAATAAATGATAAAAGATGAATATTTATTTGAATATTAGAGTTATCAGAATTGTTGAAAAAGACAAATAAAAACTTAATTTTAACGCTTCTCTGTAAGAGGGACTTCGAGAAGAGACGTACAAAAATAATTTATATAAAGCCCCCTCCCCTGCTAATTTTGGACAAAGAATCACTATACTGCTCAAGAGGTACGATAAGCTAACACTAACAAGCTTTAGAGTAGCCCCCATTCCAACGTTATCATATTATTTACGAACAAATTGTGTGAAATATATTTCTTCTTAAATTTTTAATTTGAATAGTTTTTATTTTTTTGTACCATCGAGAAGGGGGTCTGTGATACATCTTACATCCCATACCTAAATCCGCCCCGTGAAGGCATCACGTATAAGATCCTGATTCTCAAGGCTCGTTTATGGAGATTCATGTTAGGTTAGAAGGGCACCATGTGGTAAATAACGGGCCGTAGAGGCCCTACATTAATAATCAAAATACTTTCTTTTGTGCATAAACGAAATTAAAATTAGCTTTTAACTAGACGATTAAAAACTTCATTATTTTGACTAATAAATGATGAATGCTTGTAATGCAAAATACAATATTTAGCTACTAAATAATGATTAAATAAATATGTTACATTTTTCATGAATTGGCAAAAACGGCAGAACGTACACGTACTAATTCAATTAGTTTTAAGACTGCGTAGATAAAAAATGAGATTGCACGAATCTGTGCAATTTTCGATTTACATCATCAATTAACTTGCATTAAAGGATTTTCCCTCTATTATCATCATGATCGGTGTTAAATCATAGAGTCTATAGTCATGGTCGGTGTTAAATCATGGACTGTACAGATAATTCCTTAATTATTATAGAAAATAAACAGGATCTGATTGCGTGATTTTTAAAATTGAGACAGTAAACATTATTATACAACATGGACGCCCTTCGATAGTATCTCCCAGTTCTTATTTATCTTAACAGAAGAAGAAAAGCTAAAATTATTATAGAATGTCTAGTCTAGATGCCTACTAAAAGAAAGCTGGATAGTGTCGCTTTCATTATTCACGAGTCACCGATAAGTCATACAGTTCCAATTTATTCAGAGAGATTTTTCAAAATATTTTATTTAAAAAAAATTGCGAACTAAAACTATGTTATACATTTTTGAAATCCAGAATTTTTTCTCTATCCGACGGAATATAACATTAAAATGGCCCCTATATGAAAAACTCAATTTTGTATCTGTATACAATAAACTAAGAATGATAACGAAAATTTTTTGGCATCGTCAGAAATAACAGAAAAAGTTTTCTCTAGAAAGTCTATTCAGTTTTTGAATTTCTTTCCAAATTTCAATTTTAGAGCCGAAAATTAAAAACGCCAATTTTGGCATTATTCGTCATATTTCAGAAACTTTATGGAGGGAGTAAATTTTGTTTGATTTTGCTTGATTTTATGTAGGCGTAACGCGTAAGTCCGAGATCATTTTTGTCCATTTAACGAAGTCTCCATCTCTCATGATAAGCGAGATCCCTGTACTTATAATTTATAACACGTTTTAAAAAATACATCCTCTGTATATGCCATGACACGTTAATAAGCAATTTTCCCCCGGAAAACTTTTGATGCAATGCTTATACACTTTTAATGAATTTTTTTTTAATTTTAAAGCCGGCAGCCCGAATTAAACCGTAAGGTAATATCAAGTCTTATTTCCAAATTTGAATTAATCTGTCAGGAGGCGCCGCCAAATAATATGAAATTTACGTACACAAACGAGAACATTAATTTAATATTGAAATTAAGCTATAATTACCAAATTTTTAGACACCGATAAAAATAATATTTATCTTTAGATAAAAGTAGTTTCTTTTAGTTAAATTCAATTAAGGAATCGTTTAGGTGTTTTTCATTATCTTTATGTACTTTATGCACGACACCGTTCTTTTTATAAAATCGGAAAATACTATAATACTAATAATTTTATTGGAAATTTATTACATTTCTCAAACAACAATTTTTTTTTATTGAAACCGATAATAATAATTTATTGAAGTTTAGTCCGAGCACTTTAAAAATCTCAAATTTTATTTTATTAAAATTTTTCAATTGTTAACCAGAGTTATCTGTGAATAAATTTAAATCGAGTGTTTTGAACTTTTATCAAACAAAACTTCTAATTTTTACGACTTTTAACAATTATCGGAAAACACACATTTTGGAAAAATTATTAAAATATGCGACGAGGAGACCACACATGATCGCGATTAAATTTTAAATGCACCACAATGTGTGTGTGATTTGTCGTTGTTCTACCAAATCGAGATGAAAAAAATCTACATAAATAATGAACCAACACAATAATAATATTATGGATTCTCTGGCTAGGACACCCACGAATTATTTTCTCACAATCATAATACCTACGTGAAATAGAATTCAAAAACATGGACGTGGGCACCTTCTATGTTGTGTCTACCATTGATGGAGTTTCGAATTTGCCTCTCTTCGACAGCGCATCTCAAAATTGTGCATAAACACAAATAACCCAAAAATAAACCGGTAAGAGCGGCTATCACATAATCCTCAAAAATTCACTTTACATTATTACCATCTATGATGGAATTCGAAAAAAAAAGCAACACAAATTGAAAACCGATCACACTTGCACCACTTACAAAAATTTCAATAAAAACGATTAACACTATTATTGCATTTAATCACCGTATATTTTTAGCGTTTAGTCGAATAATAAAACGCGCAGTCAATGTGTTAAAAAAGTTTGCAAAAAAATTTTTTTAATTAAGCGAAAGGTTCGAGAACGCGAAAGTTAGCACACATCGACTAACACACTACCAACTTATACTTGAACTGACGGCCACACGGCGATCCACCAGTCCACCAAAGAGGCCGACGCGACGGATAATAACGATCGAGAACGATACAAAAACGGGAATTATCGAAGGTAAGATATGTCACCTGAAGAAGAGCCGTATACTTATTAGAAAATGCTACCTGCACGCACCGATTGCTAATTTAATCGCTTTCCATTTCGCTTTTATTTAAATTAAAATTCGATTCAATTCGTTTTAAATTTTGATTGAGAAGTTATACGATCTCAGTCGGCTCGTCGGGAATTAACTTGAAAGGTGTAATAAAAACTTAAGTGATATCGTGCAAGTCGTGAATGTTGATAAGTCTCGACGTTACAACTCGAACGTAAAATTTTAACTAGAGATGTTTCAGTTTAATCATCAATTAAATAAGTCACCGCACTTTCCTACTTTACCTATGGATTTTCGTTAGAAAATCGCTATGACAAATACAAAATTTAACGAAAGATTGCTCACAGTTAAAGGGTACGCCAAGTTCAACGTCCGTAATTTACACATTGGGAAAACACCTCCAAATCATTAACTCATTTTCGTTTTCGTGAACACCGTCTCAAAGACGCTTTCGAAAGGCTTCCCATAAAAAGTTTCCCCGGAACACTTGACAAAATTGCAAACTGGCGAAAAGCCTCCAACTCCTAAAGAGATTTTTCAAACAATTTCAGGAGACGGCATTTTAATTTAAATTCGGCTTAGACCTACTTTCCTCGGACGTGTAACATAAATTTTGTCGAAAACTAGATCTTATTATGGCGATTGATTTGTCACACACCTCGTGTATCTAATAACAACGAAAAATATATTTCCCACAGAGAATAATAATTTAACAACAGATCATAATAATGAAGCTTGGCTAATCCGTGACATCTGTTTGGTTTAAAAATACCTGCTCAAGTCAAGCAGGTATGAAAATGTTTATAATTTTTCTACAGTTTAGGTGCTAGTGAAAGATCCTAGTAATAAAAGTTACGACTATATAATCAAGTAATAAATTACCGACAAATGTCACAAATTTTTAGACCTACATCGATGGAAGTTTACTATAATATACATACTACTACACTTTGTGGTTACCTCACATACTCGCTACCACACGTACAAGTTGTATTTAGTGCAAATTTTCTTTTATATTTCGTGATTGTATCGCGCATAATATGTAATTGAAATGCAGGTTACATTTCGGCCGTGAATCATTCGGTATACATGCATACCTGTAAAACACCTACATCGATGTAAGTCGACTATTGTTCAATAGATACGTCAAAAAGATAAGAAATGAGGAAAACCGTCTCTCTGTTTATTCTCAACACGCCCACTGACGATACAATACCAACACGGCGCTGCGATCTCAAAAGATGTCTACAAAATTAAAATTGACCAAAAAAACTTATTAAAGTTCATAAAACAATTTATAAACGGGCGACTTAACCACAACTATATTATACAAGAATCAAATTTAAATTGAAGCAGATTTCGATTGTTTCTTATTCGTTTAGTTGTCGTATGAATCATGGGCGCCAATAATAGGCAATATTCTACAGTGCGCTCTCTTTTACATTATCGTATTATTTCTATTAATATAATGTGTGTTTACACTATCTGGATAAAATAGTTGCTCATTTCATGTAACGGAAAACTGCAATGACTTCGCCAACCAACCAATATCCAATATCAGTGAAGTTTTCGATGCAAAGTCCTGTATATTTGCATAAGATCGAAGGGCGCAAGAAAAGCAGAAATAACTCAAAAGGCAGGACCGAATCACCAACAGAGGCACCTTGAGAAAAGCTGGTGCAATTTGTTGGTAAATAAATTTTTCGTGAGGCCTATGGTTTAGTTTGATCATAGATAAAGTATACCTAATCAATGGATTGACCCACAAAACTCAACATTCCCCAGACGTTCTACTTTTACGCGCTCTAAAACCTAAACGGTTCATTTGGCAAAACTTTAACGCGCTTTAGCGCCTAAACCGTTAGTCGAAGGGAAAAAACTCACGGGCATAATTTGTAGGTAACTCAATTAACTTTATTTTTGTATAGAAACACTTTTCTCGAAAAGTGCGTAATTTTCGGGTTATAAGCTATAAAACAAAAAAAAATCGTTTTTTGGCAGTTTGGAATTTTTATCAAACTTTAAAGCGCTCTAGTGCCTAAGCTGTTAGTCAAAGAAAAAAAGCTAAAGAGCATAATTTGTAGGAAATTTAATTTACTTCATTTTTGTATAGGTACACTTTTCTCTAAAAAGGAGTAGTTTTCGAGTTATAAGCGATAAACAAAAAAAAACGTTTTTTGTCAATTTTAGAATCTTTAGAAAACTTTCTCTAGTGCCTAAGCCGTTAGTCAAAGAAAAAAGCTAACACACATAATTTGTAGGAAATTTAATTTACTTCATTTTTGGTATAGGTACACTTTTCTCTAAAAGGGAGTAGTTTTCGAGTTATAAGCGATAAACAAACAAAAAACGTTTTTGTCAATTTTGGAATTTTTAGAAAACTTTAAAGCGCTCTAGTACCTAAGCCGTTAGTCAAAGAAAAAAAGCTAACACACATAATTTGTAGGAAATGTAATTTACTTTATTTTTGGTATAGGTACACTTTTCTCTAAAAGGGAGTAGTTTTCGAGTTATAAGCGATAAACAACCAAAAAACGTTTTTGTCAATTTTGGAATTTTTAGAAAACTTTAAAGCGCTCTAGTACCTAAACCGTTAGTCAAAGAAAAAAGCTACCACACACAATTTGTAGGAAATTTAATTTACTTTATTTTTGTATTGGAATATTTTTCTCCAAAAATGAGTACTTTTCAAGTTATAAGCGATAAACAAAAAAAATCGTTTTGGGAAATTTTTATCAAATTTTAAAGCGCTCTAGTAGAGATATACTCGTAATTTGTACGAAATTTAATGTAGTTTAATTCTATATAGCAGGAATCTTCTCAAGAAGTGTGTAGTTTCAAAGTTATCAGCGAAAAACTAAAAAACCTACTCTTCTCGAGCCTCTTCCAAGTTAATGCTAATTTTAATGCTACCACTTAGGAATGGCAGACATGCAGACGTTAAATTTTATTATTCCTTTGCTATGTTTTTCAAGCCTGCATCGTCAACATCAAAAGTTGTGTATTTCAGTATATTTGCACCAGTGGCGGCCCATTAATTTCAAAATTGAGAAACCTTCCGAGCGGAGCGAGGCAAAGAGCGCGTCGCAGGCAAAAGAGGGCGTGGCCTAATTTAGTTTTTGTGAAAATAATCGAGTTGGTTTTAAATTCAAACAAGGAGGCTGAGCCTCCCTAGCCTCCTCTGAAAAGCCGCCACTGATCTGCACTATGCTTCCCGGTTAAGCTACGTCCGATATACACTAAATTTCAACGCGCTCTAGCACCTAAACGGCCCGTGTGACGAAATAAATCTAAGAGACATAAGTTGTTAGAAATTGAATTTACTTTATTTTTGTATAGACACTTTTCTCTAAAAGTGCGTAATTTTCGGGTTATAAGCGATAAAACAGATTTTGACCGATTTTTAATTTTCGTCAAACTATAACGCGCTCTAGCGCTTAAACCGGTAGTCGTAGGAAAAATATAAGAAAAACCTAAGATATATAATTTGTAGGAAATTAGCTATAGTTTATATTCAAGTAGAAGCACTTGTCTCATAAAGTGCCTAGTTTTCGAGTTATAAGCGAAGAACCGGAAAAAGATCAAAAACCCATCTTTCTCGAGTTAATGCTGCCACTTTGGAGTAGAAGACGGTTAGTTTTATCATTTGCAATTTTCTTCAGCCTACGCCGATGACGATTTTGTACTTTTTCCTTTAGTGAAAGTGCTCGCTGTCACTCGTACTATTATACTATTCTCGATGTTCCAAAAAGTAAATTAAAAACTTTGAGAAAGTAAGGATTAATAATATAATAATTTATTAATCATTAATTTCGTAATACTATTTATAATTTATAGGTAGGTAATACCCAATAAAAAATTCAAACAATTGACTGATAACAATTCGTCAAACTTTATGTACACGATTGAACACAAATTGTACCGTAAACGATAAATAAAAGTGATACACTTTACTGATAATCGAAAGAATTCCACTTTTTGCTCTTTACGACCTGCGTTTTGTTTATATTCCAATAAAAAGAGTCATTATTGTAATAAGGCACACATTGTTTACATTTCTTAAATGTAAATTCGACAATTGATAATATCCGCGATAACGCAAGATCTCCCATTATCAAATAAACGATGGCGTAAGCTTATATAGAGGGCCAAGTTGCAAATAGGCGCCGCAATGTTTAAAACTAATTGACGCAATTGTTAACGACGAGTGAGTCAGTGATTAGAGTTACTTTTACTAAATATACGACCTACGGCCTTTCTAAGAAGAAACAATTTTGATTAAAATCTAATCAACGGTAGGTATTGCACATTTTTTCCCAACAAGCAATTAAGATGAATTTCTATAAGCCCCAAATGGAGCAATTAGAAACCCTTCTATAGGTATTATAGATTAGGAGCTTCATGACGAGATGGGATTTGTCATAAATAATTTTTCTGTTCGAGGAAACAATTACTTATTACGTTAATAAACATTGTACAATTTTTATGAGCATGCGACAGTTAATGAGAATAGTATAATATTTTATTTGGTAAAGGTATGTTCGATTGTTTTGAAATCATCCATAGATCCATAGCATTCTTGTCTCTTGCTATACAATGAGATTTCGATAAAATTGATAGAAATTGGATTTTTGCAATTATTTTGTGATGTAAAGTTATGACTTCTTTATATCGTTGAACTCAGAATAAAATGCTCTCTGGAATGAACAACAAAAAATATGTGTCCATTTAAAATAAGAAAGTTGCATGGCGTATTTTGAAAACTACCGGCCAAAACAAAGTATAAAATAGTTATTTACGTCATTAATCCGGGAAGTGACCTATTAAAGCATGAGTAAGATGTTTACGGACGAAACGAAGCTGAGTCCGGAATTTCGAAACGAATGCTTTAATAATCACTTCACGGACGTATATCGTATTAAGTATAAAGTTTTATTTCATACTGTAAAAACAGTTTTCTATTTGAAAAATTTCTTTGTATAAAAACGTCATTTTTCAATTTAGAAATGTCAAATTAAACATCCGTTGTAGGTATTTCATTTTAAATCACATTATCCACTTTATATTCGTTACTTAGCAACAAATAACTACTTTATAACTTAAATCTTGATATACATTAATATAGGTGATCGTATAGTGAACCCAGAGGTTCATAGGTTCGATCCCCGCTGCCGGCAAGCTTTTTTCAAGCAAAAATTTAAAAAATAAAATTCTTTCCAAAAATTTCGTCAAAGTGTTACCAAGTAACACTTCCCGGCCTAGTGATGTAATGTGCCATTTCCCGGACTCAAATTAATGACGGGAAGTAGCAATACCCGTACAGTATGAAATAAAAGTAATTGTTGCCTAATATAAACCCCTTAGCTCTAACCTCATAGCTCTTATAGTTCTCAAGATTGCAATAGTAAACATCAAGAAAAACACCCTGTATGGCTTTTAGTCAAACGCAGTTTCAAAAATGCATTTTAATTTATAATTTTCACCCGCGCGGCCCTTCGTTGTATTAAATAGATTTTCGAGAATTTCGAGTCACTAATAATATTGCAGGTAAAATATTGATTTCGACTTTGTAACAAAATAAGTTCGAACTATTTTAATTGCTTCTATACCTTTCTCGCGGTCGTATTTTTAGTCGATTAGAAATAACCATAATTCAAAATAAATTCGATCTTCCAAAATGGGAAATATAAATAAGTTAGAGAAGCATTGTACAGGGTGTCTATTTGTAAATATTATAATAGTAACGATGTATCTTTTAAAAGTGCTTCATGACATCAATTTACTATTTTAAATAGTAGGTACATATATCCCCAAGTTTCAGCTAGTACCTATACAGTGTGTTCATTTGAAAATTTTCCACCTGGAATAACTCGAGATCTAATTCATACACGCTTTTAAGAAAAAATTCGTCGTTATACTTTGCGGAGAGAGAACTTCAAAACCACCGTTGATTAATTTTTATGTTGCACCGTTTTACCCCCATCAACCCCTACTTGAAAATTTCTACTGGCAACCGCAAATGTGCGATACATCATTTTAAAAGGCATCAAAAACCCAATCCTGTCGTGAAAATAAAATCGAAATCGGATCGTAATTGCTTGAGATGCTTTACTTAGCACATTGATACAAGCTCGCCCTGTAAGTATGCCCAGCTTGCTACGTTTTTTTACATTTAACACATAACCCAACAGTAAAAAAATATTTGGCCATTACAACATCACGTCACTCGAAATTTTCGTGTCGTCTCGAGTATGTCTGTAAATTTCAATTTTTGTAAAAGTAGCGCATTTTCAATGCTACATACACACGAGAAAAGATAAAATAGGTTGCTTTAGAACTGGTGTGTGCTCATAATTCATTAAAACAATAAGTTTTGGGGCAGCATTCCACAGCTATATACAAGAACTGCAACAGGTGTAACTGCCCACAGAAATTAAACGAAAATACCGTCTCATCTTCTTTTTTAATGCATATAAAGTCAAAAAAATAACGAGAAGAAGAAATTTACTACATAATTCGAACTTTTGTTTAAAAGGTAAATATAGATATTTAATTCGAAAAAGAGAAGTAGGTACCTAGAGGAAATTTTGTAATGTACGGCGCGGATTGGATGTTGTGGAGCCTGCGGGATTCATTCACAACACAGTAACGTTAACCAGATAATCGGTTCGGTGTCTATAATGGTGTTAGTAAATTCTTTACGCCCATGTTTATATTGTATTACGATTTCAAGTTTAGACGTCTTTAAACTACAACTAAGTACGAGATAAATGAGAACAAGAATTACAAAAATGCGTAGCGAACGAGCCTTGAAATGCATACCTGGAACGTCAAGTTAATATCTGTGACAAAAGTAAATATTCCGAGTCCTTAGACAAGCAAAAAGACATTGTTGACATTTTTGCAGTGTTTATTATAATTTTTGTGTGCAACGCCCGCTGTGTCATTGTAATATAAAATCCCTTTTATGCCACCAAAAACTCTTTCGCACCTTTTCATTCATACGTTTTCGCCATTGTACAAAATTACTCATCCGATTTTAAAATCCAACTATATCTAACAATAATATTTTTTTTTCACATAAAAGAATTGTCGTCGGCTTACAATTATAAAAATTTTTCACTTCACATTTGCTCGTAGCCACGCCAAATAATTACTTAATTTTATCCTTTAATTTTGGTACCTTATATCGCGTAGTATACAATATAATACACTCATACGAATGGCACGACAAATATTTCTGAAGAAAGGAAAGAAATGAAAAGGTGCAAACAAGAAGGTAACAATAATTTTTAAATAGCAAATATAGATGGGCAACAATACCGTGGAGGTGGTCACTAAATAAAGCGATCTCAAAATGGGCACGTCCCAGTGATGGCAATAGAATTTAATATAACCATCATCGAAAGGTACTCAACAGGTTTATTATTGGCTCAAACGCTCCAATTATCTCATTGTTACAATCGAAATTTCGTCCATAATTAGCGCCATCTTAAAGACGCCATTACGGCAATTTTTGATATGGTGTCGTTTGCCCTCTTGCACGTTTGTGTTTAATTTTAAAAAAACATTCTCGAGTATTTGCACCGGTGGGAATTATAAAAGGAGGAAACTTTTTCGAGTCCCTGACTTTCGACAATTTATCATTCCAAAACGATATTATTCTCTCGTGAAATAAAGTCGAAGAATCGGCAAACTCCCTTTATTCGATATTTACTAATGCCCACTACATATTCTATAGCACGTAGGCCTACACGAATTTTACCTTTGTCGTAGTTTATGCTATTATCTCGTCAAAGTTAAAATCACGAAAATATGTCGAAAGTTAACGGCAATTTCGTGGAAATAATTAAAAAGAAAATTTTAAATCGAGCCTAATATTTGCATAATATAACGTAAACGCTAAAACGATATTAGGTAAGGTAATAAAAATATAGTAACATTTTCGAAAAGGGAATTAAAGAATTTACCTGCATTGTAAAAATATCCCTCAATGGACTCATTCAGTTGCCACTTCTATTGTCGCACATAATAAGATTGTAAGGAGATTTAAATATTTTTGCTTGTGGGTAAGTAAAAGAACGCCGACTGTCGAAATTTTTAAACTCGTCAAAAAGACCACAGTGTGTTTGCTTGTTGACAAAAAGATTAGATGCTTCAATACAATTTTTAGAAAATCGCCAAAAATTGGTTCAAAACTAAAACGTTTCTAGTTTCGAGGATGAAAGTTATTAAGACGTTACATCATTGTAATAAATTCCGCTATAACAGTACTTACGTCCTTTCCAAAAATAAAGCCAAAATACATTATACGAATATTTAGCATGATATATACTATTTAGTACAACTTAACAAAGAAATAAAAATAGCTCGTAGAGTTTATTTTTATTGTTGAATTTACTAAATTCCGTTTTCATGATGACAATGAAATGAGCAGACGACTAGACATTACAAAATCTATTGTAACCGCTAAATACTTTACAGTTTACACATTATTTAACGTAACTTACAACAGTCATTTTTATGATTTAAACTCGGCATTATAATTAAGTTTCTCTTATGAGCCACACAGATTTGCGAAACTTGCAAAATTTTGTTTCTTCTTGCCAAAAATCCGAAGTATACGAGATTTGATGTACAGGGTGGGCCAAATTCGATGGTTTTTATGAAGAAATCGATAACTAAGATATGGAATCCAATGGCGAAAACCGGAATTCGCGATCTTCTTTTGTTTGGGACCTACAAATAAAAGTTCGATTTTTCGCTAAATGTCGATACATATCTCGGTTGTTGTCAAGTTATACGAGAAAAATTTAAAACGTTCTTCGTGCACTTTTTAAGGGCATTAAAATGAGCCAAAGATATTTTAAATGTATTCGGTAGTTTTCGGTTGATAACACAAAGTTGTGCTTTTTAAATAGAAATAATAGTTTGATATACTTAGTACATATCTATTTAAATAGATTTTTTTAATCCTCTTTTCAACGATATGTAATTATAAATTATGAGGGGTCCATAATTTCAGTTTCATCCCATTTTATTAAAAAATGTAGAAAGAAAGAAGAAAAAAAATAAAAAAATTAGAATACAAAACCGATAGTCCGTTTTCAAGTGTACAAAAACAGGTTCCCGTGGGATCCTTGGTGAAGCAAGTGTGGCACTAGTCTCAATCTCTTTGTTTGACCTTGGAGAAACATAATTTCGATGTTGGCACTCTCTAAAATTATGCGTTCGAGCGCTGTGCGCGAAAGAAAATGGCCAACATCGCAACACTTTTCTAGTTATCTGTTGGGATTACAAAAAAAAGTTCTATACAAAAAATATTGATAAATCAATTCTACATAAAAAATGTTATTATAAATATTTATGTAGGATTAACCGTTTCCTCAAAAAGAGGACTGTTCTTTTGCAATTGTGTAAAAACAGACACTCGTGGGCTATTGATGAAGCAAGTGTGACACTAGTCTCAATCTCTTTGTTTGATCTTGGAGAAACATAATTTCGATGTTGGCACTCTCAAAAGTGATGCGTTTGAGTGCTGCACGCGAGAAACAAAATGGCTAAGACCTCAAATACTTTCCAATTTATCTTAGCAATTCCAATTTTTGGTATCTTCTCTATTAGGGAGGTCTAATGACAAATCTAAGTTTTCCACCTCGACAGACCTCCGGATCTTTGTCAAAAATCCAAGAAATTTTGACCGCGAAAGATTAATTTGGTGGCAAAGATAGTTGAATACTTTTTTAAATAGACAAAATTTTCTATCATCTGAGATTAGAATGGTCTCTGCAAACCTAATAGTATCTCAGATACAAGTGTATAAAAGTTTGCAATTTTGTCACATTTTGGCGATACAGCTTTTGACAAAGATCCGGATTATGTACCTTGTATCAAATAGGGTAGTTAAGATTTTCTGGTATGTTGTACATGATGAAGGTCTAATGACAAATCTAAGTTTTTGACCTCGGTGGATCTCCGGATCTTTGCCAAATCTTCAAAAAAACATACGATTTAGATCTGCTGTTGTTTTGAATTTTTGAGAAACATCCGGAGTTCCATCGAGAACAAAAACTTGAATTTATCATTAGACCTTCATCATGTACAACATACCAAAAAATCATAACTACCCCATTTAATGTAAAGGTAAATAATCCGGATCTAGATATATGCGTTTTAGTTTTAGATTTTTGAGACGGGTTCGTATTATTTACCTATCAGCAAATGGAGTAGTTATAATTTTTTGGTATGTTCTATGTGACGGAGGCCAAATGATAAATTCAAGTTTTGGTCTTTGGCGGATCTCCGGATCTTCGTCAAATATCCAAAAGTAAAGCAAAACTAAATCGTATATATTTTTGAATATTTGACCAAGATCCGGAGATCCACCGAAGACCAAAACGTGGATTTATCATTACATTCAACATATAAGACATATCAAAAAACCATAACTGCTGCATTTTGTGCAAGGTAAATAATCCGAATCGCTGTATCGCTAAAAATAACAAAATAGGAAAAATTTGTCAACTTTTGTGCACTTGTATCTCGCCACTAGGTTTATAGAGACCAATCTAGTCTCAAACTGTAAAAAATTTAGTCTACTTTTAAAAAGTATTAAACTATCTTTGCCGAAAAATTAATCCTTCGGGGTCAAAATTGACAGAAACTAAAAAAGTTTTTAAAATTTCGCTGTTTCTTGGATTTTTGACAAAGATCCGGAGGTCTGCCGAGGTCCAAAACTTCAATATATCATTAGGCCTACGTAATAGACAAGGTACCAAAAAAATCAGAACTATTTAGATAGATTAAATAGTGTTTGCGATATCGGGCATTTTTTTCTCGAGTGCTGCCCTCAAACGCATCATTTTCGAGAGTGCCAACATCAAAATTATGTTTCTCCGACGTCAAATAAAGAAATTGAGATCAATAACATACTCGCTTCATCAAGGCTCCGACGGGAGCCTGGTTTTGTACAATTACAAGGGGACTGTAAGCTTTCTGAGAAAACAGTTAGTCCTACATAAAAATTGGTAAGAGCTTTTTTGTGTATAATTGTTGTAGCAATATTTTGTATATTAAACTTTTTTTGTAACACCAATAGTTACTCAGATAAATTGGAAAAAGTGTTTGCTAGTTAGCCACTTTGTTCTTCACGCGCAGCAGTCAAACGTATAATTTTCGAGAGTGCCAACATCGAAATTATGTTTCTCCAAGTTCAAATAAAGAGATTGAGATCAATGCCACACGTGCTTTATCTAGGATCCCACGGATGTACATTTGAGAACGGACTACGAGATATTTATCCACATTTAGAGAAAAATTTAAAAATCCAACTTTTGCTTACAGATCCAAAACAAAAGAAGATCGCAAATTCCAGTTTTCGCTATTGAGTTCTTCTCAAAAAAAGAGAACGAGGATGCACCATCTATTTTTCCGTATCTCTTCTATAGTTATCAATTTCTCCATAAGGACCATCAAATGTTGCCCACCCTGTACAAGGTGACTCATTTTGGTGGAGATCAATGGCGACCCATCAATTTCAAAATTGAGGAGACTAAAGAAAACCCGACGAGCGGAGCGAGGCAATGAGCGCGCCTCATGCAAAAAGGGGCGTGGCCTAATTTAGTTTTTGTGAAAATAGTCAAGTTGGCTTTTAATTTCAAATAACACTGCTCACTGAAAATTTTATTTTTTCTCTGTCTTCTTCTGTTTTTGGTTAGGGAGGCGGAGTCTTTGTAGTCTCCTCTAGAAATCGTCAATTTTAAAATTGAAGAAACTAAAAAAATCCCGACGAGCGGAGCGAGGCAAAAGGCGCCCGAAGGCAAACGGGGGCCTGACCTAATTAGTTATTGTGCAAATAATAGTCGAGTGCTTTTTAATTCCAAACAACATTATTACCCACTATAAATTTTCTGTTTTCTCTTTCTTCTTCTGATTTTGGTCCTAGCCTCCTCTGAAAAGCCGCCACTGGTGGGTATCAGAGAGTATCGCATCTTAAACGGCTTAGAAAATTTTCAATATTTTTTGTCGGGATCGGGTCGGGATCTTTCCAAATTTCAGCGTCCTTTAGATGCGCACAAGAGCAAGTGAGAAGGTGGAAAACACCCCAAATATGTGTTTTCAGGTTGCTGTTGGTTGCCTTGTCGGTAAGATGTGGCAAGACATCTACAAAATGTTCTGGATCAACCCCCCTTCCCTCCCTTTCTTCAGACTTGTAAAACTCTAACACCTGACGTTTAATTACCCAAATTCATTTCATAACCCACCCAAAGTAACCAATGTATGTCGTCAAATATTACTTTTCGTCTATACCGATCATTATTTTTTTCCTCCCATAAAGTAAACTCTTGCTCCAGTTACTCTAAAAACATATATTTGACAATTTAAATTCTAACTTATTTGTGGAAAGCGTAATACCGGAAAACGCATTTAACTTTTTAAAATAAAATTTGGCAAACTTCTGTTACATTTTAGTTCGTTGGTGCAAATAATTTTAGTATTAATTTGTTCGTAAATTTACCGAGCGTCACTGTTAGAGAAGAGGCAAAAAAAAAGAAAAAAGATGAGCAGAGTTGGAATTAGGAGACACATTTTGTCAGATCCACACCACAGTTTCTCATTAATTTTTTAAGAGCGATGAACCTAAAGCCGATCCTGAATTATAATTTTAGAAATAAACAAAGCTGCTAGACTGTAGAAAATTGACGGTGAATTGTTACAAAAGTTACAACTAAACAATTCTTTTAAGATCCAATAATATTCGCGAAAATTTACAGTTAACAACTTTTTCTTATTTTAAATTTAATTTTGCACTCGAGCGATTGTGTGCTGTTTTGAAATAAGTAGTCAGAATTGTACTAAATTATTGCATTTTTTATGACAAAATGCTATTACACTACGACACAAACGACATTGATGGGGAGGGGGGGGGTGTCAACTTAAGATTAAGACGATCTCTTTCCAGTCGATGTAATATTGTAGTTCAAGTTTGATACGATTGCGGTGCTGTAATCGGTTGTTCCGCTGTCCGAGCTTCATGGTTGGTGAAGCTTAATTAAAATTGAACTTGAACATCAGAATTGTAGATTTATTTATAGTGTGTATTACTAACCTGTTCGTATATTGCAAAACAGGTATGTATAACATTATCTGTCCCTTTTATATATCGCGGAACGCTGAACTCGCACGTGCATACATCATATTGATAATAATAACACGTAAACTTATGAAGTAATCTACTTGACTAAATTAAGCGATTTTTTTTCTCTTTTTCATAGTCTTCTTTTTATATCTAAAATTTTACATAAACAAGAACAATTAATGTTTGTCTGCCTTGCGATGTATATATTTAAGAGCACGCAAATTGTCTGAGATCTTGATGTAAATCTGAGATATTTGAAAGAGAATACGTAATAAAAGTTACAATAAGAAGAAAAAGTTTAGAAAAGAGTAAAAGTAAACTTCGTACTAACCTAAAAATCAATTGTTTATTCTTGCCTCAGAGTGGGTTAAAATAAATGTTTTAATGCAGACACGCCCTTTAGAATACAGTCCACTATTTTAACTCCCATGTCATACCCAACCCTATACTTAAGTTTTTCCCAATTTTCTTGCAAAGATTCTAGATTTTTCCACATACCTACTGCGACTCACTATCAACAAACTGGCCCTTACCATTACCATTAGTGGTAATAAAATTAAGAATTGTTTCGTTTGAAATTATTTTTTATGTCATTCTACGCCCCTGTAACCCTTTTTTATTTTTCAAAATAAAATTTGTTTAAATACCTTAAAATAAAATTGAACCAGCGAATGGATCCAGGAACTCTTTCTCACCTGTAACAAAGAAATAATTACTCACCAAATATTACTGTGGGCAAAAGTTGTCAAAAAAGTAATTTGTTTCGCTTCTTTCTCCGCACCCATCCATTCCCGAATGACCCTTTGTTGGCCTTCCCGACAGTTCATTTAATGGCAAATAAATTCGGGAAGATACGTTTACCAATTAAAGATGATCAATCGATTTCTTTTCAAAAGTTTAACTATCGATTAAGAATTTCGTGATATTAAGCGAGAGACACGTGTTAAATATGGGTGGCCTTATATGTACGTAACACGCACGTGTTAATAATGGAAGGGCACATTTCAAAGAGTACTTCGAGTGGCGTCTGATTACATTAAATGATAATTAGTCTCATCTCTATATTTGCCCTATCATGGATATGGCGTACAACCATAATCTCGATGGCGAAAAAATCTCTTTAAAACTATAAGTGCACCAAAAGCTGAAGGGCCTCTTAAAAGACCACCTGAGAATTACTTTCTTGGGGGTTAAAAAATGAGTTTATCGATTAACCAACAGGACTTATTCCAATTGCGAATTAACACAGAGAGACAGCTACTCGATTAGACAAAAAAATGTATAAAATTGTCTATTATGGACACATAAATTCAAAACCATCCCCAATTGCGTAATTATTGCAAATTTTGTGTATATTTGGTTTGGCATCATTTTATAAGCGAAAGCGATGACTGATTTTATGGCTATTAGATAGGAGCGCGTTAAATATGTCGTGTGCTCGACGCTTGACGTATGTCGTTTTTTGCGCTCATTGTGCAATATTGTGGAATAAATCGTCATAAACCTAATATTAACAACCATATCCATAACTATCTACATAAAGCTTTAATTTCAAACCAACACTTACCACATGTTATATAAATCAACAGCAGAACATCGATTTAAAAATAAAAGTGAAAAACATTTTTATTATGCACGTCGTTTGGCGCAGTCGATAAATTTCTATTCCCTTTAAATTTACTCGATATAAAATCAGTGGCCTTAAAATTACCTTTTCGATTGAATTCACAGTAGAGAAATTGCAGTCGGTTAACTGTTTTGCAATTTAAATTAATGCTTCTATCAAATTCGACTGGGACTGTGGTGTGTTCGTTTAAATATTTTTAAAATTACAAATCACGCGAAAAAATCGATTCAACTTAATTACGGAGAGAGAGCGTTAAATTAAATAAGCCGAAAGAATCATTATTTAGTTTCTTGAATTGGTTAAAACGAAACGGGTGCTTCGATGGGCACGTTAAGCCGTCCGTGTGGGCCAAACCAACAAACTAAGAGGAGGAGCGCTCTTGAAGCGATTCGCTCTTGGCAAGTAGTGCAAGTAAGGAGGCGCCTTATTTTCCAATTCTTTCAAATATGCGAATTCTAGAGCAGAAAGGGGTTCGAGTAGGTATATCGAGTGCTTGAAAATCAGAAACTAAAGTATAATTATAAGTAGGCGAGTAGGCCGTCGCTGAGCATATAAATTTGCCTACTTAAGACTTACGTTTCGATTGTCTTCCGACAGCAGTACCAAAGCACTTAATACTGTAATTTATGTATGGTGGCCAACTGTTGGGCAATAATTTACCAAATATACGGCTAACCAAAAAATATTCAACAAGTTCATAATATACAAGGTGTGGTGCAATGAAATTACGTTCCATGGTCTCGAGTCTCAATATATTTATGCGACTTTTGGGTGTCACATAAAAAACGAGGTTTGTGACATTTGTCGACCGTTTAAAAGTTCATTATCAAGGTTAAACGTTATCAATACGTCCGTGTGGCAAATATCAAGAGAAATTTAGCTATATGGGGGGCTAATGCAGCAGTAGCACAACGCAGGTGTCCTCGGCAGGTGTCCGCAAAGCTTCAATTGTCGCCGCTTTATTTATCCAACCAGCGGTGCTTTACTTTATAACTACTACTAACGCCGCCACCGCAAACACTTTCTGATTACACGCCATTTATACCGCACCACTACGTGCGCATCGATTTTATAAAATAATTTGTTTTAAGAACTCATTTAGATGCATGGAAAAAGTTTTAAAAAATGACCCTTTAAAATTGATTTTATTTTTCACACTTTGACCAAGATTAAGAATTTAGATTGAATATAAGAGTAAATAAATTAAAAAGGGGTTTGTCCTACCACAAGACGGCTTCTCTGATGGGAAATGAATTTTTTGTACAGTCTCAACACTGCGGAACAAAGATCGCCAACTCTCTAGAGAGCATCTACCATTTCTCCAAGCAAGCGTTACGCCACTGGGCGTCTTGCAGTTACACAAAATCGGATTTGCAAAGCTCCCGAAACAGTCAGCCACTAATATTAGCGCATTTCGCCTAATGTCTGAACTATATTTTTTGCGTAATACTTATTCCATGAGCTTGGCAGGAACAACCAATAAAGAGGAGAAATCGAAAAAACAATAAATTACAGTTTTCAGGATTTCTGAAAACTTCCTTAAACGTTTAAAGATTTATGTGCAACGCGCCTGTTCTTAGCAATCCCTAAAACATTTCAGATATTATTTTGAACTTCTTAATATTTCCCCACCTTCAAACACAATGTACTGTAGCACGTTTCACGCTATTCCGGAACGACTTCTTGGCTTTACGTACGGTAAGCCGGTTAAAAAAGGCCATAAATGCCATCTTAGACATTTATACCCCTTTTCTACAATTCTTCATTCTTCCTGATATAATTTTGAACGAATGTCTCAGATGGCTTTGTAAGTTTAATTTAGGGCCCTTTTCAAACGGCTACTGTAAGCATCCATAAGTAAAGCCAAGAAGTCCTTTCAGAATACCGTGAACACTACAGTACTTTTGTGATATCTTACAAGAGCAACAACGCACAAATTTTCCACGAGAACCAAACGTTCGACCTTTATAATATCACCCATTTGTATATTCTTTTGTTTTTGGTATAAAGTCCAACAGCCGAATCTGTTCACTATAAAAGCGCTTTTTAGCTGAAACTTCCTTTAAAAAAGGGACATAATTTATTGCGCAATTAGGTTGGGATAGAAATATATTCTATTTCTGGATTTTTAAAAGATATAGCGGTAGTTCTTTTAAAAGTTGATTCGCGGGTAGTCATGGTGACAGCTGGCTTGCGGCCACGCGGATCACTGCTTGCAAATACACCTGCTCAAACACCCCCGTCTTGAGGTAAACGTTCAGACAATAACTCACATTAAATTATTGAACTCACCCAAATCTAATGCCCAATATTTTCACGTCGCGAACAATTTTTGACAAGTTCGCCCGAAAAAAAATTTGAGCAAAAATCGCACGTTCGAATTGAGGGGTAGAAAACATTTGAGCAAAATTCAATTGTTCCATTGTTATGAACTTCAATTCGGTTTAGTGAAAAAAAAATTTAATAGCGACCCACAAATTTCCAATCAATTAATTTTTGTAGATTGTAAAGGAACGCGCAACTGTTCGCGGAGAACATGTGTGCAATGCACCCCTCGAAGAATTCATATTTTTCATTACTCAAACAAACCTGTGTAGTACAAATTTACGATGATAAATTAAAGTTTGATTTGAGACTTTGAAAAGAGCCTCAAACTTTCTAAAATACGGACAAATCTGAAGATAGTCGCCCCCCTTTATTTCCCTTTCATTTATTATCGAAAATCGATCTTAATTTTCGACCCCAACCCACAACTTTCGTTCTTAAACCTAATATATAACTCCTTCAGTTTAGTGAATTACTTTTGCATCCTCACCGCATTAATAATAAATTTATTAATGATTTCGAGATTAGATACCTACAGAAAGGGAATTCTGAAGTCTAGACGTGTGGCTGCCTCGTGCGGGGCAGCTGGCAAAAGCGGTTCCTTCTTCCTACTCGCCCTTCTTACCCAAATATACTAAGTTGGGTCAAAGGGCACGGGGACAACGTGACTTATGACCGCCCTAACTTGCACCTGGCTAATGTCTACATTACTTAAGTCACCCTCGACGTTTGCTTTTCTTTTATTTACTCACAAAATTGAAATTGTAAATCGCGCGCTATTAATTTTTCGATCCGGCTCAACTTTCAAAGAGTAAAGTTTCCTTGGGGAAATCAAACAAATGGATAGACGCATATGGAATGCCGTTTTAGCATTTAATGCACCTATTTATGTTTTAAAAATTAATTCTGTTGCAACTCATTTTGCTTGTAAAAATTTTTAAAAGTGTCATTTTTATTGACTATCATAATAAATGGTCTCAAAAAAAATAACTGTTATGTTAAATGGCATCGAAATTTGTAAGTGTCATTTTAAATGACTAATATTTTAATGTAGAATTTAAATCTACAAATTAATGTTTTGAAAATAATAGAGTAACAAAATATAAAGTATGATAATAATTGACTTTAATAAAAAATAAATCTCAAAATAGGCAAAATTGCGAGTGTCATAAAAATTAACTCGAACGTATGTCTGCACTCATATTTCGGTATTAGCGTATTACATATTAATATTTATACCAACAGATGCCGCATGCTACCATCTCTTTCCCATTTATCATTTAAAATACAAAGAAACGAAATTTTTGAAGGTCAAAAATTTATTGGTCTATTTACTTCGAGAGATTTTAAATAATATACCCTCCTTGGCTCCTTGTTGCTACCTGCTTGTTAAAGGGACCTTGCAGAACCTTGTCTCTTTATGTCATAAACAATAAACATCTAGATCTGGGAATACTTTTAAAATATCGTTAATTATTATACCTACTTGTACGCATGTTTTGGCTCGATAATAATTAGATGAATTTTCAATTTCATTTTTGATCATAATAATTTTGTTATAATCATCTAAAAAATTTTCAAAATGGTATCATTGTTTTTCGCTTAACAACTTAACATTGATGAGATAAAAAAACAAGTAATTGGTAAAAATTAGAAGAGATCTGCTTATGTAAAAGTTCTTATGTTTGTGTATACAGCGTGTAGGTATACCGAAATTTTCAAAATCTTAATGAAACCTGAGTGAATCCGAAGTTCGTTCGTTCGCTATTCAAATAAATTTTAACACGACCAAACGAATTCGCTCTTTTGTAGTGTTTGATATAATAAATTTAAATGCATCATTGGATTTCTTTATGGAGCTTAAATCTTAAATTAACAGTTTATAATTATTATAGGGAACAATTTAGAAATTTTAAAGGACAGAATAAGAGCTACAGTGCGAGATATCAACGAGTTAACTTAAAAAATGCATTTCGTTATCAAAAGAGCAGAATATAGTCATAATTTGATATTGTAATATTGTATCGAGTCACCAAATCGTTATCAACAAATTAATTCGGAGTTAGGTTAAATGGGGTATCCTATCATTTATCACACAATTTTTCGAGTTAACTCATTCTCTATTTGAGTATAATACTAATAATTAGTATTTGAGTGACATCACATTCTTTCTATTATACAGGTTGAGTCTAAAATGTTAAAAAATGTAAAAATATTAAAGAAGAAGTAAATTGAAATTTGGCAACATGGTACGGATGTTAATAACCGATGACAGATAAAAACATAAGTGACATAAGTCATCATAAGGGTAGTTTCAAAACATCGTTGCCACATATTTTTTTAACAACTTGATACAGAAATTTCGATATTCAAAATTAATTTTACAGGATAATAAAATGTTATAGGAGCATTTGTTTTTGCCTAATAATTAAAAAACACGTGAATTACTAGAGGACATGATGAAAAGTTTCAAAATTTGGCAGAATTCGGAGTTGAGTTCTCAACTTAACTTTTTCATTTCTCAACAAATTAGCGGCTGGGAATGTTTTTAACATTTTTTCTTTACTTCAATTATTATTCCCTACAACGTACTGGAGAGCTTATCCGCCATTTTAGACTCACCCTGTATATGTTCGTTTTGTGAGCAAGCATTCGCATTTTTGCTGACTTTTGTCATATTATAGCTACCTTCAAGATTATTACGCTTATTATTTTGTTTTACCCCTTTCACAGTTGGGGGATACAGCGGAGGTGTCAAGTGTGTGGCGCCCTGAAACCACCTCGACCCACCATTGAGAAAGCCGGCAGCGTATTAATTTTGTGTTACGCTTCCGCAAATTTTATTTCGCAGATCACCCTGCGCGGGTGTAACGTAACAAATTCTTAAGAAAATTTGAAAACTAATTTGTATTCTACAATCTACAACTAACTGATTGATTTGATTATTTCGTAATTCGTTCAAAAGAAAGCCCCATTTCATTATTTAAAAGCAGAGTCTCAACACTAATTTTGCATTAATCGCTCATATTAGTATAAAGTACTATTTACTATTAGGTAATATTAGTGGTGCTCAAAATGAATAAGCAATTTAGCAGGTATATATTTAACAGAATGCAACTAATATTTTTCTCAAGTTTTTACGATTATATTTTAAAGGGTCACTTTATTATAGTACTGGTTGTAAATAGAAGAATGAAGAGTTCCATTTACAAGACAAATACGAAGTGACGAAGCCCAAAGTGGTTTGATGACACAAATTTCATTTCCACAATTGTGTCGCCAAAAAATTATTTTAGGCAATTAAAATATTAATTTTAATTTGAGCATAAGAAATTGATAATTGATAACTAATAATTACCCATACTCGTTAATTTTACGTCTGTACCAACATTATAATACATAGCTGTCCTTATGTTTTTATGCTCATTATGCTCAAGTACTAATAATAATTATTATTAATTATAATTAGAAGTATAAATTATGCAAAAATTAACTCTTTCACTTATTAGACTTATCGCCAAAAATAACAATCCCCATGCTGTCTAATAGCTGAACTAGCCCTTATTTCTTATTTTATACAACGGTTAAATTATAAAGTTTATTTCAGAATACAGAAACCTGTAATACCGAGTAACCTCTGAAGAAAGCTACGACATGCACGGACACGCGTTCTTTTTCATTTTTTATAACACTTGCCTTTTTTGAGACCATTGAGACTTATTTTTTATTAAAGTCAATTATTATGATACTTTATATTTTGTTAGTCTATTATTTTCAAAACATTAATTTGTAGATTTAAATTCTACATTAAAATATTAGTCATTTAAAATGACACTTGCAAATTTCGGTGACATTTAATTTAACAGTCATTTTTTTTAAAACCATTATTATGACAGTCAATTAAAATGACACTTTTAAAAATTTTTACATGCAAAATGAGTTGCACCAAAATATATTTTCTAACCGTAAATACGTTACATTAGTTGTAAAAGTCTCATAAAAATTGTGTGTTAAAAGAAATGAAAAATTTTTTAAATATGTTATATTTTTGTGTCTCAGAATTTTGACCTTGAAAATAATTCGACATTTTCCTACACTATTGAAAAAAATGTGCACCAAAACTCCAACTGTTATATTAATTCAGCTGTGCAACAGAGATACAAAGTACTCTCTTAAGGGACTTTGTATGTGTACGACTGAAATAACAGGCCTAAAGCGTCGCATTTTGCTCGTACGATATTTTAAATATCACATAAAAAAGGACTGTTATAATAATTCATTTTAATTTTAAATATATCATATTATTTCTTGTATTTCTTAAATTTTCTATTAAATTTAAAAGATTTAAAATAACACTCGCGCATTTACTGATTTTATTTCTAAACCGTAAATAGGTGCATTAAATGCTAAAACGGCATTCCATAGACGCACGAGGTGAGCGAAAAGAGACCAAGATGAGATAAATCTTGTAAATTGTAAACAATTTAAAACGACCCTCCCAAATAAGGCACCATCGATGTCGAGTTAAGTTTTGTTGGTGTGGAAGAGAAAAGTGAGGAGGGCTAAGGCTTAAAACGTTTTAAAAGTAAAAATATGACATTTATAAATAAACTTTTCAAATAAATTCGCAGGGAATGTACCACCGATGCACATCGTAAATTTACATTCTTATTCGCAGTTAAATATAAAGCTTCGCAGTCACGAAAACGAGACAAAAATAGTTAGCCGAGCACTAAACCCTATTACGTAAATTTGCTCAATTGAAGGAAAAAAATCGCAACCCAAAAACATATTGATAACGTACAAACATTTACGAACGTAAAGTAAAAGTTTATGTTGATTAAGTCACCCAAAATCGGAAGGCCGGACATCGCTTCTAATTTGTCTGTCCGAGTCGTATAGTTTCCGGTTTTATGGCGACCCCTATCATGGACATTCATTGACTCGCGTTTTCCATTCATTAATTTATTTTAATTTAACATTTTGCACACCCATTGTGTGTGTGTACTTTTAGTTGCACAATTCGTTTTATTGCTAATTTCAAGGTGAAGGTTGACGTACCTTACTCTGGTATTGAATAAATTTATTGAATTGCTCAATAAGTCTAATAAGGGGAAGTTTGAAAGGTATTAATTCTACACCACTTCGACTTAATGGGCAATGGAGCTTAGAATCCCGTCGCGATCAACACACATTTGACATTATTTGAAAAACGATTAGCGCACTGCAGAATGATTCGAATGAATTCTAGAACTTTCACATGAAGGGTTAAAGTAAAAACTCATTCACATGACATTCAAGACATGGCAACTGCTGAGCTAACTGATCTTCCTTCGACCCTTAAACTAAATACCAAAAATGCAGAATATACACAAATTTATTGGTCTGCTAAGTTCTCCTCCAATATATTAATTCCTATTCATTCCTCGTCCCTTATAGGGGAGTCGCGCTCCAATTTGATTTCCTTCTGATACGGAGTGGTCTAAGCTTACCTATTAAATTTCGCGTCGTAATAGCCCTCGAGCCTTCACTATACTCTCCGTGATACTAAAAAAAGTACAAAAGCATCACAGTACTTGGAATTTAAAAGATAAATTTGGAAAATGGCGAATCCAAGATGGCCGCAAATATCAAAGCACTTAGTAGAACCTTTTTTGAATGGGGCTCCATTATAATTTTTAACATTTATTTCATAATTTTACTCGCCGCTTTAGTAATTTTCACCGCCCCATTATTTTGGCAACTTATAAGAATCTAAATGGCTATTTTCAAACACTTTTTTTCTAAATCCCAACCATTTCTCTTTAATGGCAATTCGACACGAAACGATTAACAAAACCTATTTAGATATTGATATGCAAATAGTAGACTCAAAAAGTTAGGAAAAAAATTAAACGAGCTCGCGTGTCAAAAATATATAAATCATGGCGATAAACTAATCGAATAATACACATCAATCGGTACTGTTCATTTTGCGCTAATTTAATTTTTTTTTCTCCTACACTTTTAGACCATTTGAAAAATAGAATTGGTACACGTGTAGCAAATTGTATGCAGGTAAATAACACACGTTCGTGTAGAAAGGAGAATGACAAACACATCACGACAGCCATTACAAATTGATGCCCAAATATCGATAGAATTCGAATTAAAATTGGACGAACGAAAACATTTGTAGGTTAACGAACGAGACTACTTCAACCCTTATTAATCAAGTAAAATTAGAAAGAAAAAAAGTAACCCTCTTCTATACTTTACATTCTTGCATATGTTATAATAACGCACATGTTAAAAGTTCCACGTGCGGAAGTTAAATTAAAATCAAAAACAATTTGCACGTGTCTATTTGTTTTTAAAATCATAAACTGTTCAAAATTTGGCCACAAGTTGCACCACATGTGGGAGGTCACATCGATGGAATCGTGTCCAAAAATAATTCCTCGACTCCGACAGCTCGCAGGGGATGAACGGAGCCATTAAGTACGACGACGGAAGTTACGAGACACAACACGTAACACGTAGGTCATCAGGTCACGACGTTCAGAAACTTCCTAATATTAGACACACATTTCGACCCCCAAAAATATTGCTAAAGCAAATTAGCGTTCCAACGTCTCCATTATCACGTGATTCTTTCATTTGAAACACACAAATTCAGAAAACATCCCTCAAATTTGCAACGACGTAGATTAGCGACGGAGAGGTAAATAATAGATGTGCCACCGGTGGTTAATTTGCCAAACACTAATTCTATAATTCGGGGCGGATCACTGTCATATTAAACCCCCTAATACGACAATCGGTCAGAGCATAATTTTTGGGATGACCGAACAACATGTGACAAGGGAATTTCGACACCAAACGACTCCTATTTAAGGCAACCAATGCACCGCATTCAGATGAGCGGTCAATCACAAAAGACGTCAAAACATATAAACCACCCGCTAACTTAACGAGGGTGTTTTTCTACGTTACAACTCAATTTGCGATTTAAAACGTTAAATTCGAAAATGACATATGCGGCTTGTCGAAAACAAATATTTACCGAGCGGTCAAGTAACGATAATTACCCCCCAAAAAAAGAAAATAAACTCAAGGGGGTAATAATTGGTCAAACGATTAAGGATAATTAAGCAAAATTGTTGTTCATTTGTACGACTCACGCAAACTTTTTTAAGGGCGAAATATACAACTAACGAAATCTTATTATTATTATTATTATTGGTCTTTTTTTTTCAACTTATGGGGTACATTATTATTGGATTATTATAGCAAGACCATAACAGCACACACTTCAACCTCATAACGGTGGTAACCCGAACCTCGCAAGTTGCAGCTGCCGGCCGGTGCCACATCCGCCGAAAGAAGCGTTTCATCATCCCCTACCTTCACAAAAGCTCGTTTTAATATTAAGGTTGAAGGTAATAAACCAAGCGGTAGTTTTAAGAAAGACAAACGCACGCAAATTAAACTTTATCGCCTAAAAAATCGTCAGGTCGAAAAGTTGCACTTCAACATCTCTTACGGCTCCCTTCCAGAAAGTCGGTTAAGTCGATGAAAAACAACTCCGATCTATTTTTGGTATAAATTGTCTCGTTGTCACTCCTAGACAATACAGAATTACCATTATGGACTAAAAACGTGGTTCCATACAACATGCAACAAATGGATCTTTTGTTGACAATATGTATCAAGAGTAAGTTTAGGTAGCGTAAAATAATTTTAAAAAGGGGAGGCACGCGCGACAAAACGTCCTCACTAGCATCTGTCAGAGTGCAAACATCGTAAACTGAAATCCAACACCCACATTCGGAAGTGGCACAAGGTGTCTGCCATAAACTCTTGTTGCTGCCTTTGATGGGTCTCGATCCGGATCTGTCTGCTATTTAGTTCCTCACAACTCACAACACACGACCTTTTGCAAATCCCATTCGATTAACAAAAACTTCTACCTCTTGAAGCAAAATATTTTTTTTGATAAATCAACAGGGTTGAAAAACGAAACATCCACTTTTAGATACCATCCCTCGATAAAGCAACTATCTACGAGGGCTATCTCTATAATCTTTTCCAGTGCTTGTGAATATAAAGGATGCAGTACGAGCTACCCGTGTAGTTTATACACAAGTAGCACGTGTAACCATAACGGAACATTTCAACCCTAAAACCGACAAAAAAAGTTTTTTGTACACTTAACCAAACTTAAAAATGTTACATAAAAAAGTCGCTGATTAAATTATAAGCTGCATCCCTATTAAGTTTGCAAGAAATTAAGATATAGTCGCACTTATACATCATTAAACTATTAGATGTAATACATGTTAATAGCTTATAAACAAATGACTAAATTAATATTATCTAAACTTCTAAACACACAAGACGGGTCCTCCAACTTGAGCCAAAATCATAAGAAAATTAACAATAATTGTTCAGACTTCCTTCCACTCCATTTGAATACCAAATGTGCTCATTGAGTTGCCCTCCTTTTCTCTTTTTTTTATAAAAGCCATTAACGCAAATTTAATATTGTTATTTTTGTGGTAAACCCATGCGCCACCCCAACTCATTCACGACACCACAAAACGACGTTTTTTTGTAAAAAGTTTACCCCAGTTTTTGGGGAGGAAAAAAAGAGTAGTATATCGGCTTACAGCCACACGCAGAGATTACAAATTTTTTAACAGTAATTTTGACAAATTTAAGGAAAAATTCGAGGAAGAAGCTGTCTATTCAATTCGGATTTCCTGCTAAGCAGCTTCGTTTTTTTTCTTCGAAGGGGATGATTACTTTTGTCATCCTTAAAATGGTTTCGAAAGAGGTCGTGATGGTTCGGTGGTAGTTCAAGCGGTTCTTCTGCATTTTACTTGCAATACCTTCCCAACTGCAGAGTAAGTGTCTTGTAGCTTCTGGAATCATGTTTCATCCACAGTATTGTCCATCTTTCTACAACAATATGCTATAACGTAAATGATTGGATGTCATTATTATATATGGGCTGATGAGCTCCGAGCTTCACAGGTTCGTATTTCTTCCTCTGGTAAATCCTTGGAAATGGTTACCAAGTCGAGCTTGATGTGCTAAAAAAAGAGGAAGATGCTGCAATAACTGAGAAATTTCTTCATAATTGTCAACAAATTGCCGCAACACTTTTGCTTTGATTAGGCTTGAGACTAATTCAATCACGTGCGCTATATTTTCGTGAATTTTGGCAGGAAACCACCGATGCTATCTCAAATTGTGTCACTTCGCGGTTTGTTTGAAGGATCCCCTGACATTGAGACCTATCCATTGTCTGTAAGAATAATCCTCTTTATTTACATTAAATTTTGACTTCCAAACTTTTTGAAAGAAATCTCCAATTTAGGAATAGTCACTGATGTATTTTGATGATGTTAGGTTCCAAATAAGTCATCTATAACGCCGCTGCATTAAAATTCTGTGCGAATTTATATTAACATCTAGAACAAGCAGACGTAGAAATTACGTTAAACCAATTTTGTTTAAACTGCACAGCAGACAACTGTAAAGTTCACCTTGAAGAAATAAAAAAAAAACAATAGAAATACCAAAACTTTCATTAGTCACAACTATTGTTTAACGAATTCAATGCAACAAATCTTTAAAAAAATAACGCGATTGTTAGGAAATTTAACGGCACACGTGGTAAGTGCACGTCTTCCGCGATCCCAAACTGAAAATGCGAGTCCATCAAGTTGAGAATTACACGTATCGTATGTATAAAAAAAAAGAAGTTTTAAAAGCTATTTTGCGTAAATCCCATATCCATAAATCACCATATAAAAACAACCCCAACCACTAATTTAAAATATGAGAAGTAAAAATAAATCGTTTTTGACAAATTAGGGCGGAAGATTTTACCAGATTTTGTAAGAAATAAAGACATTCCGTTTTATGCGCTTCCTACACCAACTTTTTACTTTTCTCTTTAATTCCGATCCAGGAGCGGACTCGAAACATCCACTAAGAACACAGGAGCTACAAAAAGAGGAATCAGGATGTGCCCGATGGAGCCATTAAAATTGCAACTCTCAGACTCGTTACGTTGGATTCACATCCTGTGAAATATTTACGACTATAAAATTGGATAATTCGATACATCTAAAAAATGCGCATTTAACATCCCACTTGGGAATATTAGCGGGCTTCCATTAGCCAATAATGCCGATAATTAGTGTGGTAATAATTGGGATCCAAGAGCGTATACGCAGGATGTGAAATGGACCGGAAGGTAAGGTAGACAGGCGGTCTGCGCGCGATCGGCATGCAAACTGTCCGAGTTCACACATCGAGCTAGACATTTTCGATGTCTGGTCTGTCACCTTTACTATATAGCCTAGCTCATTTCCCTTTTAAATTAGCATCACTATAAATAAGTAAGCGGCACCACGATTACATACGTAAACTAAAATCTCCAATTGAAAAGTATCCAAATGTTTAGGTAAAAGAGGAAATCGAAAGATGTGACAGGCACTTCACGTGTAAGAGGTTCTCACATGTGGTAACCTACACATTTTCATCCAGACGCATCTGTCACGAATGAAGAGCCTGCTGCTAGTGGTGGTGGTGGTGGTGGTGGTTCGTGCATTTTCAAACATTTTAAATTCAGCTTGCAACTTTTAAATTATAGAAATTAAAATCATATTTCACCCTTAACGCTTGATTAAGGACGTCTCGATGTAAAAGGTGCGTCAATGGAGCGCAAAATAATAAAATAAACTGAAGGGATAGTTCCAAAAGTATACAGGGTGGAAACCAAATCAGAAATTTTCTATATTTGTAGATAAATTAATTAGAAATTTCAGGAGGTTCAATACGTAGGAATCGCTATTGTAAAATAGTTCTAGCACTTCCGGTTTTATCGGAAATGGAATAATGAAATGGAAACATGCATGGGCATCGGTGAAGAATATTTTTAGTGCCCATTCCTCACTGATATTATTTGAAGTGACGATCACTAGAAAAACTTATTGGGCCATCCTGTATATTAATAAAATTTATTTAAACTCGAAGGGTGTGGACCGTGTTTTTATATGAATGTACGAATGGGTGTTAACAGACATCAAAGATGAGTCATCCAATCTTAAGTGTCTTCGGAAAGTGGGTTTGCTCGATCTCATCAGCAGTCATAACTGCGATCAGCGAGGATATCCGCCGCCTAGACTCGAAGTCACGTCCCGAGGCACACTTATTAGAGTAATAATAAAAGGTCCCGTATATCAAATTACACCATAAACCGAAATGACAAATTTTTGCATATTTTTAAAAGGTTTTCGTGTCTCTAACTATATCGTTTCCGTACGACTGTTCTTTTGTTTTTACCTGCAAAACCTCGTGCGAAACTCATTAAAAATAAATTATCTTAATAGGTGTGTGAATTTTTTTGTTTCGAAAAAACTTAATTTGTCAGAAAAAGATGCCATTTCAGGGGTGAACAAAATATTAAAAAAAACGAAAACTATAGCTTTTACGTCTGGGCAAAAAAGTTCAAGTAACATCTGCTAAATCAAATCTGATGACATCACCATCAAAATTCAAATACAAAGCAAGATCCATCTTTGTAAAAATTTCGATTCAAATGCGCGCCTAACCGGAAGAGGCGTACATTAAGGTATAAACATAAAAAGAACTATAGGGATCTATCTAGACATTTTTTTTTATTAACAAAGCAACGGGCACTTCCAATCTCATTTTTGTGCACATTTAACTCGCGCCAAAAAGAGCGTAGAGCGTAGAGCGTAGATTTCGATTTTTATTGAAAATGCGCGCAATTTCAAACAGTCGCAAGTCGCAATGTCGCACTCAACTTAATTAAAGCTTTGCGAGCATGCAAAATGACAATTTTGAAAGTTCAAAGGCAGGAAGGTAATTACAAACGAGAGACCAACCCCCGACCTAAAAATTTTCATTCGAGTCGGTATATTACCCTTAACTTATGTTTGCAAAGGGCAGGTGGTGAGTTCCTCAAGACTCGTGCTTTTGGAACAAGTTTTAGCTTGCATTCAATCTGTCTTGATGATTCTGAATATATATATGGACACCTCCACTTCCGTTTTGGGGTGCATTATTAAAAATATGCATTCAAAATATGATTTTAAAAGCGAACGCGTGCTTAGTTCTACTTACTTAACCCAGACAGTCTCGATTTGTATGATAATTAATACATAATAAATTATTATAATGTACCAAGCACAGTCGCCTATACCACGAAAGAATATAATTAGCTACAAACTGTAATAATTTGAAACTTTTAGCCATGCACTTCTCTTCTAATTTTCGATTATTTATTATTCGACACCCTCACGAAATGTCACCTTTTTAACGCGGTAAGTTTTGAAAAAAAAACTCAAAGTAAAGAAATGAGAAAACACCCACACCTTTGTAGCTAACCATCGTAAAGCGTAGGTAAAATCCCGTATCCTAGTAATAAACTGCGGTTTTACCCTAAATTTAAACACAATTTACTTCCTTTCTTACAGAATAGTTTCTTTATAGTGGGGTACTACTCGTAATATCTAAGAAAAACTTTGAAAAAAATTTTATTCTCACCTCTTGAAAATATGACGACCGAACAGCCATCGCATAGCGTATCCCTTCGGGTAAGTTCTGAAAAAGAGCACATAAAATAATTAATATTTTAAAGCGGCGAGTAAACCAGACACCAATTATAATTTAGATATATGGCGTGTGATAAAAAATAGCGCTAACCTCCTCCGATATAAGAAACAATCACGAACGAGCAATATTATAATTTACGTAGGTGCTTTACTTCAAGTATGAATACATACCGCGTGTGTCGACTCGAGAGTCGAGACATATGATTTTGGCACGGTAAATAAAATAGTTACAAATATTGGTTCCCCAACAGTACAATACTTTTCAACAAAAGCCGAAAAAGTAGTGACACAGTTTTAAATACTGTCTTTTACCTAGTAAAACCCCATGTCTCAAATTTTAGCAACACACTATATATAAAGTTCCATTTATTAAAATACTAAATTACACTCGTAATAAGTACTGCGAGGATGTGTATATAAATAACAAAAATAAACTTACGTTAAATGCAAAAATTAAAAAGAAAATTAACGAGTTTTAATCTGCAAAATTAATTTAAATATTTGTTTAGTATAAGCAAGTCGTAATTTAGATAAATCTAATAAGATAGGCAGAATCCAGATAATGCTTGGCAGCGCAGTTTTCCATGATTCCGTTAATACATGGGGAAAATTAATACTTTAAGAGCATACTGAAGCTATTCATTGTTCTGCGTAATGCAACTGCCGGAGCCGGAGTCCAAGTGTTCTAATAGAACGATTTCAGAAACAACAAGAAAAATAAGACGAAGAACGACAGTTTGGAGAACGTTGGAGTAATGAGAGAGAGAGAGAGCACTGGATAACGATTAAATTATTAAAAATTCGGAAAGACCATCCTTAACCACGGCTTGTGTCGTCAAAAGTTGATTGAGAACGCGAACGGTTCGATGCATTTTTTGACGACACAAGAACGGAACCGCAAATTCGCACAATTGACTAAATCATAAGTACCCACATCTAGTGAAGTGAAGAAACAATAAAATTATTTTATTGATGGCGCCTACAAGGCTTTGCGTCTATACCTAACCGCCTTCTTAAATATTAGATTTTTGGTAAAAAAAAAAGCTAAAATAATGAATTAATTAATTTAAAAGAGAATTTTGTCGTAAAGTAATAAAAAGCAAATGCACTTGATAAACGTTGCGTGAGATTCGTGTACACCCAAAAATATCCGTCCACATTCCCACGAATTAACAAAGTTATAAGCGATCATGCGACCAGGTTAGTTAACCCTACTTCACCCTCTCTCTAAATTACCACTTTTTCACACACACAAAAAAAAAAAGAAAAATGAGAGAAAACTGTATAAAACTTTCAAAATGTGCAAATACATAATACCTTACTAATTAAAATAATTAGTCGCTTACAGTTAAACTTTTTCTAATTACTCTAAATTATTATCAAGATTGAGTTTTCAAGCTACCCACTTAGTGACAATTGAAAACGGAATAATAATTATCAACGACAATAATTACGGCGTCTCTTAATTTAAGCAAATTACAATCGCACGAAACTCATGTGAGACCAATTTGTGTTTAAGAACATTAATTTGGCGTTTTCCCAAATTCAGTCACCTTCTTTAATGGGTCGGTCGCATGGAACAAACGTTTGAAAATTCCAATAAGTAGATTACAATTTAATTGCCCGAGTTACTAGACTCTTGCTGACGCAATTGTGAAGACCAAGATTAAGCAGCCTTAGAAGTCTTGCTCATCATTAGTTGCAAGTATTAAAAAAAAATCATTTTAAAATTGTTTATTTATTTTATTTTAAATTAAATAATAATAAAATTGATTTGTGGCCATAAATTCGTAAATAGTTGACCATAATTTAACATTAAAAACACATTTGTCGCGTCAGTCTTCGTTTTTACGTCAAAGGTGCAAGTATTAGACCAATGGCCAAATTAAGTGAAAATTGTGTTTATTGCATTTTTAAATTAATTGTTAACTTCACAGGCATAACAGGAGTGCCTTATCACACACTGAAATGTAATCATAAGGACTCAAACCAACAAGGGGAAATTAAAGCTTCAAAAAAGCGCATCTGTACGTCAGTTTTGATACAGGCATTTCTGCTATACGCGAGTTTGGCCTCTTTAAGCACAATTCAAGCTGCCATAGATTCTCAAGAAGATCTGTTCGAAATAATTTTTTTGATTCCGCAATTTACGGCATACACTGGCATTCTTTTGTGTACACTCAGTGTTTCGCTTCAGTCAAAGACGACGGCTTTAATGATTAAAACGGGCCAAAAAGTTGTAAATTTTTCTGAAAAGCGATTGAACACGGTTTTGACATTAAAAGTTTTACGAAAATTTCGTACAGAGCAGTGCCTATTTTTGATATCTATACACTTGTTTGTATCTTTTTTGATTGTGATTTATTCTGAATGCAACGTGCCTATTTCGAATATCGACAAGGTGGCACAGATCCTTTGTTTGTATGTCGGAGGCTTGCTGTTTTATTTGCTCACTGTGACGAATAAATTTTTTATATTCCTATTCAACTATTACGAAAGTGAGTTAAAGAAGGAACTTGAAGATAGACTAAATAAAAAAAGTCTTAAACGTTACAATTCACCTCTGAAAGAAATGTTGAAAGATTCCAATATCTTGTACGTACAGGTGCTTCGTTTGACAAAGGACTACGGCAAAGTTTTAAATCCCACTTTATTTTTCATGCTATTGACATGTGCTATAGTTAACATATTTAGTGCATATCTACTAATAATAGCTCTTTTTGATGAAAATCGTAACATATTTAATCTCAAATTGCTTGTGTTGCAATTAACATTATTTGGAGCAATAGCGCTCTTTGTTGGTTTGGTACACCAAATGACGCTTCTGCAAAATATAGTGAGTATTTTAAAGGAGAGGTACAGTCAGATCCCAGCGAACTGAGCAGAAACCCTTTTCATTAAAAAAATAATCGTTTACAGGGTGATTTTATATTTTACACTTCTTTTTCAGGGCCAAAATTTGTTATCATATGTATATAAGTTTCCCATAACTAAACTAAACCAAGATGAGGCAATAGAGGTTTAATATTCCAAATCAACAAGTTTTATTTAAATTCATTAATTAAATTTTTTATAGATGGAGTTACTAATAAGGACAATGGCTAAACATAAAGTAGTTTTTACAGTGTCAAACTGTTTTACGTTTACTTTACCAATTTTTGGAACTGTAAGAAAAAATTTTATACGTTTTGTTTGATTAGTTATAGTTATGTCGTCTCACGAATCGTACAATATCCGTAGAAGTTTGATACTTACATATTTTCAGATGTTCGGAACGATAGTGACGTATGTCTTAGCAATCATGCAGCTTGAATTACTATTTTCAAAAAAATAAAGTCTGCATCCTTGGAAAATTTGAAGCTTGCGCTTTTTTTGGGGTTAAAATACACACGTGTTATATTCAATAATAGTATACTAAAGAGTGTAATTAATATCAATAAATTAATATTTAAATGCAATTCCAGTATTTCCAATTTATTCATAATAAAGAAACTGTGCCCAAAACCGTCCGCGACCTCTTAAAAATCGTTCATTTCACTTATGGATCCAAAAGGACCTTTTAAAGTCGGAAGTCAGTAAACCAAGTTTATGTAATATATGGAATAATTCTATAGGTTGATTTAGTGTAGTATTCGAAGATGATATTAGTCCTAGAAGATCTTCACAGAATCGGTAGCATCGACAACACTCTTGCATTTGATGGGTTCTAAGGAAATGTGTGACAAGTTAGTATCGGTTTTCGAACAGAAATCTGAAGCCAGCCTCCATTTTGGGCAGTTATATGAGATCCAAAAAATAAGTCAGCAACTAAAGAGACTTTAACGACCTTGCCACCTCCTTATAGGCACTTTCATAAGTGAGTGGGAGTCGACGTCGGCGAACAAGAAGACTCTAGCAACGTTGAGTGCACTACTGTTGATGGAAGAATCCAGGATGACTATACCCAAGAGTCAGGAGACCAGATTGGAGCCTAAATGACTCCATTGCGAAAATCTAATTTTCTAAAAATACCGCTATGATGCCCTTTTGGTTCAGTAACAGCGCTTCAAAAATTTAATTGGTTCACTATCTTACCATATAATCTACTCAAGACGTCTTGGAAGTCTTGCTCATCAGCTCATCACTGTTGCAAGTGGATTAACAAAATCATTGTTAAATGGTTTCTTAAATAGACACTTGCATTAGTTATTTATTATTAAAATCAAAAATAATAAAAAAATTGATTTTTTGACATAAATTCGTAAATAGTTGACACCATAATTTAACATTAAAAACACATTTGTGGCATCAGTCTTCTTTTTTACGTCAAAGGTGCATCAAGTATTAGACCAATGGCCAAATTAAGTGAAAATTGTGTTTATTGCCTCTTCGAAGTAATTTTTACCTTTACGGGCGTAACAGGAGTGCCTTATTACACAATAAAATGTAATCATACGGAGAACAACCAAAAAAAAGAAATCGAGATTGCAAAAACGTACATCTGCACGACAGTTTTGATACAGGCATTTCTACTCTACGCGAGTTTGGCCTGTTTAAGCACAATTCGAGTCGCCATAGATTCTCAAGAAGATCTATTCGAAATAATTTTTTTAATTCCCCAATTTACGGCATATACTGGCACTCTTTTGTGCTTACTCAGTGTTTCGCTTCAGTCAAATATGATTGCCCTGATGGTTAAAACTGGTCAAAAAATTTTAAATTTTTCCGAAAATAAATTGCAAACGATTTTAACATTAGAAGTTTTACGAAAATTTCGTGCAGAGCAGTGCCTATTTTTGATATTTATACACTTGTGTGTATCTTTTTTGATTGTGATTTTGTCTGAATTCAACTTACCTATTTTGAACATCGACAAGGTGGCCCAGATCGTTTGTTTGTATGTCGATAGCTTGATGTTTTATTTGCTCACTGTTACGAATAAATTTTTTATATTCTTATTCGATTATTACACAAGTGAGTTACAGACGGAACTTAAAGATAGATTGAATGAAAAGAGCCTTAAACGTTACAATTCGCCTCTGAAAGGGATGTTGAAGGATACTACTGTATTGTACGTACACGTGCTTCGTTTGACAAAATACTACAGCAAACTTTTAAATCCCAATTTATTTTGCATGCTATTGGCAAGCGCTCTAATTAACATATTCAGTACATATCTATTAATAATAACTCTATTTGATGAAAATCGTAACATATTTAATCCAAAATTGCTAGTGTTGCAATTAATATTATTTGTAGGACTAACGTTGTTTGTTGGTTTGGTATATCAAATGACTCTTCTGCAAAATATGGTAAGTTTTTCAAACTACTGTGAGCGATGGTTATCAGCACCACAAATCAGATACTACGACAATAATAGTTAGAGCAGATAGTAGATAATAACTTGTCTCAGTGGACTGAGCTAACTCATCGTTTACAAGATTATTTTATATTTGACACTTCTGTTTCAGAGCCAAAATTCTTTATCGTATCTATATAAGTTTCCCATAACCAAACTAAACCGAGATGAGGCCATTGAGGTTTAATATTCCAAATCATCAAGTTTTGTTTAAATCGATTAATAATTTTTTTTAGATGGAATTATTAATAAGGACAATGGCTAAATACAAAGTAGTTTTTACAGTGTCAAACTGTTTTACGTTTACTTTACCAATTTTTGCAACTGTAAGTTATTAGCACAAAAGATCATAATAGTGCCTACTTTGTGTCGTCTCACGAATCATACGATATTCGCAGAAGTTTTGATATTTACACATTTTCAGATGTTCGGGACGACAGTGACGTATGTCTTAGCTATTATACAGCTACAAATACAATTTTCAAAAAAATAAAATCTGCATCCTTGGAAAACTTGAAGCATAAGCTTTTGGGTTAAAATACACACGTGTTATATTTAATAATATTATATTAAAGAGTGTACTAATAGCAATAAATTAATATTAAAATGCAATTCCAGTATTTTCGTAACTGAATTACTCATAATAAAGAAACTGTAGAAAATCTTGCCATTAAACTTTGCTTGTATTTACTTCTACCTACCTGAAACTTGTTTTAACGCAAAAAAATTAAAAAGAATCGAATTAACTCAAGTTGCAGTTTCGGTTTCGTGCCGTCAAGAATACGCCTATATTTCAAAATTTCCAATAGAGAAAGCGGATGGCGTAGAATCCGGTAAACGTGCGTCATTTAATGGCCACAGCCACCACTGGTGCATGTTCAGTTATCTCAAAAGTTAACTTTTAACAATTCTACAACAATTTTACTATTAAATTCACAAATCCACATTCATAACGCAGTTCGAGTGCCATGGAGCGGCGTAATTGGCGTAGACCACCACGCATATACAATCGTTGAAAATATGGAAAAACTTCTTTTAAACTAAGCTATAGATGGTTATAGCCAACTACAATTGAATCGTGATTGCTTAATAAAATATTTAATCAAAGTTGGTGAGACTGGCCCTAAGTGCCCAAAGCTCCAAGAGCTATGTAACCAACTTTTCTCTAATTTCACAGACGATCAAGATACCAAAAACTGAAAATATCCCAATTTGGTTTTCATGGTCCAGTTCCTCTCAAAACAAAAGAGATCGAGTATCAACTAAAATAGCTGTCGCTGATGTTAAATCGAAACTTCTCACTTACAATAGCTTTGTATGCATGAGTTATGAGCTAAATTATTTAATATATAATTCACAAGTTAACACAAAATATCGACATAATATTATTTATACGAGTATTCGTAAACAGGTGAAAATTCGTAAAAACATTAAAAACGCATTTGACGCGCCAGTCTTTGTTTCGAGTTGAACACGATGGTCAAGTTACGCGAAAATTGTGTTAATTGCGTCTTTGGTCTAATTTTGAATTTTACCGGTGTAATAGGAATACCTTATTACTCGTTAACATGTAATCACAAAGACAAATTTCCAAAAAGCGAAATCAAGATTGCAAAAAGACAATTATTTACGGCAGTTTCGATAGAGCTATTTCTACTATACGCGAGCTTCGTCTCTTTTGACATAATTCGAACTGCCGTACATTCCAAAGAAGATTTGTTTGAAATAATTTTTTTGATTCTACAATTTACGGTTTATCTCGGCACTGGTTTGGGTATGCTTAGTGTTCTACTCCAGTCACAAACAATTTTCAAAATGATTAATAAAGGTCAAGAAATTCTCAATTTTTCCGAAAGACAATTAGAAACGCCCTTACCTTTAAAAGTTACGCGAAAATATCGTGCAGAGCAATACGTGGTTTTGACATTGTTACACTTTTCGATATGTCTTTTCTTGATTATTCATTTAGGATGGAATAACATACCTATGACTACTATCGACATGATGGCACTTACACTGTGTTATTACCTTAACAGCTTGGTTTTCTTTTTGCTCAATATTTTGAATAAATTTTTCATACACTTATTCGATTATTATGAAAGTTCGTTAAAGACCGAACTTACAATTCGACTTGATAATAAAAAACGTAAACTTTACAATAATTCGCATCTAAAAAAAATGTTGAAGGACTTCAGTATGTTGTACGCACAAGTGCTTCGCCTAATAAATGACTATGGCAAAATTTTGAATCCTGCTTTACTTCTCTGGTTATTTACAAACGCTATAATTTTTATATGCGCTACATATCTATTAACGATGACCCTTTTGGATGAAAACCGTAACATATTTAATCCAAGATTGATACTGTTGATATTTATATTATTGGCAGGACTAACGTTATTTATCGGGTTTGTACAACAATTGACGCTTTTGCAACATAAGGTAAGTAGGTACCTTAATGACATATTAAAGTAAAAAACAAGTTTTATTAAGATTTGAGTGCATTTTGATGTTTGATAGGGGAGAGTTCCCTTCCCAAAAATGTAAAAAACTTATCATGTTAAATTATCGATATTACATTTGTTAACAATTAAAATAATAAAAAACTACATAAATAAGTAAGACCTTCAGTCAATTCTTCATTTATTATTTTTTGAAGTGTCCACTTCATGGGTAGACTCGCCTTGAAATGGACCGATGTGCTTATGAAGTGGACAACGATACAAAAAATATTTTAAAAACATGATAGTCATATTAATAATACTAGAATCCCCAAAATTTTACCAATACCAACTAATAATTTATTATTTCGCATCTTTTCAACGTGTGCATGAATCGTCCGATTCATGGAACTCTGGAACTGTCCAATTCATAGAACGGGTAGCTTTTAATTATAACCTTCAAATTTTAATCTAAAACATTGTAATATCAATGGTTTTAACATGTCTGTTTAAAGCCTATAAACTGCAGATTTTACTGATATCAAATATTATTAACAATCGTTTCTAATAATAGAGTTGCAAGCAAGCAAACAAAACTACACAATTATTAAGTTTGTAGTATTAAAAAACGATATTGTAACTCTTGTAAACAATATGTGTGCTAACTACTTGAAACTATAGGTCTAATAGATGTAGTTAGGTGTCGTGCACAAATTCCAATAATAAAATGTTAAAATATTTTAATCGGGCGTACTGAAAAAGTCGAGTGTCCAATTCATAGGCTGTCCGCAAAAGAACTCTCCCCTACTGTCTACTATTTAGATTACCACAAGACCTCCCATCCATGTACATTGTACATATATGTAATACAGTAGTTAGTTTTTAAATGCTTTCTTGCAGAGCCAAGCACTATTATCATACGGATATAAATTTCCTATAAGTAAACTGGACCGAGAAGAGGCAATTGAGGTTTAACATTAAAATTACTCAGTTTTATAAATTAATTAATTTTCTTTATACTTATAGATGGAATTACTAATAAGCACATTGGCTAAACGTAAAGTAATTTTTACAGTATCGAACTGTTTCACGCTTACTATGACAATTTTTGCAAGTGTAAGTTATAGAAATGTTATAACTTATACAGAGTGTATACTTCTACCGTCTACCGCTCTGTTTTGAAGTTGGTGACTTATACCACCAACAGAGAGGTAAAATAATGAATAGAGAATAGAGGATAGAATAGAGAATTATATTCTTCTATTGATTCTATTACCTCTGAGCTGTTGGTAATAAGTTTAAAATAAAACGGTAAGAGTGTACCTCTGTTACAGTATTGTTACAATATCCAAGACTGTTAATAACTCTTCCTGATAGTAAAACGAGGCCTAAAGGCCTCTTCTTCACATTAGAGAAAACTTCTTCGAGAAATAGAAACTAGCTTGATCCAAATTGGCCTGTAAGTGCGAGAAAAATCTAGGAAGTCTTGCAGTCGGTTCCAATACACATTTACAGTATTGCGAGGGAATTTCGCAAGATTTTCTAAGTTTTCTCGCACTTACATTCCAGTATAATACATTAAACTAGTTTATAACTGACAGTCTCTCTGACAGTTATCGCGGGACATTTCTCGCATGTGTAAATGACTCGTAATACTACTACCTAAGTTTCATTCTCGCATTATTTTCAGATGTTCGGAACGACAGTGACGTATGTCTTAGCTATTATGCAGTTTCAGTTACGATTTTCAGAAAAATAATCTTTGCACTTTCGGCAATTGTGGCGAACAACATAATATTGGACTTCACAGGCGGTAAGTAAGTGCATTACACATATTCAAGTAAAATGCTTTAAAAGTGCTTAACCCACGTAAGCGGTAGGTACTCGGTAGTATCATATTTTACAAATTTTTGCAATGTGTAGGCCCACATTGTACTGGGTACTGTAACACTAATGAAACATTTTCTCTGAACGGATAATGGGTGACCACAAGAAAAAAATTCTGTCTTCATTTCTTCGAGATGGGCCTTTCAAACTTGCCATTAATGACAATTTTTAAATTACTGATCTGTTTATTAAAGATTTCCGATTTCAATATCAAATTTTTTGCTATACAGTTCTTTTTCACGAAGTTACTGAATTTTAAAACTGCCACTTTATAAATCTCCATGGCTTCGAAATTGGTATGCAACGATGCTTAAACAGGTGGAAAAGTTCTAAATTTCAAATTCTTGTATGAACTCCGCACCATTTCTAACTTAGTGGCGAGTTCATTCAAAACACCCTGTATAATTGACAACCTAATGATCAGATGTAACCCAGTTTATGATTGAGCTTATAATTTTTATTTTTAATAATTATTGGAATCCAAATTTTCTATTGCGATCTTCCCATTCTTGTACGGGTTATACCTATCATCCGTCCATAGAAAATTCATCTGTTACACCTTGTATATTATGCAAGTTGACTACATACCATACTTTCAGATATTTGGGACCCGTGACGTATGTCTTAGCTGTTATTCAGCTTCAATTCTATTTTCAAAAAATACATTTTTCACCCTTAAAGAGTTTGATATGCTTACAATTTTTCAATAAAACACCTACGCACTTGTTATAAATTATTATGTTATATAAATTATTACTAAAATAAATATATATAGTGTGTCGATGTCTCAGTCTATATGTTATTCCTCTACACCCCCTTCAAAGTACATAACTTGAAATTATAGATTTAAACGCGACATTTGAAAACCACGCGCAAATCCAATTATTGTTTAGCAGCTCAGTCATCAAAGTTCAAAATCGCTTTTGGTTAGAAAGAGGTAGAAAATTTCATGTTGTTTCTCTCCGACTCATTTGAAGTCAATTTCGGGTTTGACGTGCAACCTTCTCCTTCGACGATCACGTGAAGCCATCAGTCGTCACCTTCCGAAATGTATAAAGTACTGTCTACTGCGGTGAACCAGGAGCTATGTACACATAGTAAGTTGTTACATAAACATCACTTTTTCGAAAAGGGCCGAACAATAATAATTAAAGGACTTAATTCAAGTTGCACTTTCGCATTTTATAATCGGTGTGTTGAAAGATCCGGATAGTGACAGAAAAAGGCAGATGTCAAAGTAATAATTGAAGCGTATAGTGCCATAGCACTCATCGGCGACTTAGGGGCCACCAGCCCATAAAAACCACAAAATACAGAAACTCATGCTCAAGACGACATACATCTTTTGTTTACAACTAATAGACCACATAAAATAAAACTATTAAAGCGTAACATTTTAAATGCTTTTAATAATTGTTTAATTTTTTTTCGCCTTCTTCTCACAATGACGAAATGACAAAAGTAATCCGTTCAATATTATTTGAATTCTTAATGACGAGTTACCCCTCAGGTCAACGATTTCCAACACTCGAATTTGGAAAAATTACGAATCAAATTATACGTGACGCGTTGAAAGATACCAGAAGCAGGCGTCGCTTATCAGGCTTGGAACGTGCACTTCAAAACGCGTTTATGAAAAAAAACAAAGTTTTATTTTACTCTCTTTCATACGAAGTGCGCGAAGAGAAAACTTCTACTATTTTCAAAAATAAAAATATTTCAATTTCCATAAGGCATAAGGGATCGTATTCTACAAGTGCGATAACTCACAATTCCAGACGCAATATTCGCGGTGTCCTTGTTTTATATAGAGGAGCGGTTGCTTATCCTGATTTATGTTCTTGACCTAGTTAACAATAAACAAAGTTTGCGATTAATCAAAGATGCCGACACCTTAAATAAACACGCGATTTGGTAGATACTCCGGGTACTCTGTTATAACAAAAATATTATTACGTCAAGAAAACCTTAGAGGCCAGAGGTCACAATAAATCGAAAAGCATTTATAAATAATTAAAAAATGTAATAAAAATACGATAATAATGACAAGAATTTAATTTAATCAAATGTTTTTGTTAACATATCATTAAAAATCGTTATAATATAAATAATAATGGAAAGATAATGACATTTCGTTTTTTTTATTCTTTTTGTAAATTATTGGAATGGAGGGAAAAGAAATTAATATTTAAAATATTATAAATGACAAAATCAATACAATTATAGGTAGGAAGGTAGGTAGGCACTATAAAAATTATAGATGAGTTTCATTACTTTAATAGTTTAATGGCTTAACGTAAAGATCAATCAACGCAAAGAAAGCAGAATTATAATTTTTCAATAATTTACCATTTTACTGACAATGTAAAGTTCGTATGGTTACCAAAAAGAGCAATCACTCTCTCGCTAACGTTCAGAAGAGTCACGTTGTCGATGAATAACAAAACAAAAAACAAGAATTGGTCCAAGTACCAAGCCCTGGGGGACGCCACAGAATGAACTAGTCTTCTTACAACTTCAAATTTAAAAAGACTATGTAGTTCATCCTAAATGTTGCCTATTATATATATCCCTATATAATAGTGTAGGTAAAAGATTTAAGCCGCTCTCGGGGAGTACCACATTACCACGATATTAAAAAAAATTATATTTTTCGGACTAAAAGACATGATGGGTGGTAACTAATGCAATCAAATGCTGCCTTGGTGCAATTCCAAAAAACGGAATTTTGCAGTAGCTTTTTGATTATTCCAACTGGTGGTCTAGAAAAAGAACATTCTAGATATTATCGGCGTGTCAACAAAAATCGTCAATTCTCAAGGCAAGGCATCGAAAAAACTCGAAGAGTTGGATAAAAGTTAAACTGATTTCCAGTTCTTGAGAAAAACTATTGGAAAATACTAAAGGAAAGGTTTATAATTAATTTTGAAAATAGTTCAAAATTAGTATGTTACTTCTTACTTGGCAAACAAAATTGGAGTAGGTATCCAGCCCGTAATAGAACTTTGAACTTCGTCTAGACACAAAAGTAACCATGTCACGGTATCGTGCCTTCAAAGTAAAGAAGAACTTTGCAAGAAGAGTTAAGATTTCAATTTGTTCTCGATTCTTTTTTTAAATATGGCAAGCAAATGAGTTCTTAAAAAACAATGTAACGATATCGAAAATAACATAAACACGATGTAAAGCGTTTGATATTCATGTTGTTAATAAAATATACTATAAACAGGTGCACAACAGTACACGCTCTTATTACGGTACAATCATGAGGTATTTACAAAAATTAATCGTCCAGTTCGTTACTGCACCCGATCTTTTCACGTGCCGCTACAATACCTTAATAACAAATTGGTCTAATGCGATTTTCTTACGTCACGTAAAAATACAAATTTTAAAAACTTGCTTTAATTTTTTCCATTCTAATAATTTTTTTAAATTTTCTAATCTACATTATCTCGATACGAAAATGAAAAAGTTGGAATTGAATTGATAAGTTTTATATAAGAAATTTCAAATACCGAGGTATTAAGACTAAAAATTAGGTTACTTTTTTCCAATTTAATTAAAATCCATTAAAGTGCAACTTACCCTAATATTTCTTAAAGTAGTTTATCTCGAAATATCAAAAATCCCATTAAAAATAAACAACTTTTAAAGTTATATTACAAATTCGAAGACACTTTATCACGTAAATTACACAAAAAGTTTTACAACTTATAAACACGTTACACCCAATTTTCTAAAATGCGACAATTTCAAACACAACTTATAAAACACTTAAATAATGACATAAAATCCAATTCTTCAAGGATTAGTTATGCTCGCCATGTTGTTTTATTTGAAAAGTAGATCATAGTGCTGCCATCTTCTTTGAAAGTGCAAATGAACTAATTTCAAACTTTTATTGCTTACAAACGAAAAATATTAATTTAATTGAAATTAATCAAATATTGGGTCAATTTTTTGACTTTTGACCGACAAAAATTTCTATGCCTCAATTTTTTGTTACAAGCGAACTCAATAAGTACATTGAGTAAACAACATTAAAAAGTGCTAACTTGTTTTAACAATTTTTATTAAACTTGTGTACAGAAGCGTTACAAAAAGAATTTTCTTCTACTTGTTTCCATGGCATGTCTCCGTCCTTCAATAATCCACTCATACTGTCCATATTTACTATCAAAGGTCCCTTTTTGCAACGACTTCAACTTTAGAGTAAACCTCGGCCCCAACTCTCTCAATTTGGCCCTCTTACCGTTAGGATCAAAATCATACTTATAATGCCTAAAAAAGATATAATCGCGTTGGTTGTGAAAAGTAACAGCTCTCTGTCCTTTAAACTCGGGATCGTAATGAAACAAAGCTCCGAGCATACGTCCAACCATCTGCCCGAGCCTAGTTGTAAAATTATTCAAGACAACTTCCGGCCTATGACTGCTAATTGCCTTGTGTGACTTACGCATCTCTGTCGTTATCCTAACATTACTAACTTTAAAATGCGCAGTCGGCCCGTCCGGTAAATGAATAACTAACAACCCGTCGGGCTCCCTTCTATTTTCATTTACGATCAAGACGTCGGTAAACTTTTCTTTTATTGCACTCTTCACAATTTTCTTTACTCCCGATCTGTTTCGATACAAAGAAACAGAGTTCGGAATCATTCGAGTTAATTCACGTCCAAATATTCTAGTCTTCTTCACAGGATTATCGGCGTACGTGATTAGTACTTTCGGTTCGTACATGCAATTAAAATAGTCGCTAAATTCATCGTGCTCATAATCGTCGCGTACAGCTGCATTTTCTTCGGCTGTTAAGTCGCCTACAGTAGTTTCGTCTTTCACACGTAGACTTTCAATTGTATGAGGTACTCCTTTAGGAACTCCCTCTTTTTTGCGACTAGATATTTCTTGTTTTTTAGCCTAAAAAAATGCGTCATCAGAAAATGGTAACAAACAAATTAAAGCAAACCTTTTTCTGTTCACGTTTGAGTTTACGGAATTCTTCGTTGCGCCTAAGTTTATTTTTTATTCCTAAAAACCTGTGTCTCGTAGGAAAAACTACTTCCCCGCGTTCTGAAGGCTTTAAATCTTCTTCTTTAATTTCTTTAATTTCCATTTTAAGAGTTACAGCAGTCAACCTAATAACACGCTTTTACTTCGCTTCAAAAAATAAGTTTCAGGTTATGTTTGGTTATGTTGGTCAGTTTTAAAGCGCGTTTACCAGACAATCTTTTTTTTAAATAAACAGGCAGTGTAAATTCGTCGTCGGCGTCCAAATCGCAAACAATTTGAAAAACATAACCTAGCTTATTCTGTTTTAATGTTTATTTTACAAAATTGCAATTAAATGATGAATTTAGAGCTGCTAGGTATGTTATTTAACAGTAAAAAAATATAAATGATTACGCTTTTCTTTTTTTAGAATCTTTCGGACAGAATTACCCTGAAGTAAGTTTTTAATTTATAAACACCTCGGTCTTTACCTTTTCTTTATTTTAGGAATTTGATGGAGCGCTGGATTGTGTGTCGGTTGCGGTTACTTGCGCATTTAATAAAAGAGGGACGTTGCTAGCAGTAGGCTGCAACGATGGTCGTATAGTAGTATGGGATTTTTTAACTCGAGGTATTGCAAAAATATTAACAGCTCACGCCCACCCCGTGTGTAGTGTTAGCTGGTCTAGAGATGGTCGAAAAGTTGCATCTGCTTCTACCGACAATACAGTATGTGTATGGGACGTATTATCCGGAGAATGTGACCAAAAGTTTAATTTTCCTTGCCCCGTTTTAAAAGTACAATTTCAACCTAGGGATTTGGAGAAATTGCTTATTTGCCCTATGAGACATGCGGCCGTTTTAGTCAATATAAGAGGGCAGCATCGTGTGTTACCGATCGATGATGATGTAAGAATAAAATCTAAGCAATAGACTATATTAAGAAATCTTTTTTAGGCCGATTTAAATATCGTGGCGTCTTTCGATCGGAGAGGTGAACATGTTTTTACGGGCAATGCAAAAGGAAAGATTTTGGTACTAAACTCCAAAACGCTCGAAGTTAAAGCTAGCTTTCGTATAACATTGGGAACTTCAAGTGCTACTGCCATAAAAAGTATAGAGTTTGCCCGACGAGGAGAGTAAGTAACTTATTTTTGCAACTAGAACTTGAAACTTATGGGGATCTTTAGTTGTTTTCTAGTAAATACAGCAGATCGTGTAATTCGTGTTTATGACAGTAAAGAAGTATTAGCCTGTGGAATGGATGGCGAACCAGAGCCAATTCAAAAACTACAAGATTTAGTAAATAAGTAATGCTTTTGTGTGATAGTTCTATAACAGTAATTAAAAAATGTGGCTTTTAGAACAATGTGGAAGAAATGTTGCTTTTCCGGTGATGGTGAATACATTTGTGCCGGCTCGGCGAGACAACATGCTCTGTACATTTGGGAAAAGTCCATTGGGAATTTGGTTAAAATTCTTCACGGTACAAAAGGCGAATTACTATTAGATGTTGCTTGGCATCCAGTAAGACCAATCATAGCTAGCATATCCTCGGGTTTGTTATATTTAGACTACTACAAATCTATGATTTTATTTAATTTGTATGACATTCTTAAGGTGTTGTTAGTGTTTGGGCTCAAAATCAAGTAGAAAACTGGTCCGCATTTGCACCAGATTTTAAAGAATTAGACGAAAATGTTGAATATGAAGAAAGGGAAAGCGAATTTGATGTTGCCGACGAAGATAAATCTGTTGCTAGTGGTGGAGATGCCAAAGAAGATATTGACTTAGAAGTTGACGTAAATACGGTTGAACCCGTTGCGGCTTTTTGTAGTTCGGACGAAGAGCAAGAAAATCCAGACGTTTTACAATTTTTACCCATTGCACCAGAAGTAAGTTGGACTAGAGTTAACTTGTAACAATTTTTTAAACGAAATAATTATAGATTGAAGATCCTGAAGAAAATTGGACGGCCGAGGTGCCATCACAACCTCCAGTTATGGGTTCCAGTCCGCCACCTACAAAGAAAAGTAAATATAAGTCATACGATATTGCGATTGAAAATACTACTGATGGAGGTAACAATTATTATTCAATAAGTTCTTGTCCTATTAATAATGTGATTGTAGAATTACACCCACTTCTAAACACAAAAACGAAAGATAAACAAAATGCTGGAGGAGGCAAGAAAGGGGCCGGCAGACCTAGAAAATGAATGAATAAATTTTAACTATTCATTTTTTGTGTTATAAAGCGATTATGAAACAATTTTAATTTAAAGGTTTTATAATTTTTAGTTTGATTTTGGAGGTGAATAAACATTTAAACAGTAATGAAATTTTTCGTACTTCTTGGTCACCCCGCCCGATCTATAGAAGTGGAGTTGAATTTGGAAGTATGGAAAAAACGTATTGAAAAGGTTTTTCACTTACATGACGGGACCATCAATAACCATTTTGCTTATTTATTACAATTTCTATTTGATTAGCCTAACCATATTCATGAGCCGGTACCAAAACGCAACTGCACAGGTATACCGGCAAGTAATTAGTATATTATTATGCAACGACCATTCAATGATAAGCAGCTAATAAAACACCAGCATTGCATAATCATGACATGAGCGGTAGGCGACTGTCATAATGAATTATGAATGTGTCAGCCATGTTAGCCATTAAATGGTCGTTGCATAAATCATAAATATACTTTTTCTACAAAGTTTGAAAATTTATTAGGCAAACAGTATCCCACACAGTAACACTTGTCAAAACTAATTAATTTTAGATCCGTCATATTTTCATTGCAATAGATGAATGACATTAACGTTTTGTATTCTATTCGCGTTTTATTGGTTATAAGTTATAAATTTGGATGATAATGGAAAATTTGTATCGTAATGGATCATTAAAGAGTATTGGTAGAGAATGTCTAATGAACTGGATAGGCATAGAAAAGTATAGGTAGAGTGTCCTATAATGAACTGATAAAGTATAGGAGTAGAAAATGTATAGGTAGAGTGTCTATAATGAACTGATTACAAATATACGAGTAGAAAACCACAATAATAAGTTCTATTTCGCACACCTTCCTACTTTGTCACCTGTAAGTGCGAGTCCGCATTGGCGCACCGTACATCGCCTACTTTTAACAACATAGCGGCCGATAGGATATGAGGTGTGCGGTGCGCCTTTTAACCCTTATGTGGCGGCATAAAAAATCATACATACACGGCGAGCGGTGGTACCCAGGTACCACCGTGTGTTTTACTAACGCAGTGTTATTATATACTCAATGGTTTTACATTGCAAACTTAAATATTTCTTAAGTTCATCGAGAATAGTAAACATTTATGCTAATAAAAATTCGACTTAAATTGATGAATTAATTATTAAAACACTATCCCCCAGTACTATAAAAATCCCTAATTCCGGAATTAGCCATCGACCAATCAGAAAATTCCATTTCCGACATCTGTCAAAATTTAAATTTCAAGTTATTTTGGTTATTTTAGCATATTTAACTAGTATTTACGTATTTACTAATATGGATAACGATAAAGAAGAGTTCGGAGTTAAAATTTTACCCAAAAAGATGTGGAGAAACTATCGGTGGACGCTTTACGGCGCAACTGTCATTTCTATCGCCGCCATTTAATTTTTTTAATCCGTGATTTATGCTTTATAGTACCGGGGGTATATATTGTAAAAAATGTGCTATTGCAGCAATTATCAAGCCTATAGCCAAGGGGGCCCTTATGTTCCCCTAACTAACTCGTGTGGTAAATAGCTATCTTCTTTTGGAGACTGGTAGAACCGCTAATGGAATCAGTAGCAAAATTCTTATAGTTCGGCGATGAGAGCTCGATAGAGGGGCTCCTATCCCTATCTCAAAATCCTGCATACTATTAGGCGTTCTTTACATCCTGCATATTATGTAAAGGCTCTTCAGAAAGAAAAATGAATCTTCTCAATATATTAGAAAATGGCACTAAGATAGTACATATGTACATCCACGAGAAAAGAAAAAAATTATCTATATAAATTCAATAAAAACAATATCTATTTTTTGGAGCTAAAAATATATGGTGGCACCCAGGTACCACCAACCACCAGAAGAATGTGTTAGCATTTCTTTAAGGGTAAAAAATCTGCTACTTGATATGCCCATCGTACATGAAATTCTCAAAATTGACGTGAAACGATCTACTTGAAGATTTCCTAAAAACTCCAATCGATACGGTCTCCCAAAAATTAAATATTTCATATTTTATACGTAAGAAGACCCGGTTACCACCGCGTTAGCCACATAAGGGTTAAAAATAAGCAGGCGATGGTCTGGCGAGGTGCGGTGCGCCATTGTGGACATGCACTAAGAACAATATAACAATATACAAACTACAAACAGTACATGTTTCATTTTCCACATTCAATTTTTGTTTTATTAGTTTGTTTGGGCCGATCCTGGAGGTACTGCAATACCAGGCCAACCCGCGACGGAGGTGGAGCAAGCCCCTAACCTCCGTCAAATTCCAAAAATCAGTTTAATATACTGGACCCGCATGCGGGTCGTATCAGATATTAAGCTGATAAGAACAGATACTACACTTTGATCTTAGCCATAGGCCGAGAAGCGATACTTGACAAGCTTTCGACGAGACCCTATATTACAAACACAAAGCAATATTGACGGGGAGCGTTAACGATAGTGCCATCTTACGGACAGTTTGCGAACACACAAAATCAATCTGTCGATTATTGGCGTTCCGGTTCCGAATTCCAATTTTTATGGTTAATCATGGCGATATGGGATTAAAATTTAAATTTCACAGAAAATAATTTATTTAGTATTTTAAATTTCTTTTGTGAGCTACTCGTAGCTCGTAGAATAATATATACAATACTTGGTAACAAAGAAAAGAAAAGTGAAGTGTGTAAAAAATTCTAATAATTTTATTTTAGAACAAACTATTCCAAACAATTCTATTTACAGACACTACAGTTTGAATCGATAATTTATGTTAAAATATTAACATTGGAGATATTCATTTGTAAATAAATGCTTAACATCACCCATTTATTGTATTTTAATTTAAAAGAACCTAAATTTACTTCGGCATAGGTAGAATGTTGTGTAATGTCTTTAACCAACTATAATACCAACTCCTAGCCGAAATTGGTTTTTATTATGATTCATTAACCCACTAAGAGCAAGCGTAAATGGCAAAGGACTTAATTTCTTTTCTATAACAGCACCTACTGACCAGTTTGAATCGATGTGACCTAAAACACACATTTATTTTTCAAATTACGATTAACGTTTGTACGTTTACCTTTAAAAACTACATCACTTTTAGGTAAATCAACTTGGTAACCGATTGAAGCAACCGCTTCTTGCATCCTACTATTAGCCTCTAATTCCACCCCAATTTGTAATTGTTTACTAGCTTTTTGGTAATAACATAGATGTACACCAGATACACCCAGTGTTCCCGTCATAGTCACATTTTCTGTCGAATATCTAAAAAAACGTTAATAAAGTGATATAAATTTCGTATAAATCAAACAAACTCACTTTCCAGCAGCACTAAGCATGGCAATTTCACCTCCAGGAATTGCAGAACCTCTTTGATACGCTAATTCTGTGCCCAATGCTAAACGCGAAGTAATAGATTGAAGGTAATGCAAGACAATAACTCCAGATCCATTAATTAAATCAGGATTTGCGACCGTCATACTGGCAGTGTAGTCGGACCCTTTGTAATTCATACTGAATTGACTCACGGTGAACTTCGAGTTTTGCACCTGAAAATTCGCCAAAGCTTAAAAACGAATCAAATGGACCTCGTAGTGCATACTTGAGCTCCAAATTTAGCTTGAACGTGAGGCCTTAACTGATGTATAATAGTCGCATTTAGATTTCCAGATGGATCAATATCGCCCAACATAATAGGATAAGCTTCGGTTGGAGATATTTGTTTGGTTCCAACGTACGTTGCGCCAAATCTATATCCACTAGGAGTTACGGAACTCATGTTAATAGTATGAGATATTTGGAAGTGATTGCTAAGCCCTCGAGTAAGCATGACTCGCGCTCCTTCGAAACATGTCGGAAATACATCTAAAAAAAATACCATGTTGTTTATTTGAGGTTATGTAAGAAAAATTAAACTTTAACTTACTTTTACATTTTTGGTGAAGTTCTTCTAAGGGCCCTGGGTTTTCGATTTGTTCGGGCGGCGAATCTTGACTAAAATTATTAGGTGGTGGAGGCGGCGGCGGTGTACTCGTAGCATATACATTTCCCATTATTTCACACTTAATTTATCACTTTTTTTAATTATAAATACACAGTTTGTACGCACACACAAGAATCTTTGTTGCTTTACAGCTAAGCTACCAATTTGTTGACTATTGATAAAATATAAAGGACCACATTTTGGTATTTTAATTTGACACAAACAGTTGACAACTATATCGACACTTTACGTTTGTTCAATTGTTAACTCATAGGTGGTGGGATGTGAAAGGTTTTGAATTTTTAAGATTTTTATAAACATAATTTAAATTTAACCTACATTTATTAGCGCTAGATAAACGCTAAAAAATATATAACCACCAGGATGTTGTCCTAGAGACGGTAAGGACGTAAAATTAATCGTTTTTAATTTTTGGTACAAATCTAATGCTCTTTTATGTCATTTTTCCATTGTCAATGTTCACGACTCACGACTGACATTTTGTTATCCTAAAAATCTAAATTCATATCCTAGTCTTCAAGAAATTGCAATTCTTTCAACTTTTCTCTATTTTAATGGTTTTCGGCATCTCTTTGACCAACACTATGTAAGTACACGGTAGAGTGGAAATTAGAGAATAGTGAATTTTAATGAGCGATTACAATTATCTATCTGAATTCAGACTTAGTAAGCCCTATGCAGACTCACCCTGTATAGCATTTGAGGCATAAAGGGGTAATAAATAACAATATTAAAGTTCATACATTTTTTATACATAAAACAAATTCGTACAAGTTACAAATTAATTTACAATTTGCAGAATTACAATTATTACAACACATAATTAATAATCTATTTACTAATGACTAGAATACTGATTAAATTAAGTCTTTCTTTGTATTACATTTAATAGTATGAAAGCAAAAAAAAGCATACTTATAGGAAACACTTTTAAACGGTTTTAAAATTTCAAATTAAATCACAATTGACGACGTGGTTTTAGCTTGTGCAAAAAATTATCGAGTATTATGTGAGAGCCATTTTTACTACACTTAAATGAACAAATTTTCTAGTGACTTAATTTGAAATATTCGGCTCCTTATAGATAAGGAATAAATACTGCATTATCCTTGGTCGTTACAAACTAGAAAACTACATTAACAAAAAAAACACCATAGAAATTAAGTACGTTATTACATAATACTTGTAAAAACATTGACGTATTAAAAATTACAAAGGGTACAAAATTCTAAATGTGAATTTCATTATCAAATTCTCAAAGTAAAAATAAGATGAAATTAGTGCAATTGTTACATAATATTTAATTCGAGACATATTTATTTCGTTACAAAATTTAGTCTTCTTCTCAAAGATGATTCAAAGCTTTTCATTCTTAAGCATTAGAAATGTTATAAATTTTATCCTCAATTTCTAAACGTCGCGTTAAAAATAAATAAATCAAATAAGTTTTAAAAAAAGTTAAGTTAATTCGAATCTAAAATGTAGTTTGTATCACAAAAATTTTAAATATGCTGGTTGTGAACTTATGGGCTTATGGGCCTTGTGTTACACTCGAAATGGGTAGATTTTGTAAGCATTTGTAAAACTGAGTACGAGATTCATACGCACGCACACATCCATACACCCACATACAGGAATTATGGCAAAATGTCTGGCAAATATAAAAAAAAATGTTATCCGTTACAAAACTAAATATCTTTATAAAATTCTAATAAAACATACTCAACAAATTAAAGTAAAAAAGTAATGTACAAAAAATATACAGAGTTATTCAAAATTTACAAATAATCTCAACAGTCTGAGTAAAATTTTCAGAGTAAAAGATTGAAAGCCTCACCACACGCTGGTGGCTTATTAAAATTCTCTCTATTGTGGTATTGTGGCAGCCTTATCTGGAGAACGGCCCAAACAAAAATATAAAAAAAATCACAATGGGTATCTCGAGTATCAGTTCGAAATAAAACTACCTAAGAAATACAAACTTAAGTTGCACTTTCTTCTGCTTTCAAACTTTTACATCTCTCTTTTTCTTGAGGATTTTCAGGCTGCTCGCAATCGAAACTTGCAAGAGCTAGAGCATTTTCGTTTAATACCGGACACTGGTGAAGAACCGCTATTATTTTTGTATCTTTATCGAACGGACAAGTAACTTGTTTCCAGGCCATGAATTCGGTTACTTGTTTGGCGAGCTGCCAAAATTTTTCGAAATTGATGTGTCCATTTGGTAATCTAGGAGAAAATAATTACAATTACCAATTACGATTAGATAGTTGTTTAGCAACTCACTTGTTTGAGCATCCTTGGTTGAGGAAGTACAAATCTTTAACCAAAAGACTGAAGAATGGAATAACGATGCGTTGTCTCTGATCGGTTGCGCCCGCACTTCGCCACATGGCCGCTTTTAAGGTACTTCTATAGCTGCTAAAATTACTGCTCGGATCCATTTGGTGCTCCAGAATTGCAAACTTTCCAGACTGAATCTTGTGCCACTGAAATAATTCAATTTTTACTAATTAGCGCAGGTACTTTATACAGGGTGATTCGTTTTTTATTAGTCAGTGTATTTGAATATTGTTTTGTCGTCACAAACGACTGACTTACCGTTTTCTTCAATCGCGAAACTGGTGACATATTCAAACCAGCTATAATTGCCATAAGACTATTAAAATTCCCAATATTGAAACACTCCCTTCCGACTTCGATCCAATACTCGACGACACGTACTCGTTGTTTCTTCTTCAAATGCTACAAAAGCCAAAGTTAGGCCCAAAAATAATACTGAGCGAAATTAATTTACCTTAATGACCTGAGTCGCAACGAAATAGCTCAACCTGTTGAACCACTGAACGTACTGCTCCAAATTGTGCGTCTTCTTCATATCTTTAAACGAAGTTTCTATATGGGGATTTTCTTTGGCGAACGCTTGCACGAATTCTTCCGGACCTATGTAAGATAGCCTCTCCAATTCGACGTGAGTTAACTGTTGGGCGAGGATATCTGGTTTTGGACAAACTTCCGTTATGTCGGTATTTTCTTCGTTTTTTGTCGAAACGGGTTCTTCGATTATTTTTTCGTAGGCCTCCAAAGCCGTCAATCTTTGCAAAAGGTTGTGTAAAAGCGAAGAAACGTTCGCCCTCAAACTCGAACTAAGAGCGCAACATTGTTGGGTAATGGTGCGTATGTGTTGCATAACGCGATCGTCTCTAAAGTCGTATGGAAATGTTTCCGTCCATTCGGCAAGAAGTTGAACTAGGTGTTCGGCGAATCTGAACAAACCAGGTTGAATCGTACCGCCGGTCGTACTTCCTAAGCCTTGTTGCGTTTCACACAGACTTCTAACTCTCGCCAATAAATCGTGAGGTTTTATAAAAAGTCTCGACGATAAGAGGAATGCAAAAAGATAAGCTCTATCTGGATAATATAAATCTGTAGGAACCATGTGTTGTATCAAAGCTTCTAAAGAGCCGGATGTTAAATTTCCATCTCTATATACTAAAGCCTATAAAAATATTTAGATAGTAATAAAACTTTTGGAAACAGTAAAGTTCAAATAAACAACTACAATATTACCGGAGAAAAAAATTTTGCTTACATTTTCGTGTTGTATGTCATTAACTCCCGCATTTTCAAAGACGGCTTCGCCGTTGTAAGCGGAAGAATAATTTTTGCCACTCTGCGGGGTTTGGGGTAAGCTCTAAAAAAGACCAAAAAAATGTCAATTTTTTTAAAAAAAGCAAATCCTCGTAAACTTACCCTTCGGTTTAAACAGTCTTTTGGAGTGTGGTCCGACGCGACGGTTCCAAAAATCGTAGGCTAAAAAAGAAAATCAAGTTAGTTCCCAAGCAGTTCTAAAAAGGGGCCGACGTGCAAATGTTACAAAAAAATTTCCCGACTCGCTTACCGCAACATTTCTACGATAGCCATTGGAGGCGGCACTACCGTTCATTCCACACTTTCGAAATTTATCACATAATACGTCATTTTTGAAATCAGTTTCGTCGAGCGAACTTAGGGAGTCTATGGAACTTTGCGTGGTGCCGTCGACTTTAGTCGTGGACGACATCGAGTTGGTTAAGTGTCCCGAGTCTTTGCTAAGGGTCGCTTTCTTTTGATTTTGATTGCAACCCATGGCGGGTCCGTCGGATTCGTAACTGGAGGCGCTTGAAAAGGAACTAAATTTGTGATCACTTCCGGTCTCGTATCCATTATGGTCGCTAAACTTTCCATTTTGAGAACACCTACCGTTGCCGTTTAGTGGAAAAGTGCCGTTGGTCGAATTTTTGTCCTTGTTAGTAAATTTTCCGTTTACAAACTCGGAGGTTGGTATAAGTTTTATAGGCTCGTATACTTCACTTATTGCGCTCGTAAAAAAATTTTGTTCCTTAGTCTCCCTACTTCTCTCGTCTACTATTTTACCGTCACGAGAGACGGTAACTTCTTCTTTTGTGACAGTCGTCGATTTTACACTCAGAGACGTATCTAATTTGACGGGCGCTTTTAAAATGCCAGTTTTTATTAATAGCGAGTTTAGTAGATCGCACGGTGGTACTTGTCCCGTTATTAAGGCTTCTTTGATGGCGCGACCATCACGTCCTTCGAGTGTTACAGGAATTCCGTTTATTAGTAAGACTTCTTCTTCTTTTATCGACGATTTTTTCTCACAGTCTATTACTTTCACACCTTTGCCCAAAATTTGTTCTACAGTCTCCTGGATTTCTGGATCGTCCATTTCTATTCGAGAAAATTCTATTAGACCAAGAAACTTGGCAATATGTAGTTCTAATGTTTGTCATTGTCTGATATTTAGGTGCAAGATTTAATTACTTTCCGTTTGTGTTATTACTACCATAATTTGAATTACAATTCCCCTATCCCTATCTATTCTCCCGACCCTATAACCGGCAACCGCTCTAACTCTATTTATAATTTAATGCAGAGCTCTATAGACGGAGCTGTAGTATGTCACTTATGAATCGTATTAACGCTGATAAGTTTTGTTTAACCATTTTCATTTTCCTCGTGAGTCAAATCAATGAAAAACACGATTTTATAACAACTTCATGCAATCTCGTTAAAAGGAAAAAATAAAATAAACAGCTTAATGGTGGTTGTAGCAGGTTTTATTAACCGTAAACTTTGATGCAAAATATTATGTTTTGCGATTTCGCAAACACGAAATTATGCAAACTGCCAAAATTTATCGTCTGTTAGCCTTTTTGCATAAAATGTTTTCCAACATTAATTCAAAGTGGGAAAATACTTTTGCACGTTTGAAAAATAACTTATAAGGTCAAGAGACGTACAATGAAAAATTGGATGGAGCAGCGGCGACGAAGTGTGATATTTGCGGAAATCCAATTTCCGACGAAAATGGCGAAAAGCGATTAAAATTATATGCATTTTGTGGAAGTTAAATCGACGTACGAGAGGTTTTCGACTACAAAAGGTAGGTAATCGCATTAGTGGCAGCTCATAGTCGAATAGTCCTTCATCATCAAAAATTTATTGTTGGAGAAACGTATCAAAAGTAACAACCGGTAACGAAATGATATTAAAACGTTATTTTTAAGGTTCAAACTTTTGTAAATGCTATAAATTTTCTAAAAATATCGTTAAAGTTTACAATATCATATACGCGAAATGTAAAGCCATTTTTACTAGAAGGGGAATCCCACGTGTTTTGTCGAGCTACGAACTACATTATTCATCTCATTAACTATTCTAACTATCATACTTCATCGCGTTTATTACAAGAAGCCTTACGACCAAATAGGAAACGAATCAGACCAGCAGTTGGTCTTGCTTGGGAGAAACTGTACATAAGTGGGCGATCTACCCTCGCTGGTTTGATATTACCATGTCAGGTAGGTACTTAGGAAGAGCGTCTGGGAAAGTTCGATGAGTTTTATCAAAGCCACGGAGACACGGAGATTTAGATATAAACGAGAAAACAAAAAGTAGCGAAACACCTTTCTGTTGATATTTCCAGTCTGGAAAGACCTTCACATTCATCTAAGGCTCAATAAAAATAATAATTTGTCACAGAATAAAATGGCGAAAATTGGTACAATTAAAAACTTAAATAAGGTAAATTGATGGTTAAATTCGTCCTTGATAACGAGATGCTGCGACATTAAACGTCGTTTAGAAACTAATAGGTGAGTCTTGTACGTGCTACGTTCCATCAAAATCCAGACGGAATCGTAACAATTAATTGACGGAATGATACAAATTTAATTAAAAATGATCCATATTCTAATACTATGATCTAATAACCTAAATTTATTGTACGAGGTTTATATTTGGCGAGATTAGTTATTCAAAGCCATAACCATTACCATAGTTCAAGGTTTACTCGAATCTCAATTTAACCACTTCAAACAATTTATATGCCCATCTTATTAAAAGTTATCTATACACTTCTACGCTTCAAATAATTTCGAATATACCTACATGTCCACATAAATTTGGAAATGATGCCTTGGGAAGAAGGTATGAACCTACACCATTTGCCTTCATTTGGTTACCGCCAACCTATCTCTTTTATGACACGGTAAATTTATCGATACGCCTATTATTGTAAAACGCGTAATAGACAACAATTATCCTAAAGGTTACAGTGTTACAGATACATTTTATAACAACAAATCGAACTGTATCGTAAAATTCGTCACGCAACGCAATGAGTATTGGACGGTACTGGTGAAAAATTCACCCTCAGGATACGTAATAAACAGCACATATCTACAACTTACATCGAAGACTATCGGAAAAAAATCACACAATAATAGGTACTTGCGTGAAGGCACAAAGAAACCATAAATAAAGGCTTACCTTGATCTGTAATTTAATTTAAATGAAAAGTTGGGCGATAAACGAGTACAGAAGAGTTGAAAAGTGGATCGAAAGGGCGAGCTACGTTATGATGGAATTGTTAATTCGAGACGTTCTGGGGTGACCTCTACATCGAAAAAAGTATGACCAGACCATCATATCCACCATCGACATTTAGAAATATTTCCGAGACGAATCTCAGACAAATTAATGGCCGAAAGCTCCGTGCTCCGTGAACACTTGAAAGCAATCCAATTTTGAAAACTTTCTCAAACTGCGTTAAAATTACCACCACTTTAATGTTATCCATAAGTAACATTTTAAGAGCACTTCAAATTGTTTGTTCTGGTAATAAAATTAATATTTAGTTGAATAAAAAAAAGGGCAGGAAGTCATCGGCGTATTGGCGCCAATAACCTCACAAGTTAAATTTTTGTGGAAAACTCGCTATTATTGTGTTACGTTGTGTCTTTAAACTAATGGGCCTTAATGGCAACAATTGAATTTTGCGTAGTTAAATTGATTAAACTGCCGATAGTTCAATGACATAATTAAATTTAAAAGACGCACGAGAACACGACGACTCGACGACACTCCCATGATGGTATAAATTTGATTGGCACAGTTTAAAATTAAAAGTTTTTAGTTTGTAAACGTAATGACATAAATAGAACGGCAATAACTTATTTTTATCGGTTCCCAGCTTTATGTCGAGAATATAAAGTGATGTGTGTATTAGTTTCACACTTTTCACTCACGCCTTGTTGCGTCTCGGAAGCATCTGGATCAATCATCGCTTCTATTTGTTCTTCTATTGGCGCCACCGATAATAAATTTTCATATCTGCAAGAAAATTGGAAAAGTTGGCCAATTTTGTAAGTGGGGGGATTAAGTAGACAGTAGGCGATACCGTCCTGCCACGGTTAAGACACAAAACTAAATTTTTAGCGGTTTTGCTCAATTTGTGTATCCCACATCCACCGTGGCTTAGGATAAATTAAACTCGAAACTTACACCATGAAAAAGGCTTTTGGGTGCTTTTAGGATTTAAGACGAATACGAAGGGAAATTAGTTTCAAAGAGAAATTCTAAAGCCACCCCTGTTAATCTCGAGATTAAGTTGTGCAGACCCGACCGCAACCATCTTTTTCTTCGGAAGTTTTTACGTTTCCACGCTCCCACATATCGTAATAATAAAAAAAGCCCCTTTCATCTTCCAACTCCGATACTTAACAGTTTGCAATTACTCCTTTGACTAACAAAAAGTTGGAATAAATTAAAGATGGGAGCAAATCGATAAATCAAGACGTGTTGTTATTTTAATGCAGTTATTGACCACAAGCGCAACACAACTCAAATGTATAAAAGTTCTTGAACTGGTCGTCGTAAATAAAACTGGTATTTTTATATTTGCAAGTTCAACAATCAAAAATCGGCCTCGAGTGCGAAAAGATAACGAATCATTCTCCAAAACCTGAGCTCGTGTCGCGCGAATCAAAAACTGGAACGATTTTTTCGCAATCGCTCCATATACTTCCTCGATAATTTCGGAACGACAACAAAAGTGAAAGCAAATAAATTATTGATGCGTGAATTGATTTTTAAATAAATAGTGAAATTTAATCGACGTTTAGTTAAATGCGTTTTTAAGTAATTTAATCACGCGCGCGGTGCTCGTTACGGGCGATTTGCTGCGAGCTTTGATAAATAAAGTTTCAAGTGAAGATTTTCAGTTCAAACGAGGCCTTTGCACAAAAATCCCGCGTCTTTCGGTGGGGTGAGATTTTTGATTTTGAGACAGCAACCCCAATGCGAGATTCGTCCATTTTTTAAGGACCACCCGTGTCTATTTCGCTTCGCTCAACGGCCAAAGACACAAATTGCGAGATTTACTTGAGGGTGAAATAAACGTGTAGGGGTGTAGGGTTCAAGCACTTATCGCGATCCTGATGGTTGGAAGCTTTAAAATGATTGAAAGTGGTAGTAGCGCAAATTGTAAAAAATTCAAGGCCCCAACTCCATAAAATTCGGATCACCATCAAGAAGTTCCCCTAAGGTGGCATCGGTGGCCATCCATCACAGTTTCTAATGGGGAAAAAACGCTCCGGCTCTTTAAATATTTTATTTGTTTGTATTTCAGGTAAACTCCTACACGTATCCTTGGGGGAAATTTGATTCGCGTTTTGTACGATTCGTACCAATTTCAAAACAATTCATCAAAAATTTACCTTTACTCTATTAAACTCCCTCAGTTTTTGTAAATAATTTCAAATTATACAACAAAAATTATATCGGAAATCGGAACTCTCATCATCCATTATTTACACAAAATGAAACGAGAAAAACAAGTAAATAATCGAAAAGCAATTTGGGGACGAAAAACAATTTTAAACTTTCCAGACGATTTTTTTCAAGTTTGTACCTACTGGATGAATAATTGCTCGGTAGTTCCCCTATTGTTATTTGGAGGAATTTTCTCACAGGTGGACTTTAAAGTTGTATTATTTTTAACTTTGAAATAATGAGGATGCTTAACGATATTAATAGACGTGTAAGCCCCTTTCGCTCTGCTTTAACGCCTACAAACACACCTAATTAATTATCTGCGGCGTAAAAAAATTTTCGAAGCAACTCGCATAATGAAAAGTACTGAAAAGAGGGGCGAATTTTTGCAAAAGATGTTAGCAACTTGCCCAATTAATTCGCGAGACGAGAATTGTTAGTCTAGGATCTCTTAATTAAAACCCTAAACGGCGCCATATTCGCCCCTTGTTTTATACGGTGCGTGGTAACGGACGTAACCCCCCCCCCCTATTTTTTCGTATGAGCATGAGACTCAAATGCAACAAAAAGTAATTTATGGCGCTTAAAAACATTAAACCGTTAACTAATTGTAGTCGTTTTTTTACTAAAAATACTATCCTGCTGTTAAGACATCCTTACTCCTCACCCCATATACAGAGACTTACAGAGAGAGCTTACATACTCATAAAACGATCCATCAAATGCAAATTTAAAACTTTATATATATTCACCACGATTACTCTCTTTGCTATCTTTACTCGACACCCCTTTTGTGATTCATCAATTAAATAAAGGAGACACTTCTTCCTTCATCCGTTGTCTCGGGTCTTGTGCAAGCAAGAGCGCATCGAGTTACTTCCTCATTTTACCTTTTTTTTTACATCCAAATTAAGAAAGAAGCGGTTTATTCGAGCATTCCGGCGAGATTTGAAGTTGATAAAATTGCCGCGGACGTATTTTGAAGACTTTCTCTCCCCTTAACGATTTACTACGCAATAGCGTCATTAGTAATTCGTTCGTATTTGTTCACGTGCGTCGAAAAAGAATTGAGAACATGAATTAATATATACCTAACCTATACAAGACTTGTTACACGTTTTTATCAATCATCAATTAGTTTTGGATGACACGTTTCAATTTTTTTCGTGTTTTGATATACGCTGATGATGATGGAAAATAACAGTAATACTTTAATGGAATGCGAGCCACTGGATTCGAAGAAAAAAAGTTCTAAAACATGAACCGTCAATTATTCACTAGTTAGACGCTTCTAATGGTTGTATTTTTGTATTGATCAAAATATTATTAGGCTGTCCAGTTTGATAGTTGAACGATGGTGAACTCGCCCCGCTGTCCTTAAAAACGACATGAGAATTAAAGTGACCGGGGCCCTCAGAATAGCTAAAACCATTAATTTTAATTTCTGAACTAACACTAAACACAAGCTGGGAGAGGTACAAAAATGTGTTCAATTAGAAGCTAACAGCGATGGAGCATGGAAGACAACAAGACAAATGCAAAAACATAAGTTCCTTTTTTATAGTGGTCAGGAACACTTTAAGAGTGTCTGTCGTGGAATGTGAGCATTATACTGAAGGTAGGGCGGCCAGCATTCGATTTCAACGCCCAAGTGCGCTCCGAGGCTTCTAAAACGTCAAGTGAAGTCGGGACAATACTCGAGAATTCGGAAAATAAGTAATTCAAAGTTCAGTCCCTAATCCCTGCTAACGTGAGGAACTAATTTTTTCGCCAATCCAATAAGCTATTCGTATCTTTCTAACCGCAAAAAACTAATTTGCGTTACCGAAAGAAATTGGAATTAACAAAGAGGCCATCTCGAGCAAAAATCGTATAAAAAACTATAAATTACCAAGCAGACAGTTAAAACGGCCGAGTCTTATTGGAAAATCGTGACACAATGGTGAGACTCGAACGCTGTTGATTTCATGATTACTTTACTCTCCAAGTGCAAATTACGATAAATAGCAGCGTTCTCTGTGGTATACGGATGCAAAATAACTGGCTATTCAAGTTTTAATTTGCATTTTCATTCTTCACCGTGTACGTATACTCGTTTGGCGTATACGGCCAATTTAAAAATCAACAAATAATGTACAAATTACCAAAGTACTTACACGCATGGTTTAACTCATATGACGAGTTATGCCAAGAATCGCATACCGAGCGAAGAGCGATGTTCGTGCCGGCGAGATCTTAGATAAAGTTCAAAAGTATCAATCAAAATAAAATTTAAATTAAGTTCGTTTCCCGTTCCACGTTCCTATACCCGAAAAGCGATTTGATTTAGAAAAAAGGGATAACCACATTACAGAACGAAAATCACATCTATTCGAGCAAGGAGCAACCCGCACGTATACTCACTCGACTTGACTCGACTTTTTCGGCAACTTTATCAAAATATCAAATTACAAACTTTACATCCGTAAAGTTGTTGATTTTCCACGTAAGTTAATTTTCCGGTAACTTTCCAAGATGTGCAAACGTTAGCTGGCGCTACTTTGTTTACACATCAGGAGAAAATCGTTAAAACGATTCGGCTAACATTTTGTGTGGTTATTTTGGCGAAAATAGCACGAGTCTGGGGGGTGAATGAAACTACATTCTGTGTATACGATATTTTCCTGTCCCTAACTAAAGCATATCACAAATAAAATCAATTCTTTACATCAGAAACATTTCAAGACTCGACAAGTTTTTACGAGCAAATAATGAAATGGTTTTTCACCAGTCTCGGTCGAAGAAATAATTTTCTTTTAACAAAACAAATTGGAACGTCAAACCAATAATTGTTGTAGATAAAAATTGATGTTCTTGATGGGACTTCATAAATCTTGTGTTTTTGAGATTGGTCGTTAAGAAGACGACTATACAAATTATGACAGTTGATGAACGGTTTTTTATGTGATAATCAGTGGTTCATTCCGTGGCGATTTAATTGAGTTATGGTTAATTAAATACGCTAAATGAAGAAAAAGCTGACGATTTATCCAATGAATGGATAAATTGAAAGAAAATATTACCGGGTCATGAACTACTACACAAAACCATTACTTTTAAAATTATTAACGTCGTGGGCGTTCTAAATGTGTTTTAAATCAATCTAGATAAGAAAACACGATCGAATTTCAATTTAATTATAGCATTTAAAGAGATATTTAATAACGCATTTCGAAAAAAATATATATCGATGATTTTATGTTCGTTCGCATGTATGTGAACGAAAAGAAACTTCTCTAGTTGTCACTCGGTGTATCACGTAAAATCAATCACTCGAGTTGAAGAATCCAAATGTAACATAGAACATGTGCAAGTCAAAGCCACTTATGCATAAGTGATGCGTAAAATGCATTTCCTTCAACAACACGGCCAAAAAATTTGTTTCAGTGAATTTATTTTTATCCAAACTGCTACTTTCTGTTCTGTGTAACGCAACGTTTCGACCGGCGCGACCATCATCAACCTTGGTTACCAGCCAAAAGCACTTTTAACGTTTACAATCAAAATTTCATCGTAAGACTTTTAAAGCTGAACGTTTAATCCTGATGACCACACGACTCCGGTCGAAACGCTGGACGTATTTTCCTTTAATTCCATTCTCGTTTATATTAGATAATCCCTCGCCCAAAACAAAGTTAATACTTAAAACAAATGTTTGTTTTACATTCAAAGAACTGTTGAGATGAGATACTTGGCAATTTTCATTGTTTCCACGCCGAGCCTTGCCTTTGTAGTGCGCTTACTGAATATTCAATCAATTTATTTACACTTGAAAGTCCAACCTAGCGCAACAATCCTCAATAATTACTTTGCAAAAATTAATTTCTAAATTATACAAGAGTGGGTGTGTAAATAATCTAAATGAATAAATTTTTTTTTTCCGTCTTAAAAAAATTTTCTTCGATATTAGTGTAATTAAACTGGTAACATAGTTGGTACTTATTTTAAAACAAACGCGAGCTATTTAGTTTTCATGCTTTAGAGTAAAAAGCTAATACGGTAAGTACACAGCTTTTAACTAATTGCTTGGTTGAAATCGGAGGGCTTACAACAAAAGTGAAAAAAAAAACGTATTGTTCTGCTCCTTCTGGAAGGTATACGCTTCCATTGCTACGTTATTTTTCAGTTTGTTTTGAAAAATAATTTTTCAGTCAGTTAAGCTGAAAAAAATAAAGGTAAAGAGAGGTGAAAAGCTTTTTGTTTGATCTTTTATTTTACACAGATCTCGAGCAAGTTTGAAGAATTTAAAGAAAATAGAACAATACAAGTAAAGCCACTAAATGATATTTTTTGTATAAGAAAAATAGAAGGAAAATAAGTTGAAAATGTGGTTTATACTATATTGAACTTCCGTTCTGGAAAGGAAAAAAGTGTATTTTCATTTTTATTTATATTTACATTACAGGGCTATAGACTATAGATGAGGGAATAAAATCAATAACTTGCATGTTATCGTCAAGTACAAAGCAAATTGTGGACGTAAATCCTTTCGTTTTTTAAAGAGAGGTTTTCACAACTTTATATCCGATAATGGAACGGCATTACATAATTTGAGGATAATTAGAGAATTGCCTTTTATACTAATCCGGATTAGCAAGTTATTGGAAGAAGAAGGTAGAAGAGCACGTCTAAACGTGATCATCAAACTTTTCAATGCCAAGGAGTCACTTTCTAAACTTTAAAACGCTCGCCGACGTGACGTGACGGTTAGCAATCGCCGATCTAACCTAACTTCCTTTTTTGCATAAGGTCAATCGATTTTTCGCGTCCAATCGCCATTATTTTACTCTAGAGAGAGCCTTTCGTATAAGTTATTGTAAACAACGAATCCGATTCAGCAAAGCTTTGTTCGAAAATGAAGCGGAGTTGTTACGGTAGCGAGCTCTCCCAGCCCTAGCGATTAACGGTCATTAGAATTATTGGACTTTTGCAGCGAGTGATAGTTAGATGAGATGGGTAATACAAGCCTCAAATTCAACTTGATTACACGAAATAACGAGTAATAGAGCCACATTTTGAGGAAAATTACAGCGTGAAAACCATTTTTTAGCAGATATGACAAAGAAAACGGGTTGGTACGTACCTTATTAAAATACATGCACCGTCTACATCCTACATGCTCGGAGGGGGGTCAAAACTACTTTCTAAGGCAGTCTTAACAAGAGAAATTATGATCCTACAGAGTGCAGTGTATAAATCTCGTGAATGACCAAAAATACTCCAAACTCAACGGGGTATTGTCACCGCTTGCGATGTTGCACGAAATAAAGTAAAAACTTATTGAAAGAGTTAGTTAAGAAGAACGACGTCTGCAAATATTTTTTATTAAGAGGGAATACAATAGACTTTTATTGAAACCAAAAAAATTTTAATATCTCTCTTTGAATTTCACATTTTTTCACGCAGTTTGTCCGGGAATATCTTGAATTCCAAAATTTGCGATCGATTTATTATCAGCAAAATGGAATTGGTATTAGATGCATTTAATTAAATTTACGACATGCGTCGAGACGATCAAGCCTATAGCTGTAGGGTGACGAATTATGGGCTAGCCCTCAACAAAAATTCCAGGGTGGATCCATTGCTCACCCTATTCACACAAGACCACACTTACTCACGACAACCCACCCACATGAGAGATAAAACAACCACCTAGTGTCTCTAGTAAAAAAATGTTTTCTACAACTATCGAGTTATCTATCGCGATATCGTCCAATATATCCTTTTTTGGGTACTTAACTGAGTTTAGTTAGATAAACGTCTTCCAAACAACAAAAGCGCTATTTTAAAGACATAAAAGGCACATAAAGTCGCCAAGAGTTAACCGTGCTATACCGGTGGACTGTAAAAACTTTATATTACACTTTTTACACCTATAACAACACTATAGTTTCCACTGTTTTCAGAGCTTTAACTTCTTTATTTGTTCGTACAAACTGCATTAAATCAATAAAACAAGATAGAAAACAGACAATCAAATGTATTAATCTCAATCATCTACCACCCACATAGTAAAGACGCCTTTGTAAATACACATTTAGAAATCGATGAAATAATTCCAAAGCAAATAAATTTGATGTATTTTAATAAGTTGGAGTTGAAAACAAAATTTCCATTTTAACCGTTTTTAAAAGTTGGGTGCGACTAGGCGTAATCAAAAGCAGTAATGCCCATAGCTTAACTTTTCTTAACAACAGAAAATTGGTTCGCAAATGTGAAAGTTGCGAAAATGTACAAAAAATATTTTCATTTCTGGTTCAGTGAGTTTTTACGAACACATTCTGAATAAATATGTTTTCAGATTTTTAATTAATTCAAAATTAGTACCACAATTATTTAATTTAAAAACAACAACATTTTCCGGCCATTTTCTTTGGATACTTCAAAAGGTAATTTTAAAAGCACGCCACGTTTAACTTTTCACACGGGCATTAAGTGAGGCATCCAAAAATCTATTTAATTTAACATGGTTTTATTAAAAAAATTTCAAATGGGCATTACTTCTCGTTAAACCGGAAGTCTAACAAAAATTTCGATACGGTTTCCAATAAGCTCTGAATTGATTATTTAAAATTTCCACAAATCAACTTTCTGACCGAACTTTAGTTCCACACTGTAATACTTCTAATACACAGGTAAAATGTCATTAAAATAAATAAAACAATTGCTATTGTTCAAGCGACTAATTAAATAGTATTGTGGATTATTATTTCGTCCTCTTCTTATCCGCGAACAGCCGCAAAATTTATCTATTGGGATAAATTTTCTTGTAAACTTGTTCCCTTGTTGGCTTCGAGGTTATCGAACCGTCGAATTTCCAGTAGTACTGCAGGATTATCGAGTCCTTGGCAATTTTGTGGAAAGCTTGGTTTTTGGTTTTAATGTTAAGGAATTAAAATTCCAAATTAACGAAAAAATAGCACGATGCTAAGTTTTTTTCCGCAATTACATTAAACGAACCGACTGCGCCAGTTATATTTGTGGCCGAGAAATAATAATTGTTTAATTTTTTATATTATTTTATTTCACAAATATAACGATTTTTAAATATTTATTAAGTTTACAAAAGTAGTTTACAGTTGAAAGGGAACATGTGGACTGAAGCTAAACAGAATTAAAAACAAAACTTAAAATTAGGGGATTGACAGTTAGTAGCAATAAAGTGTAACAAAATAAGTATTGGAGAAAATATAAATGAGCCGAAACAGAAAGATATGGTTGACTTAAGTATTAGAAAAATATAAGGTTACATATATGGGAATTAGTAGAGTACATCCCTTAACATGTGGGAATGTAACACGCATACGTGAAACGCAAACAATAACGAAACAATAAATTTATGTGGAACTATGTGGCACATACACACGGGACCTTCCATGTGGTGAATTAGCACTTATTTTTATTACGCGACCTCCAATCATAGCCCACTGTAAGTTACAGTTTCGTGCTCTCGTACAGTAATTTCGTTCGCACTTTGCAACGGTTTTTTTCAAATTTCTCTAAAAGGGCCGGTCGAACTGAAAAACCGCAAGAGACATTTTTTGTTCCTTTTTGAAACAGTTTTTCAAAAAGTGGGTCAATTTTGAAAATCGTTTGCAGAAGGTGCCAAAAGTGGCACTTGAATCTATTAAATGTTCCAAAAGTACACTTTTCAAGCAATTCGTTTCATTTTGTACTACGTACTAATAAAAAAAAAGAGATAAGAATCAAACTTCCTCGCATGTAAAAAAATTAACTTCGACCTCACCAACGTACCTACAAGTTAATTACTCTTGTATGGTTTTTTAGAAATGCAACGACCTATAATTAAAATTTTTAGACGGCGTGGTGAATAAGTTCAACGATCGTAAATTTTCTATTTGTTCTATTGATTGCCAATTTTCAATACTTTGTGATTTATAATGGATGTGAAAGCCTCGGTCTCGGTAATACCATTGGTAATACCATGTAATACTAAAGTGTAGGTTTAAGGAATCCAGATAAATACATACATCCAATGTTTATTAATTGACTATAACCATCATAGTCACGGTCATAGTGAAACACCTGTAGAATATTTGCATATTGGCTTTGCTTGTTGCACAGCTGCTTTAAATAAAGCATTTAGTATTCAAACAGATTGGGCTCGAAAGTGAAGATTCTAAATAAAACCAAATTATTAGTTAACACAAAGCACAATGATGCCGTAATTGGTTCTCACGCCGTGATAACTAGCGAGATTTAAAACAACGGTTTTGAACTTACGAGGTCGTATTATGCAAATAATTAATTTTCGAATTAAAATATAAACAATCAACACTTTAATCAACGCTTAAACGTTTTTCTCAAGCATTTAATAAGAATAACAAACAATCTAGACGCCACTTTAATTGGCGTAGCTAGGTCGCCATTTTATAAGTATGGCGGTTGAATGCAAAAAGTTTCTCTACTGCACTTACTGATCAGTTTTGAAATTCTGATTTAATTTCGTAAACTTGAGACAAGAAAGGTTAGTAATATATATGTGAGTCATAAATCATAATTCAATGAGCAAGAATTTATCGCATTGAACGTTACGTGGTTACATAAGAAATAAGAATTTACACCTCCTTTATTTGTAAAAATAGAGTAAAAATGCAAAGAGAGAAAATGTTTAAAATTGCATCGTCTACAATTTTCATTTAAACAAATTTGTAATTAAATGTTCGTTTCTCAAAAAAAGCGACTGCAAGCCGCGGTTTTAGGGAATAATTATCTCCAAACTCATTAGAGCTTCTCAAGCTTTGTAGAAGAATCGAATGGCCTTTTAGAAGAGCTCTCGCCATTGTCTGTCAAGAAGTTGTAACTATTACATTATTTCAACGTGTAATATTTTGCGGTCGCGGGTAGAAGAATTTTTTTCAAGGCCCATAAGTCATAGAAACATATTCGAGGTCTGTAACACAATATTCTAGTTTAAAAATAAAATGAATGGATAGTTATGGATTTTTCATTACTGTGCCGATTTATGTGGCACCAGTGATTATCAGTGCAAATCCCCAGGAGATGAAATCATTCAAACTCTGTTATTCATCAAGATATGGCTAAATTGGTGCATTAAAATCGTTCATTATTAAGTTATTAAAAAACTCGAAACTGTAGGGCTAGAACGCCATATTTGCAAAATGGCGTCCAACTTGATAAATTAAGAAACGTGAAATTTTCTTGCAAACGACGTCATTAATCATCGAACTCGGAAAACCATTTTTATCAACCACAAGGATCTGAATAAGAAATAATTTGCTTTTTAGAAAAGCAAATACATTCACTTTTAACAACTCCCTCTGCACCGATAAATCTCTTTTAATATACCCTTTCAATCAAAAATTCTTAAATTCCCCACGACAGACCATTTCAAAGTTGTAAGGGAAAAAACCTAAATCCGTCTCGCTCAAACCATATTTGCCTTCTTGATATCTCCTTCCAACACATTTTGAAAAGTTGTGTAAGCCGTAGAAGGAATCGATAGATATTAACCAAGACACGGAGAACACGTGGGATCGTATCAGTGACTCAGAAGAGGGTGTATTTTTCTGTTGTGCAATCAAGGGTAGATTTCAAGGGGCGAATTGCACGATTGAGATCACCAACTGACGAAAGGTGCTTTTTAAACGAAAATGATAATTTTACGATTTTTTTTCTTGGACAAAAAATTATACAGGATGTCTATTTTTGAATGGATCGTAAAAATTAAATATATTGTTTTCTGTAGTAATAAATGACACGGACAACATCGAAAAATTCCAAAACATTTTTATTTTTGGAAAGTGATTCGAGGTTTTTATTAAAAAAATTTGTTTGTAGCGGCACTTTTTAGATTTTGTACATAAATATCCCTTTGGATACAAAATTAAATTGTTATTGATATATGATTACGGTAAGAACATAAAAAATCCTGCAACCAAGCACTAGTTTGGTTTGGATCGCAACCCCCACGGAGTCCAATATATGTTTTTATATCACCATACTCAGCACTTTTTTATTATATTCCTATCTCGAAATGTACACAAAGAAAATTTTTATTAAAAAAAAGAAATATTTCATTAAACTATAAAATTCTCATTAGCATAAATTTTCTCGAGAATACTTATGAAGTTCGTTACGAAACGGCGAAATTTACAGCTACAATAAAAATGTTTTTACTCCATATTATGACGTATTAAAAGAGCACAACCGATTGGTCTAGGTCTAGAGCCACAACCCCCAAAAAAACTTTATCGAGCTTTTGTGGCGACTCAAGTCTCAAGTTCAAGTTTGAAAAGCTTGCAATTACAAGTTCTGGGTGTTCTCATCCACCAAAGCAAAAAAAAATTCATTTACTAATGCACGATGGCATTCAAACTTAATTAATGTAAACGAGGCGCACACTTGCAAAATAAAAATGCAATCAGATTTAACTTCATTCATCACATAACCATCATCAAGTTGCTGCATAGCCCCCTTTGCGCATTCTTATTTAGTTCGAGTCTTGTTAAAAGATTTAATTTTGAAGTGCAGATAAAAGTAATTTAATCCAAACTTGTGGCTTTTCAACCCCCAACTCTCTTATCTTTTTCATTTACTGAAATATTCAACCGAAATACGAAATTTAATGCTTGATGAACTTCTTTCACAGTCTCCAAGACCTCATTTTTCCTCAATAATAGCTAAAGAGCTTTGAGCGAGTTGAAATTTTGGGGTATACACTAATTCGTTCCAACGAGGTAGGCCGGCACGTCACGTCGAGTCCACGCGTTCCGTTTACTTTGTTGAAACACGACCTACTACGGCGGAATGGCGTATAGTGGGAGTTTATTGTACCGTGTCGTGGATTTAATTCCGTGTGGTGAGATACAAGGAACTAACATTTTGAAAGATAAACAAAAACGTGTGAAAAAATAAACTTTTTAGCACGTGACGTTGCAACAATTAATAAAATGTAACGATATTAACATGTTTAAAACAGATGTATTCCATGTCATCAGATTGAATTAACGGAATTAATAATTAAAACTATTATAATGTCACGCTGCATTATTAACATTTTTGCACAAGGAATTTTCCTCAAATTCGAGTACAATAGTGGAGAAAAAAAAACATGAAACGATTCTTTTTGGTGTCGAATTTCAGGGTTTGATGTATTCCCATCATACTTGTGTGTAAAGTGTAGTCAAGTTTAACACGGTCGTTGAAAAGCTCGAATGCGTATTGGAGGACGTTTGTTGAGTTTACAAGAAGAGATGGCTCTGGTCACACACATTTCTCCATTTCAATTTAAAATAGTACCCCTTGGATGTTAATTTTTGTAGTTCAAAGAAGATCGAATCGACGATAATCGCACACGACCATCACACAACAGGGTGTTTCTTTAATGTATCCTTAAACGTTGTACTTCAAAAACGACTTTCAGTTTAGTAATAGCACTGAATAGCACTTCAAAATTGGAGAATTTGACAAACATTCTGTATATGTTAGACATAATCCCTTAGATTCAGTTAGACACAATTCGCCTTAGATTCTAATTATGAGGTCGCCCAATACAAATACATTTTACCGATATACCTATGTAAGCCCGCAGGTGATATAGCACGTCAAGTACGTGTATTATGTAAGGGTCCGCCGACAAAGGGAATTATGTGAAAATTCGATAAAGGAATTTAATTTAACATTCCATACAATCGTTTTGGGAGTAAAACAAACGGAGGGATGTTGAGATGTAAAATGAGAGCACGTGCGATATTTACTGAAGGAAGTGCAGTTAATGGACCTTTTTAGACGTAGAATACGAAGGTGTAACAAAAACAAAAGGTGGATCTTATAGAAGCTTCCGAGCAAATTAAAGATTAGGTTCAAGAACCAAAGACACCTGGTGCGCTTATTTGTGTAAGAGAGGATTAATAAAGTCGTTCATAATATGAACCTGTTTTGTAGTTGCTGATATGCAAATTGAAATATTTCTGTCTGCTTATTGACAAGAGGAACAGGAGCCAAAGTTGGTGATGTTTGCCTATTAACAATAAACCGCTTCTTTGTAGTTTGTGGGATTCCATTCGGAATGGGACTTTCATCAAGATCAGTCGTGCCTGGTCAAGCTTCTTCAGCACCGATTCAGACAAAAAAGTTGCCTCCAACTCATGTTGTGTCTTTGAGATTCTTCCGACAAAAGTTTTGGGTTCAGCTCCTTCCCAGACTACCCTCCTCATTTTCTAACGCGTGCCATTGCGTATAAAAAAGCTTTTTGGAATGCTGAAGCTTCCCTCGTTGTTTCCAACTCATGTTGTGTCTCTGAGCTTCTTCCAACGTGGGTTTTGGGTTCAGCTTCTTCTCAGACTAGCCTCGTCATTTTCTAACGCGCGCCGTTGCGTAGAGTAGCTTTTGGAAGTTTTAAGCTCCCCTACTTGTCTCCAACTCATGTTGTGTCTCCGAGCTTCTTCCGATACGACGTAGGTTTTGAATCCAGCTCATCCAGATCAGTCTTGCCAATTTCTAACGCGTCATATTGCGTAGAGTAGCTTTTTGGAATTTTTAAGCTTATCCCGTATCTCTAACAGTCTTCTCTTGGCCACAAAAAATTCATTAGGTACCACCCAGCTACACTCTTCTGGAGAAGATTTAAAAAGAGCGTACAAGTAAGAAATTTTCCACACCTCATTCAAATGGGAATTGATTAATAGGTGTAATAGATTATCCAATCCAATAGGAAATTAAGTGAAAGTTGTTTTATTGGGTATTGATTGAAAAAATAATTGTAGGATGTAATGGACACTAAACAAGATTTAAGAGATTGGTAATAAAACATAAGGGTGGCAATTTGAAATTTATTTAAGACGAACTTCGTGGGAACTTCGTCATCTGTTGAGCCGCTTAATTACGAACTTTCAGAGTTAAAAACGAAATACCTGCTATTTTACGAATCGACGTCGAAATCGCAATTTATTATTCATACCACGTATAGTTGAAGAGTTCTTGGGCAGGAGACTTTCTTGCTTGAGCAAGGGAAGTTTGGACGAATTTTAAAATCGGCGTTTCGGACCGAAACAGCACCTTTTGCGAAACTTCTACAAAACGTGTGTAAAACGTTACACATTTAGCTAATCTCAGCAAATTGAAACTGATACTTTTTTTTATCGAGAAATTTCTGCAGCTGCAGTTAAAGCATCTGCCATACTTGGTGTATGTTCGTGATGTAACTAATGAACACCTTCCGACATAAACAGGGTGCATTAACTTTTACTATACCTACAATAATATCCACAATTTTTTCTCCTAAACTAAAAATGTAAATTTAACGTGCACACAATGTAAATTTGGCTTATTTAAGACGTGATCGTATTGATAATAAATACAATGGCGTGACTCGTAACAATTAATTTTGCCTAGATTTTGACCCGACGAACGCGTTAAGATTAACAAATTAATTCCCAAATAAGGATAAGTTCTGAATGTACTACAAAGATTAGCATAAATAAATTCAGTCACCTCCAAAACTGCACGTGTCGTGAAAAAATTCCTCAACTTCTCCATTTCAACCCTTGAAGCAACACAAATAAGTTAATTCGACTCCCTTTTAAAAAGGGACGCCAGATTAAAATTTATTGCAAATGTTCATGTCCACGTCCACTTTCGGTGTAATAGGATATTTATAAGAAAGAGAGTCCATGTTAACTAAATTTAAGGCTAACGTCAAACTGTTAACTACTCCCATTTCTCTTTTGTTCTTAAGCTACGCATTTTAGGGGTAAATAAACTTTTAAAAAAATTTTGGAGGATTTCCATAAAAGTTTTCAGTTTGTAAAAGGGACAAGCGGACAAGGGTTAAGTAAGGTATTATATAAAGGTTGACAAAAGGTTGTGAGAAAACACAACCAGCCAGACGTGTTTGATACGAAAGCGAAATACGATCCTAACGAGAGTGTATGTATAATAAAGATTCAAGTTATAGAGGAGAAGAGCTATTTATACAGTGTGAACCTTTCATAATAGCTACTTTATTTACTGATGATAAACAGCTTTGTTTCGGCTTGAGCGGAAGTCTCGTCGTAAGCACCCTGTATGCAAAACTAACAGTTGGTGAGATAAATTAAGAAAAGTACTTGGTTACCCCTCAAATTTTTATTTCAAGTTGGTATCACTTCCGGTTAAAACAGAAGTGACGTGATACGGTATTGGGAGAGTTCTGAAACTTTTGTCCCGCACTATATTAAATCAATTATAAAGACGGTGTATTGTGCAAGATACAAGTACAACAACCCTTCAAGCTATTTAGAGCGAGGATTAAAGCAGTTTAGCTTTAAAACTAACAGAATAGCCATTAATATAAGGAAACTGTATCTTAGGAAGATTTACTACATGCATTTAAACTGTTTTATGCGTTAGAAATGAGATATTTATGCAACTAAACTGTTACACTTTCCGAAGTAATAATTTTCCATCACTCGACTATTCGATAGGTATTTTTGGTGCAATTTTCTTTGATATTTATTCCCAATTCTCTCAGAATAACTGGAAGAGGGCAATTCGAGCTCGTTATATTTAAATATGCGCTCATTAGCTTCCAGACTCGCTTAAAAACGTTTGAATTATTTACAAAATAAATTTTATGGCGCAGTCGGCTCTTGAGAGGTAAAGCTGGACGAGCAATGGAAATTGGAAGGTTAATTGATTTTTTAAAACTTTTTGAAAAGTTACGACATCCTTGAGATCTCGAGAAATAAATGTAAACACTACAATAATTTAATTGATTGATTAATGAAACCCGATTGATCAGCGCCGTCAATTAAATTATATTTAAAAATACATTTATCAACAATTAATAAAATATTTGCATATAAACTTGCCGCTTTTGATGAAAGTCCGCAAAAATTTAATTTCAGTTTCATTAATAGTTTTATTTGCCATTTCACTGAAATTTTTCTGCTCGTATAATAAAAATTGTTATGTAAAAATTAATGGTTTGCATTTTCAGTTTACAACTTCTCATAAAATGGGACGTAAAAATATTGATGACATAGGAAATTAAAAATTGTTTTCGGTTTAGCCAATTTTATCTAATCTCGATTTGGTTCACAAAATGTCAAATTTACAGAAGTTCGGATAACACAAAAAACAATAATTGAAAAGAATAACGTGAGGAACGCATAATCCGATAGATTTCGATTTCGTCGAGTATTTCTTTAGGTGGAGCACATTACAAATTACAACGTGTCACATCCCACACAATGAATCTGAAGAAGCTAAGTTTACGTTGTGTTATCCAAAGAACATCAGGATTACGTACGTATTTACAAAGTTGTTTGAATTGGACACAATGATTCACAAATTTTGAATTTTTTACGGTTCTGATTAGTCGCTACCAGAGAGCAAAGAGCAACGCAGTTCGTTTTTATTAAAAAGTAATTAAACTGATAGAAAAATCGAAACTGCTCCAATCGAGGAAATAGAATATATTCTTAATACTGGGGAAACCCCCAAAGTGGCCACGCTGCGCTTATAAAGTCCGCAACAACGTACAGGGCCATGGTGTGGTGGCTATAAAAGCCAAAATCTAGTCTAGCAACTGAGCCGTAAACTAAACTGAAAACGTCACAGAATGTGGCTCGTATGCAGTCCTAGTCTACAATAAACGCTCGTCAGGCCTGACCCTTTTACGAGTAACTGTCGACGATAGGACTGGGCGATATAAAAAAAGTATTGATATTATCGAATAAAATTCCCAGCCCTAACCATATCTCGAGAACGATTCGAGTTATACCTACAACACCATACATCAAAATAAACTATAATTTTATAAGAAATCAAATCCACTAAAAATATACGGGTGTTACGAAGCAAAAAATCAAGAAAAACGCCTCGTAAGAAAAGTACTACTTGCGTTGCGTCTAATGCAGTTTTGAAGTGACCATATCTCGAGAACGATTCGACTTATAACTACAACACCTTATATCAAAATAAACTATAATTTTATAAGAAATCAAATCCTGTAAAAATATACAGGGTGTTACCATGCAAAAAACTAAGAAAAACGCCTCGAAAGTGAAGTACAACTCGCGTTGCGTCTAATGCAGCTTTGAAGTGACCATATCTCGAGAACGATTCGACTTATAACTACAACACCTTACATCAAAATGAACTATTATTTTATAAGAAATCAAATCCTGTAAAAATATACAGGGTGTTATCATGCAAAAATCTAAGAAAAACGCCTCGAAAGTGAAGTACTACTCGCGTTGCGTCTAATGCAGTTTTGAAGTGACCATATCCCGAGAACGATTCGACTTATACCTACAACACCTTACATCAAAATGAACTATTATTTTATAAGAAATTAAATCCTGAAAAATATACAGGGTGTTACCATGCAAAAAACTAAGAAAAACGCCTCGAAAGTGAAGTACTACTCGCGTTGCGTCTAATGCAGTTTTGAAGTGACCATATCTCGAGAACGATTGGACTTATACCTACAACACCTTACATCAAAATGAACTATAATTTTATAAGAAATCAAATTCTGTAAAAATATATAGGATGTAACCATGCAAAAAACTAAGAAAAACGCCTCTAAAGTGAAGTACTACTCGCGTGGCGTCTAATGCAGTTTTGAAGTGACCGTATCTCGAGAACGATTCGACTTATACCTACAACACCTTATATCAAAATAAACTATAATTTTATAAGAAATCAAATTCTGTAAAAATATATAGGATGTTACCATGCAAAAAACTAAGAAAAACGCCTCGAAAGTGAAGTACTACTCGCGTGGCGTCTAATGCAGTTTTGAAGTGACCGTATCTCGAGAACGATTCGACTTATACCTACAACACCTTATATCAAAATAAACTATAATTTTATAAAAAATCAAATCCTGTAAAAATATACAGGGTGTTACCATGCAAAAAACTAAGAAAAACGCCTCGAAAGTGAAGTACTACTCGCGTGGCGTCTAATGCAGTTTTGAAGTGACCGTATCTCGAGAACGATTCGACTTATACCTACAACACCTTATATCAAAATAAACTATAATTTTATAAGAAATCAAATCCTGTAAAAATATACAGGGTGTTACCATGCAAAAAACTAAGAAAAACGCCTCGAAAGTGAAGTACTACTCGCGTGGCGTCTAATGCAGTTTTGAAGTGATCGTATCTCGAGAACGATTCGACTTATACCTACAACGCCTTATATCAAAACGAACTATAATTTTATAAGAAATCAAATCCTGTAAAAATATACAGAGTGTTACCATGCAAAAAACTAAGAAAAACGCCTCTAAAGTGAAGTACGACTCACGTTGCGTCTAATGCAGTTTTGAAGTGACCATATCTCGAGAACGATTCGACTTATACCTACAACACCTTACACCAAAATGAACTATAATTTTATAAGAAATCATATCTTGTAAAATATACAGGGTGTTACCATGCAAAAAACTAAGAAAAACGCCTCGAAAGTGAAGTACTACTCGCGTTGCGTCTAATGCAGTTTTGAAGTGACCATATGCGATATGAAAAAATATCTAAATTATCGATATTTAAAAAAGTATCGATAAATCGAAATATCGATATTTTTTTCATATCGTTATTAGATATAAATATCGATATATCGAATAAAATTCCCAGCCCTAGTCAACGATTGCCCATTCAAATTTACACATGACACCTTTAGGGCAATTACAATTTTTGCACCCAGCAAGGCCAAGTAATTAATTCTAACTGTTTTGTCATTAATTTTAAAACAAGTGACCTTTTAATTACGTGATCTTTGCGCGAATGTCTAATTAAACAACGAATAAATCAACTCTCTGCGATAAATTTAACTTTTCAATTTAAATAAGACAGTAAAAAGTTACAATTATTACTTTTAAAAAATCATAGAGCGACTCGCAATGCACGGAAAGTGCCTTGAATTTTAATTTAGAATTACCTGCCAGTTTGGCACTTAATCCATTATTCGAGTGCATAATAAAAGGAGACTCGACGAAAACCAACTCGCACCAAGAGCGCAACATTTAAAATTACGAGCTTTCTCTGCGCGGCGAGACTCGTTTTGGAAACTTTTCGTAAAAGTCAAGTTCATTGTTGAAGAGTTCGGAAACAATGAATGGAGTCGATGCCTTCTCTCCAACGTTCTCTTGTTGCTAAATACTTGCGTAGTTATGGAAAGGAACCATGGTCCAGTGATTGTCCTTTATGATAAATTGCTATCCTACTCAGTTTCCTAAATTAAACTTGTGTACGGGGTGCGGTTTTGTTGAAATTAAAATGAAAATCCATTCGAACGCGACGCTTAACAATAATCAAAGCTAATCGCGATTTTATAATATGAGTTTGCAGTTTAACAATAAGTTAGCTTTCAATGGTGGCAAATTGAGGAAGAAATTAAAATTAAATTGAATTAAGCTGCGCTACAGGTGAGGAATGAGGAGGCGAAAATTTGCTAATGATTATGAAAAAGACGGGAATTGGAGGGGCAATAAAATAACGTTAGGGTGCGGAGATGAGAAGACTCGTTATCGTAGATTTCGATTTTTATATAGAAATTTAAAGTAAAACGAATAATGTGACTACTCTCCGAATTGAAACTAGTTCACCAAAACGTCTACGTTACTAGTCTCGTAACAAAATCAATTCGTATCTTGGACAAACGTACGCTTTTAGCGACGGAAGAGTTTGAGAAATTTTATTTCAGTTAATAACGGCTCGATGCAACCTTCAAAGTCAGAAGTTTATTGGGAAAGACAAGTTGTTTATCCTTTTAAAGAAGATGCATTACTGTCAACTGCACACACACCGGAGCTACTTCCATCTAGACGCCCTATTAAGAATACGCCAGGTATAGGCAGACAGGCGTTTGATTCGATTTCCTTGTATTTGTTCAGGAAGAAAACAATGCGTATAAAAACCGCGTATACACAAGCGCTTTTTATTCATTCGACAATTTATTATAGCATTACGTGAGCGTATATAGACGAAAGCTTAAGATGACGCTTCTTATTGAGGGTGGAATGACGAACAAATGGAAAACTCGAACCAATCAAATGTGGTTTAGGAAAGGTTCTGGTTCCGGCATAAACAAATATCGCTCTAGAACTCTAATAGAAGGATCAAATCGATACAGATTAAGGTGACTTCCTAAGAACTCCCTTGCATCGATTCAGCACCTGTTAGTTGCTCTCAATTCCGAACTAGAGAAGCCAGAATAAGGGTATTTAAAGAGCTTAAACGGTTGATAATGTTACGAGGTACACGTTAAGCCGTGCATTTCAAAGCGTATCTTCTTACATACAAGACGAGTGGCATTCGTATCTAAACTTATTTTAGTTATGTAATGGCTCTATAGAAGTGAGCAAAAATGCATAATATGAACTTGTGATGTACTACTTCCTTCTCCATTTTCGTACAATTCAAGTACAAATGTATAATTACGTTACATAAACAAATTAATTAAAACAAAGGAAAAACAAAGCCATTTAAAGTAAATTATGTGCAGTAGAGAAAATAATAAATGACTGAAACAAATGAACATCAATAAAAAGAACGAAATTACAGTCTTTATAATTTTCAGATAATTTCCACACTTAAAACATAAATTTTACATTATTACGAACGTTGTACATCCTTCTCATAATTACTGTAATTAATTTAAAACGATTTAAGAGGCGAACAATCATAAAAATCAATAGTAACTTTCATAATTCATATTATGCGCGGGTATTGTCTATTATTTTGTGATAATCGAGTAGAAACACTTCTACTTCCGAGTTTCGAGTGAGTTAATTGGTGCTGAACAATAGCGATTCATTTTAGAGATACACGGCTATAGAAATAAATACGTACGAGAAGATGCACAGAGAGCTATGGTATCCTGCTCCTCCTAAAGTTAGTCGAAGAAGCCCAATCTTGTCAGGATTGGATTCGCTCGATGAGCCCGCCGTATCGCTTACAATTAGTCTTCTACGGGGGCTCCTGAAGGTAAAACATGTTTAACTTGTGGGGTACCCCGGTATTTCTTCATTATGATCTGATCGCAGGAGAGTAAACAGTTTGAACGAAAATGGATAATTATTCTCTAATAAAAGAAAAACTTAATCCCACAGACTTGATGTAGATAGACATAAGCCAACGTAAAGGCAAATTGGTGGGATTAACAAAATTAATTAGTCTCGAAAATTATAGTACAGTACGAAGACAAAAAACTCCATTTTCCTTTTACGTTAGTGTAACTAATTTAAAAAATAACTTTTCAAATTTTAGTTAGCTTTTTTATTTTAAATACAACACCCTGTACATTTTAAGTGGTTTGGAAGAGTGTAAGCTTAGCTATCTAGTGATATCAAACATTTAATACATTGTCTTTCGGTTTAAGCGGAAATGAGATTAACTTCCTATTTCAAATAGAAATTTTCCGCACAATTTTTTTTTGAAATCATCAGGGAGAGCTCGAGCTTCTGAGCATACTTAGGTTAGGTACTATTTCTGATATCTTTTTATATTTTTACCGTGTACGAAAAAGTCCTGTTATAGCCACATCAGTCGATTTTAATTAAATATTTTACCAGTTAGTTACAAACTTCTTTTTTCCCGTATGTTGGGGCAAAGGCTGCTTCCGCGCCATATTGCCTTCGTAAACTGACCTTTAGAGCAGAATTTTGGCAACTGTACAATATTAACAAACTTCACAGTCGTAAAACAATGTTAACACATAAAGCTACCCTATCATTTATACTTTACCGAAACTTAATCATCTAAGAGCTTACATAGAGACATCGAGAACTAATTACAAAAAGCGGCTTCGCTTATATAGCTCTGATATTTTTCAAAGATAATTTTTGTAAACTCTCCGAGTAGAAATTTATTATCAGTCGTTAAGTCTTGAACTTGACTTATTTATAAAAAATTTCACCATGAACTTGACCAAGAAGATTATCTAAATAACTGGATAATCTCTATTTTGCACATGACTGGTGTTAAACGACGTTACTATCGAATTAAATACAAAAATTTCGACTTACAATTTCCATTATAAACAATGACTGAATAATGTATCGTTTATTTAACCAAATCCTCTTATAAACCAGTTAAAAACCTGCGTTAGTTATAGACACGTGTTGAGCATATATAAGCCAAGAGTTTAAAATTGTGGATTCAGGTGGCGGAGATTCACTATACCCGTCCATTTCTTGCTCCTTCGTTTTCAATTTTATTCATTTTGGGTCTGACTTTCTAATAACATGTCGCAATTGCAAAAAACAGCTCATCTCAACGCTGCTGATGGATCTACCCACAACTGCGCGAGCTCCAACAGCTCTCTCAAGAGAACAAGTTTTCCCAATATGTCTTCTCTTTCCCACTTTCTTACAGGCCTAGTAATTTTTTATCCATTTCAATGGCCTTTCAGGTAATCAACCCCTAAAACCTTTGACTGTTTACTCTTCCGCGACCAACAATTGTCAAATTTCTCACGTCACTACTCACGTCTCGCGTAATTTTGTCGTTTTTAACAGTTTTAGTTCCATTCGTTCTCAAATTTTCCTTTTTATTTATTTGCGTAGTCTCTTGCTTCGATGCGTGTGTGCCACGATCGATCTTACGCAACTTTGACAAATCCTCCTTTTGTTTTCCAACTTCATATTTTTCCTTTGCCACATTATCGTTCTTAACAGTCGAAGAAATAAATTATTTCTTAGACGAAACGTAACTTATCTAACAAGTCTAGATCGCTTCTCAGATCAGTGAGCCGCGATCTATTAATCAAACAAGCTTTTGTTGTTTCATCCGCTGTTTATTCCTCATTCTATGTTAGAATGCGATACGGAAATCAAGCAAAGAACTTGATGAAGGTACTATAGCGAGCAGACTATTACAAGTTATCGATTTGTAATTTTTAAGAAAAGGCAGCTCCTTTTATCAAGCATACGAGGTAGCTTCAAGAACTACCGTAATACTGTCGCATGGAAGTGCGAAAATTAGCCATTTTTTATTGTGACGTCATGACGCTATCTATTAAAGCCGTAACTACCCTGTTAGGCCTCGTATTTTAATTTTGACAACTTTTCGAAGCTACCTCGTACATACTAGTCAAGTATTTATATTGGATATCGAGCCAATTTGTATTAATTAAGATTAAATTTATTAAAAACCACACGGCTCGAGGCACGAGCCACAGCATTTTTGTAAAATTAATACGCATCAATGAACTTTTTACTTTCTAAACTACTTATAATCACCATTTTAATTATTATACAAGTACCTAAAGTATAAATAAGTTTTGTTATAAATTAATGTATACACTAGTTATTAGATAATATTGTAAATTAGTACTTGAATGTAAATGACCTAAAATACAAGCACATCCGCATTCGTACATAACGATAGTTGGTTTATTTTACGCTAATGCACATTATGTAAATTACTACATTTTTCTTAGATTAAAAAAAAACTTTTACGAGTGATCGAAAGTGATGGATAACAATTTATAAGTTGGCATTATGCCAAATCATTTAATGGATATCAAATATTTGAATCTGTGCCAAAAATTGAAATTGCAATGAATACTTTCGTATGCCTACTTATAGGAAAACTGGATGCGAATTTTCATCTTCGGATGACAGTTCGAGGATATGTAAAAGTGGTCGTGAAGGACTCAATGCTATTAAAGTCGAGCACGTCCTTGCTACTGAAATAACTAGAAACTAGATGTATTTCCAACTTTACTTCCCATAATAAATAATAGCATACTGTAGAAAAGCAAATAAAAACAAGAAGTGGGGTAAAATATCCTGTTTGCGAAATATTAAATTGTCGACAAATTTTATATCGTAAATAAAACTTTCATTGACAATTTCGAATTTTATTTATAATGGTAGGTCGTTTAATAGAGTGCATTAGTGCAGATGAGCGCCCCTACACCACAGAAGCTCTTCACGGCCGAGTTGTTCCGTGTTTTGTTATTAAAACATCAGCTGTTACTATCGGAAGAACAATGGCAATACAAATGAAGTACAAACACAAAAAATTAATTCAGGAAGACGAAAAAAGTCCAATTGCGTTTATGGGTAACGCTCCGAAACAGGAAGTGAGCGGCGTTAGTGTTTCGGGAAAAAAATAGCGTACCTTTCAACAATTTAAAATTAATAAACAAAAAGTTTAAATTAGTTTTGGTTTGTGTAGTTTACGATCGAATAATCGATTTTGAGGAAAGTCGATTAATCGATTACTTCGAAAACGCTCGATCAAAAGAATGTTCAGGTTAGGATAGTACCAGCAATAAGCCAATAAAATAAATGCAAAGCCCATGAAGTCTTCGATACCGCAAAAATAGTTCTTAGACATAAACAATCGTGGAATGACTCATTAAATTATGGTAATGATTTGAAAGTAGAAATTATTGGCCGTACAGTGTGCATTGTATACGAATATATGAGTGCAAACTACACCCAACTGTAGCTTAATTTTTATTCCTATCGACATTCTCGACTTGAATTTAAAGAAATTCCAACAAGAGACTTGAAGCAAACCACGTATAAGCTCGGTTTGTAACATAAATTAGGATTAAGCGAATTGGGTGGTGAATTATTGAGCAATGCTCTCAGACTGCAAGGCACTAAGAGAATTACACGAAATTAACAAGGACAAAGCGATACTCAAGAAAGTGCATTTGGACGTATAACATACGTGTGGAATTTTTCCACGCCAAACTTATAAAGGGTGGGCTATCGAACGTTTAAAATTTTGGCTTTAAAAAAAACTAATGAATATTTTTTCAAAATTATGAGTTTATTAGAAAGATTGGACATTTTCATTAAAGAATGAAACACAACATCATTCAAATGATTGCAATGGCTGGCTTGACAGTACCCCATTCGATCAAAATCCAATTTTTCAGTGCATTTTCGATTGTTTGGGCTCCAATCGCATTAATCGTCTCTGGATGGTTGCCGTAACACTTATCTAAGAGCTCCTGACAAAAAAAATCCAACGGGGTCAAATTACAGCTTCTAAGCGGCCAAGTGACAACAGCATTTCGGCTGATTATTCGATTTCCAAAAACAGTGCGTAAAAGATCGATGGTTACGTTGGCTGTGTGCCAAGTGGCTCCGTCCTGTTGAAACCAAATGTCATCCATGTCATACTCTTCAATTTGTGGAAATTAAAATTCGTTTAGCATTAGCACAATAACGATCGCTACTAACGGTAACAGCGGCTCCATTTTCGAAGAAAATGGCCCAATGATGCCGTAGAGCTTTGATTTGACCCTGTTGGATTTTTTTTGTAATGGAGAGTCTTTGAGGATAAGTGTTACTCTAACAATCCAGAGACGATTAATGCCTTCAAACACGAAATAGAAGTTACCATTCATGCGATTGGAGCCCAAACCATCGAAAATGTACTGACAAATTGGGTTGATCGGACGGGGTACTGTCAAGCTAGCCGTGGCAGTCATTTGAATGATGTTGTGTTTCATTCTTACATGAAAATGTCCAATCTTTCAAATAAACTCATAACTTTGCAAAAATATGCATTCGCTTTTTTTACAGCCAATTCAAATTCCAAACGTTAGATGGCCCACCCTGTATTTTACAAAAAATTTCTTCAAACAAAGATGGAACAACTCGACAACAATTTCCTATTCGCACGAGAAATGTACAAAAAGGTAAAATAAACACGTTTCAAACCGTTGTGAAATTTTCAGTTGACTTTATACTAACTTTAATCTTCAAAACCCAACCGACTTGTGTTGTAAAAAGAAGTTAGATGAGATTAAAAAAATATTTATGGCTCCTGTCAACTTTGGATAATACTTCAAAAGTTATGTTAAACTCGTCCGCCAAAAAGGACAAATACGCTATTTCCACTTTTAGTAAAATTCTACCATTTTTAGACGCTCGAACTATTAATCTTTCGAAAATTCTTCATCTAATCTCATTATAATTGCAAATTTAGCAAGTTAATTATGAACTTGGGAATTCCGCCCATTTGAATTATTTTTTTAAATGACAACAATTTGCCATCTAACGCTAATAAGGACATAATTGCTAAAATGTCTTCACATTTCGTAAAAGAGGCAATTTTAACAAATGAAGGATGGAATATTGATGAACTTTTAAGTGATGGTCCCCAGAGACTACCGAAACGGATTAATGCGTCCGAAACTGTGAAAAAAATATTTCGAACCTCACCCAACATCATAAATTGAGCGGTGATTCCCCCAATTTCAAATTAAAGGAACAATGCACTTATTAATTAAGGTGTAGAAGAGACGTCATGGAAATAGCACCTATAGGAGAAATTCAAAGTTTGTCACGCGTAGTATCGCGATAAATAAATGAAGTGAAGAGATTTCTTCATCTGTTATTTTTGAAGAATTATTTGAGAAAGTTGTCAGGTCGACATTCACCTTTTTATTCGCCTTTAAAATAAAAATAAGCGAACCGTTCGAGCGCTTTCTTATATTTTCACCTAAAAATTCGAGACATCCATTGTTGAGGAAAAAGGACTGAAAAGTTAATTTTCGCACTTGTCCTTGTAAATTAGCATGCGACCAAACTAATATTAGTTAATTTAATATTTTTTTCGCTTAAACGAATTAGATTACAATGGCGTGTAACGAACACACAATGTAACAAATTTGCATCGAGAAAAGGCGATTGTTACAACAGTGTATGCTCAAAACGTGATATAAACCAAAACTATAGCGTCTAGAATGGAATCATTTACATTAACCAACTTCAGGTTTGCAGTAACTACTACATACCTTTAAGTATATGCATACATATTCATACAAATGCAAAGATCGAAATGTATGAATGAATAATTTCCATTTAAATCCTTGAAACTCGTATTGAATGTAACTCCGTCGCCTTCAAAATTTATAAACTCTCCTCCTGTACAAGTCAACTTCCTGCGGATATTTTAGTTTTGTTTTTGTATTTATTTATTTAAAAAAATAAAATATTACATAATGTGAGTGGAGGTGTTCAAAAATTGATGAGATAAACAGCCATGCCAAGTGTGTCGAGCCTGAAGTTTGTAGGTTGGGCGCAGTGCATTCATTTTTCTTAAAGTTCTTGTTTGTTCGCTCGTTTATTTTTGTTTACTATTTGTTTACAAAACAAACAAAAAAAACTTCTTACTTTTGAGACGAAATCTTTCATTTTAATGTTGACCTCTTTTCCTTCGCCATCGCTAAAGAATCCATTTTCTAGTTTCTATGCACACTACACTCATTTACGGTATTGCATATTTAATTGGGTGCTTGTCGGAGTGTGACAAGTGCTCCATATTTTCTCTCGCTATAGGGGACCCTTTAGAACAAACGTGGGGTTAAATTTTGTACGGTTCGTGTGTTTGCTCAAAAGGCTATTTAACGTCAGATAACGTAAATTTCGGTTCGGTTTGCTTTGATAATGATATAAGACCAAATCCACCGGTGGATTTTGGGGTTGTTCAAGAATAACTCGATTGAAATTTCGTTAAGAGCGTAAATTTAGAATTCTATATCTTAATGTAAAAACGACTAATGTGGCAATAACAGACAGGGCAGTATTTAAAAAGATATCACAAATAGTACCTAACAATAGTATGCTCAGAAGCTCTCCCCAATCAAAAAAAAATTATGCGGGGAATTTCTTTTTGAGATAGGAAGTTAATCTCATTTCCGGTTGAACAGGAAAAGGTCTAAATATTAAATGATTGCTATCGCTAGATAGCTAATTTTACAATCTTCCAAACCACTTAAAATATACAGGGTGTTGTATTTAAAATATAAAAGCTAACCTCATTTCCGGTTACATCAGAAGTTAAAATTTAACATGTTTGGTATCATTAGACAACTAATCTAACGATATTTTAAAAAATAAAAAAATATACAAGGTGTTTTCAAAAACTCCTTTAGCTGGGCTAATTTCCGGTTTAACCGGAAGTGTTTTTATACCAAAATTGTAACAAATAATAGACATTTATGGAATAAATTATTATACCAACTTGCAATTACAAATTTTAATCACAAAAGAAATGATTAATTTTTAAAATTTTGACCTTCAAAAAATCGTAGCTCTGGATCTGCTCATAGCAAATGAACCAAACCACGGTGATTAATTAAGAACTTCGATATCTACAACATAACAAAATATAGACAAAACAGTCGGAGCCCATTTTGAGAAAATCAGTTTTAAAAATTTAGTCAACTTTGGCCTTTATAAGTAGTCAATTTTGAAATTATTTTTAAAATCGACTCTAACAAAACTAAATCCCTATACTTTGCTTATATATTCCTGTTTTTAGATTTTTATAATAACAGTTATCACCAAAATTATAATAAAAAAACCAGAAAATGGACCAATCGTTATACTGGCCGCCATTTTAAATTTAAAAATTTGAAAAAATATTTTTTTAATTAGAACCGGTGTGTACTAACTTATAGTCGAGCATAAATACTGTAAGTCATAACAGACAGACAGACCGATAAACAGACATACAGACATTCTTCTAAGAGTTTTATTTGTTTCGCGTTGTGGATTCAGGGGGACCGGAAACGTCTAGAAATTACTTTAAAAAAAGTTTTTTTCACAAAAACGTAGAAGTTGGAATTCAGTTGATCTAAATAAATTATATCGACTAATTTTTTTGTATTTGTATTTTTGTAACACAAATTTTAAACACTCAACATATTAAAACAAATATAGGCTATTTTCGAGGCTATTTTAGTAAGCCACACAACCCTTATGGAGCGCAGAAACGGAAAATGAAATACCCCAACTGTCTAACTATAACGGTTATTACAACATATTATTAATTAGTCAATGAGTATCTGTCACAAAAACAATTTCCGGTTCACACTTTAGATACGACAATGATCTATTCGCAACAATAATTATAGCAACATGATACAGATGTACAGCTACAATTCTAACTAACTCACTCACAGCATAACGATTTTAAGTAACAACAAAATTTTAAAAAGGTAAAAACGGCGTAAGAATTACAGAGACGCTTTCTGAAAAGTTTAAACGACACGACGAGTGCGGGAAAAATGAGTAAAAATCGAAAACTCAAGATAGGGTCTTCAAAAAATTCCGCCGACCCGTCTCGAAGGACCAGAAACTATGTAAAATGAACAATCCTACATTGCAAACATTTAATTATAAATGCAATACAATATATTTCATTATCTACTAATTATTACATTCGGTTAAACAATAATTATATTACGCAATATAAAATTATAACAGTTAGGTACTGGTACTGATGAGTTAATTGAACCCTCTCTGTAATCAGCGTTAATTAAATTGTGGTTGTAAATTGCGACATTTTGTGGTTGGACCAACATTTTATTAACTTTGGTATTTTAAGTTTTAAGAGCACAGCAATATTTAATTAAAGGAGATGAAAGTTGAAGCAACGTATAACGAAACAAAGTAACACTCGTATTATCGCGAGGGAGCATTATTTAATTAAGGCTGTCATTTAAATGTCAAGTGAAGGAGAGCACTTTTTATTTTCTCGAGTTTACAAACTCATGTTTAACAAAAGAATCGCTCGGAATTATTTATTCCATCGGACACCAATGTGCAATATTAAAGAAGCTTTCCGCGTTGGTCAGTTTTGTTATTTTATGTTCGGTCTCGGAAGATTACGATCAGCTGTAGGACGAGTCGCTTTAAAGGTTGTTGCCTATACGGGGTGGGGTGGTGTCACGATTTTATTTTCATACTCAATCGGAAATCAAAGTTTATACACCTTTCTTATCTCAACTTAAAACGTGCGAAGACATAGAAAATTGTATGATAGACAGCAATAGAATATCAGCAACTTAAATATTAAATTGATGGCTCCGCACATCCGTACAAAAGAATCCAATGTAGAAATTATTTACAAACAAATCTTATTTCACAAATGTACAATGGTGCAAAAGGAGGTCTCCATTTCAATTGAATACAAAATATATTTCACTCCAGACTCCAGTACAATAATTTAACGAGCTATTGTGCCGGTTAAAAAGTTTAAAAAGTCTGCAAATTACCGAAGTTATACGGTTATAAAAAGTTGAACAAACTACACAACAAAACAAATGACGATAAATTATTTATTTGAACAAGGTTTTAACATTTATGTAAAAATTTGTTATCTCGGTTTGTTGCGCGAGTTGCTTGTTTTATGACAAAAATTTAAGCTAAAAATCATTAAAAGGCGGGGTCGATAAGTACTTTTATCTGAAATTTTCTTAGAATAGTAGGGCGCCGTATATCTTTTGATACATAATATCAGTGTACGAGAATAAAAAACATTAGCACGAAGCAGCCCTATAAATCACGAAATTCCAAGCCTTTCGGCAGACTTCCTGGAAGCTTCAGAAGAGTCCCTGCTCAAAAATAGTCATGTATTAGGAGTTTTGGGCCCAATTAGGGAGTGTTCCTCAAGTTCTCCACGGAAGCTTCTTGGGCACAAAAAATTGCAGCAAACGCTCTTGTAGTAACAACAGACATAATATGTTATACGAAATGACACCAGAAGAACGAGAAAGTCTTGTGGGGACCTACTAGTCCTAGAGCCATTCCATCCAACCTGAGAGCGAAGCAGAGCGTTGAGACGCTTGGGACCCCATTGATTGTCGAGGCCCTTCCAATTCAACCAAACTGGCAACTGTCCCCTTTAAACAAATGAATACATTTTTATCATTGGTTTAGAGGGCTTAGCACTCACAGTTTGTTGGTAATCGTGACAAACTATGACTGCGATAAAATATGAAGTACCTACTTAAAACATAAATTAAAAACGAAATGATTCGATGACGTAATTTCAACACCAACGCCTTACGTCATTCACTTATTTTCACATAACAGCAGTTCGTATAAATCAAATTGGTACACCTCATAAAAAGACTTCTTAATCTCAAGGCCCACTCGTATCCCGCGAGAAGAAAAAAAAATCTTCTCCAGACTTCTCTGTACCGGTTTCCAACAAAACGACTTTAAACTATTAAGCGTTTATAACATAATAAAAAAAGCGAGGCCTACTTAAATATGTAAACATCAACATATGATTCATCTTGAATGAAACGCGATATACTACGAGATTTGAATGATTAAATTTAGGGTTCCTTCAAGACACAAAAAATCGTGTGAGCTGCTACCACCACCGCATGGCGTACCGTACCCTACCTACATTCCATTCAATTTAAATTAACCTAAAAATTTCCTTGCACTAAACTTCTCGCACTTACGGTATGAAATTACGAATTAAAGAGGCGAGGAGGTCAACAATGTTTGCTAAATGGCACGTCATTGAGGCGAAGAAACTGTTTGGAAAAATTAGGTTGAGGAATTTCTCGTAGTTCAATGTGCATTGACTTGGGCGACATGTAAATTCATGCTCGCAATTTAAATTCCCCAAAAGAATAACGAATGGGAGTAAAGCGTATCTGGGACGTCTAGACTTTTGCGTACAATTCTCAATGGCGAGGACAAAAATAATTGATTGATATCACTGCGGACGAATAAAAAGGTTCAATAATCTGCTCGATATGGGGGACATTAAAAATTTATTTTTGAACAGCTTACTCAAAAATGGTATTTTTAAGGGAGGCAACCGTTAGAGTAGACAAAAATTCCAACTTCCCATAACCCAACCATAAGTTATTGGTTCAGGAAAATTTTGTTTATTGATACTATCCGTGACCTAAACTAATTACCTTAATCAGAAGTCTCATAAAAAATTGCGACACCTAATTGGGTATATACAACTTTATTACTTAAACTCTTTCAATTTTATCTCATTCTCTTTCTATAATTATATTATTTATCGTAAAATGAAAATTCGTTTTTTGTTCGCCCAGTTACGCAAAAATAAACTCAATTCTCATACTATTAATAGAAATGAAAACGCGTTGTTTACTTTTCAAGTTAATTGTTAAATGGGCAGCCATGCCAAATTTTTAACTTTCATTCAACTTTCTTTAAATGACTATTGAATACAAAAGATTATTTTACCAAATGTTCCCCCAAATCGAATCGATTCAAATGATATATAAAAGAGAGTTGCAGCATCAAAAATCAACGAACTACCATGAAATGGCTAAAAAAGTAAAAAATAAATACGAACAAGTAGGCTATGAAATGAAACGAAAAAAGTGTAAACAAATCAAACGAGTTGGAGACTTTTTTTTAATAGTAGAACTAACAAACAATACATTGGGAGGTTTGGAAAACAAAAGAGCACTTTTTTAATATTTTGTGCCAAGTATTGTGGAGGTGGAGTTGCTATTTGTTTTTCGTAACGTCTAAATCAGCAGCGCACTTAACGCACTCTAGCGCCCAAGCCCTTCGTCTGAGGAAAAAATCTTTCAGTTATGATTGGTAGGAAATTTTATGTAGTATACTTTAACATAGATGCACTTTTCTCAAAAAGTAGGTAGTTTTGAAGTTATAAGCGAAAAACTGAAAAAAGAGCAAAAACCCAATCAGCATTTTGCGTCTCGGGCGCGCTCTGTCGATATATCCTAAATTTCAAGGCGCTCTACCACCTCAACTGTTTGTTTGAGGAAAAAAATTTAAGAGACATAATTTGTAGAAAATTGAATGTACATTATTTTTGTATAGGAGCACTTTTGTCCAAAAGTGCGTCATTTTTGAGTTACGAGCGATAAAACAATTTTAGATCCGATTTTGGAAGTTTTTTAACATTAACGCGCGCTAGCGACTAAATCGTTCATCTGAAGAGAAAGACGAAAGATATATAATTCATGGAAAATTTAATGTAATTTATTTTTGTATAGAAGAACTTTTTTCATAAAGTGCGTAGTTTTCGAGTTATAAGCAAAAAACTGAACCCAATCGGCATTTTGCTTCCCGGGCACGCTACGTCGATATAAGTACTCTAAACTTCAAGGCGCTTTACCACCTTAACTGTTTGTTGGACGAAAAAAATTTTAAAGACATAATTTGTAGGAAATTGAATGCACATTATTTTTGTATAGAAGCACTTTTGTCTAAAAGTGCGTAGTGTTTGATTTACGAGCGATAAAACATTTTTTGGGGCGATTTTGGAAGTTTTTTTAACTTGAACGCGCTCTAGCGCCTAAATCGTTCACCTGAAGAAAAAAACTTAAGATATATAATTTGTAGAAAATTTAATCTAATTTACTTTTGTATAGAAAAACTTTCTTCATAAAGTGCGTAGTGTCAGAGTTATATGCGAAAAACCGAAAAAGAGCCAAAATCCACCCTTCTCGAGCCAGCCCCAAGTTAAAGCTGCTACTTTTAACAAGCAGACTATAAGCAACGACAAGTAAAAAGAGCCTGTTAGCCCAAATCTCTCAATATGTACTTTGATTTCAAATATTTTTGACGTCCTGTATAACCTCATACTAACTCAATTTTTTCACACAGCGAGATCAAAAACGTATAAGCTACGACTCAAATGTAAAAACAACTCGTTTTTGTTCATTGCTACTTAAATAATTTTGAGAGGGCATCGAATTTATTTACAAAACAAGTCCAATTTTTTGTAAAATTTTAGATAATGTTTTCCCTGATAAAGTTCTTTGGCGGTTGTGTTAATCCAAACAAGTTCGTACGTTCGAAGCACTGGTTTGAACACGATATTTGATCAAGTTGTACGAGTTCTTTCAATGAAAGGCACCAAGGAAGAATGAAACAGGTAGTTCGACCCTTTGAACGTTTCACAAAAGGTAAAAATTAAAATGTCTGTAGGCTCATATAGAGACCAGTTTACACCGGTAGCATTTTTGTTACACCTAGAGCCTAGAGAAAATCTTGCACCTATTTTTATACCAATCAATGACATACAACTTACAACAATATTATATTAATGAAAACCACTTTTAAATACCTGGATAGCCTTGAGCAACCTTGATTAGAAGTAAGTAATTTCGAATTGATAAGTCGGTTTTAATCACTACCACACAAAACACTAAACAAATCACCAATTAATAACTCAAAAAAACAAATATTACTCAAGTAGTAGTCATCTTCAACATGTGCGTTTGTTTTACCGAAAAAAAAACAAAAACCACAAATAAACAAAAGTCTAGTATTTTCTACTTGTTGACATGCATATATCTCAACGCTGACATTATTTTTAATAAGTAATTTTGTGTAAAAATGTAATGTTTTGGTTGTGTGGAGGCACGGCGATAATATTGGAAATGTATCGTAACGATGTACGAATACGAGTAGTGAAACGCAACTGGCGGCTTCGCGCTCAGCTTGGGTTTGAGTAGTGAGTCATTTGGTAAGCGTTCGTGCGATTGGCTCCGCAGTTTCGTGTACAGTCGCTTCATACAAAAGAGGACGAAAGGCAATCAAAGGAGGCGACGATCGATTTTTTATTTTGCGATAATAAATTTTTTTAAATTTTCGGTTTTGGGCTGTAACCAAACTTTTTTTAAAGGCGTTATTTGAAATGCACAAATACGGCAATTTTATTGCGTTTATGGGTGAGTGTGTGTATTTCAACCGGTGAAGGTAAATTGCGCACTACGCACTAGGTTAATTTTTGAAAGGTAAAAGAAGCCTTTGACCAGGTAGAAAAATCTAAAGGATATAGACCTCTTTATGGTAAGGACACAGCGCTTAGATTTGACCTACCGACTTCAAAAAAGTGACCTTTTCCTTTTTCGTAAGTAAATTCTGCACTTTCGAGAAAAGTTTAACACCATGGGGGGTTTCCAGTTTCCAGTAGTTCTTTCAATTATTTTAATTTAGCACCGGCTACCACTAAAGGCGGGATTTCTCTTTCGCTGACCATTTAAGTGACTTCTTGACTCCACCTACGGTAAGCCGTTTTGAAAAGTTCTTTACTATACATACAGTTTTTAGAACCCTAAAAATGGTCTAAACGGGGCAAAATTGTAAAATGAGGGACGTTTTAAAAATTACGCCTTTTGGTGCTGAACGGGATACACAGAGGTGAGGTGAGCACCAGAACGGACAATGCCTTTCTACCCGAAACGGAAAACTTTGTTAGTATAACTAAGAAAGTAAAAAAGAATATAAAGTGGTAGTTAAAGTTTTAAGAATATAATATTTTAAGTAAGAAACTAATTTGTGATTTATCGTCACGTTAACGCGAACTAAAAAGTTTTTACAACAATTTTCTAATAAAATGAAACTTAATACTCTGGGAAAAATTTTATAAAAGCGGCACAGAGTACAGATTTACATTTTATATTTTAAAAGAATGCAAATAAATTTTGAGTTGATTGGCTGGATCCATTCTACAGACAATTTTAATTATTATCAAAAAATTAGGTCAAAGCCGACGTAAAACATCAATCTACTAAAAAGGGGTCTGAGTTCTGAAATTACCTGATTGGCTCTTTTAAATACATTTACATTTCGAGTACAGGGGGGCCGTTATCCTTCATTATTGAGCTATGGGCTCATGTGCTCACATAAAAATTTCTATACAGCTACGCCACTGGTACGACAGCACGACCAATTAGTCCCTTGAAAAATCGACACTCGCTTCTGTTCAAATTGAGCACTGAAAATTGCTTGCTACATACCCACTTCTTCATACACAATTAAAAAAGCGCAATCGACCAAGAGAGCGCTAACAGTACCGGTCATCCGATTCAGTCAAATCAGTCAAATGCATTTGTTTTCATTTTAAATTAATTTCAACTAATACCTTTTTAAAGGCTTTTCATGGTTTTATTACAAAATAGCATATGCATAACGGCACACCAAATGAAGAAATTTTATTACTTTTTAACACACGCAATGTACAGGGTGTCTCACTACAACCGAACCAGAATCAGAATCAGAATCGAACCAAAAAGTTTCATATTTTTTAAAATATCAGTATGAAACTTTTTGAATTTAGTGATAGGTATATGTTAAATTATTATGTACATAACTTCCGATCTTACCGGAAATGGCACACTTTGTTGTTTTTAAGACCCACACAAGAATAAGTCAGTTAGTGCGTAACGTAGTCAATAAAAACTACTCGAGCAGTTTTGTTAAAATTTGGTTTCGGCCACTTTAACAGAATTTCATCGACAATATAAGCTTTAAAACTAAATCGATACAGGGTGAACCAAAATACGAGGGCTATTTTGGTCGCATTTTGGAAAATTTTGACCCACGGTATTTATACTCGGCTATAAGTTAGTACACATCGGGCCAAATTAAAAAAATACTTTTTCAAATTTTTAAATTCAAAATGGCGGTCAGTATTATAACGATTGGCCCATTTTCTAGCTTTCTTATTACAACTTTAGAGATAATAATTAAATAATTATTATAAAAATCTCAAAACAGGAATACATCGGCAAAATATTAGGGCTTCAGTTTGGATATAGTCCATTTTACTTTTTCAGTTGCAAAGCAACATTTGAAAAAGTATTGAAATGGAAATGGATGAAAAAAAAATTTTTATTTTTTTTATTTCATTTCTCGACGTTTCAGGTCATTATGAGTAGAAAAAAGCAAAAAAAAATTTTGTCTGTATGTGTGTGTGTGTGTGTGTGTGTGTGTGTGTGTGTTTAGATGAAATTTGGTTTAAGGCAATTTAACAAAACTTCATCGAAAAAACAAGTTTATAAATCAAATCCGTGCAGAGCGAAGCAAAATAAGGGGGTTATTTTGGGCGCATTTTATCAAATTTAAACTTGCGTCGTTTTAACTTGGCTTTAAGTTAGTATATCTCAAACCTAATAGAATAAAAATTTTTTCAAATTTTTAAATTTAAAATGGCGGCCAGTATTACGATTGTCCCATTGATCGGTTTTTCTGTTATAACTTTGCCGGTAATTAGTATTTTGAAAATATCAAAACGGCATTATAAAGGCAAAATACAAGCCTTTCATCCTAATCTAATCAATTTATAAAATTGTATTAAAATTGCTTATCTTTCAAGAGTTAAAGTTGACCAAAATTTTAAAGCCGTTTTTCTCAAAATTCCTTCTGGCCGTTTTTTTCATTTTTGGATATGTTTTAGCAATCATAGTTCTTAATAGAATGTCAAAGTTTAATTCGTTTGCTATGAAGAGTTTTTGAGTTATGATTTTTTGAAGTCCAAAAGTTGAAAAATGAGTACTTTTTTTGGTAATGAAAATGAAAATTTGAAAGTTGGCAATTGTATTATTCTTATCAATCCATATTATTCGACATTATTTAAGAGTCAAAATCACTTCCGGTTTAACCGGAAATTGAATGAAATTGTTTAGAAACATTTTGTATATTTCTTATTATTTTGAAAGAACGTAAAATTAGCATTTGAAAAAAACTAAAAACTTTGTATTTTGAGTTCCGGTTTAACCGGAAATAACGCCAATTTTCTTAATTTAAATAAAACGCCCTGTATATTTTTAAATATTTGAGAGGCTGTAAAAGAAGCTTTCAAATACAAAAAAAACTCGGATGTGGCCATACCAGGACTTTTTCAATTAAACTGAAAAAGTCCTGGTATGACCACATCCGAGTTTTTAAAATAGGTTCAAAATTGGCTACTTTTAAAAGACCAAATTCGGCTAAAATTTTAGAACGGATTTGCTCTAAATCGGCTTTGGTCATTTTGTCATAGACAAAATACTTTGATATATTGTAGATATCGAAGTTCTTAATTAATCACCGTTGCTTGGTTCATTTGCTACGAGCAGATCCGGAGCTACGATTTTTAGAAGATGAACATTTCAAAAATACATAATTTTTTTTGTAATTAAAATTTTTAATTGCAAGTTAATAGATTAGTTTATTCAATAAAATTCTATTATTTTTTGCAATTTTTGTTCAAAAAACGCTTCCGGTTAAACCGGAAATAATCCAAACAAAAGGAGTTTTTAAAAACACCCTGTATATTTTTAAATATTTGAGAGGCTGTAAAAGAAGCTTTCAAATACAAAAAAAACTCGGATGTGGCCATACCAGGACTTTTTCAATTAAACTGAAAAAGTCCTGGTATGACCACATCCGAGTTTTTAAAATAGGTTCAAAATTGGCTACTTTTAAAAGACCAAATTCGGCTAAAATTTTAGAACGGATTTGCTCTAAATCGGCTTTGGTCATTTTGTCATAGACAAAATACTTTGATATATTGTAGATATCGAAGTTCTTAATTAATCACCGTTGCTTGGTTCATTTGCTAAGAGCAGATCCGGAGCTACGATTTTTAGAAGATGAACATTTCAAAAATACATAATTTTTTTTGTAATTAAAATTTTTAATTGCAAGTTAATAGATTAGTTTATTCAATAAAATTCTATTATTTTTTGCAATTTTTGTTCAAAAAACGCTTCCGGTTAAACCGGAAATAATCCAAACAAAAGGAGTTTTTAAAAACACCCTGTATATTTTATGATTTTTTTAAATATCGTAAATTTAGCTGTCCAGTGATACCAAACATGTTAAATTTTGCCTTTCAGTTTTACCGGAAATAAAGTTAGATTTTCTGTTTAAAACACAACAACCTGTATATTTAAGTTATTTGGGATGATTGTAAAATTATCTATCTAGTGATACCAAGCGTCTAATATTTTGACTTCCGGTTTAATCGGAAATGATATTAGCTTTCCCGTTTCTCCCATTTTTAAAACCAGGGATAGTCTGAGCATACTATTGCTTGGTACTGTTTCTGAAATGTTTTTAAATATATGGTCACATCAACTGTTTTTTATTTTTAATAATATTAATCACATTAATCACCCATTACCCCTTCACTGTAAACTATAGAAGTAATTTAAAAAAATGGTTTAAATTTAAGATAATGAAAGTGTATGTTAGGCACTTATTCCACCTTTCGTAGCCGAATTGGGTCATACGGTCTCTGCTCAATGAGCAACTTTGAATATATTTTCCGACATAATACAATATAATACTATTATGCGCATACGAGATAAAAGAAATTTGAATATTCAATGTTTTATTTCAATACCAAAAAATAAAGTCACGATAACTTCGAGAAAATTAAATTTTTATATTTTCTCATTTTCAGTTCCTTATATCGTAGTAGTCACACTACATAAGATATCCAGAAACGTCTACGGTCTACGCACTGTTGAGGGTTGAAGCAAATTAGCATATTATTACCCAGGAAAGTTCCTTTTTAACCTTCTTAGAGATGTTGGACGATAAGGTGATTTTAAAACGACCAACGATACACAAGTACATTAAATTAGTTATAGTAGAGCGCGGATTTTATGTAATCGCTATTCTTTTTTTGTAACATTTGCACGTTTTAATAAATAGCAGAGATAAATAAATAAATATCAAACTCACCCTTGATTTTGGAGTATGTTTCAGTCCAATTGCCGGTTGACTTCTGCTACTCTGTAATAAATTTCCAATATTATTAAATGAGTAATTTTATTTAAAACGGAAAATTGATAAAATAGTAGCACACGGCGTGCCGATAGCAAAATATAAATTGATGATTAATCGATGAAATAAACCAACAACATATTACAGACAAATTGATATACATACGGTACAATGCGTATTATAATTAATTTGTTTTACAACACAATCTGATTTGGGGAAAATGTCGGAAGTTGATACAAATTCGTGTATTGTGGAATTGCTATCTTTATTAAAACCCTCAGTTAATATATGAAAGGAAATTTGAAACCAGAAATTCAAACTTAATTCGGTACCTACGAAATGTACGTTTGATATTTTAGAATTTAATTAAAATATACAAAACCAATACGTTTTTATTACACATTCTTGGGCCGTATTGTGATATTTGATATTTACTTTTTCACATACTCAAAAATGGAGAAGAAAATGAGAATCACAATTTAAGAAAATCGCGAATAGGCTAAGAAGCAAACTATATTAGTCACAAAAATTAAGAGGGCGATTTTCAACAAGGGATAACTCGGAGAAAAATGCTCATAGAGAAAATTTAAAACTAGGAAATTGTAGCCTCAAGTAGACACTTGAGGCTACAGACAGTTTTCAGATCTGGACTGTAAAATTAAAAAAAAAAAACATTTTAAGAAAATTTTTTTTTCGATTTTTTTGGAAAATTTTTTGTTTTTGAACAAACAAATACGGATTGTCGACAAAAAAAACATATTGAAGTCGAAAAAATGCATAAAAATCGAAAAATTGCTTGTTACGGTGATTTTTGGTCGAAACGATAAATTTAAACCTTCGAGGCACTAAGAAAAAAAAATCGCAGCACTTTGCAACTTTGAAGGTTTGTTAGGGACACTTTTTGGTTAAAAAATTACCGACGATATCCTTTGTTCAACCGCTATATCCAAAGTTATACCAAATTTTCCAAATATCCTTAAATTCGCCAATTTTCAACTTTTTTTCAAGCAACATCATAGCACAACAAAATTTATTTATTAATCTCTACCGATTGTATCTTAGAGAATGTTTTGCAGTTTCCAAAACCCTACCTTCATTTCTGTACTATCATTAGTTCCCGAGTAATCGATTGTCAAAGTTAAAATGGACTTTTTTGCTTTGATCGACGATTACTCCGCGGCAAATCATCGTACGGAGCTCGTTAAGAGATCAAATTAAAGTTGATTAAATTGTCTAAAAGAGCCTTATGGTCACATAATGAAAAAAACATTTTTGAAGTTCACAGACCATTTCGAAGACGAGAAAAAATGTGGAAAAATTTCTTTTAGTTGGTATTCGGATTATTACGTAAAAACCGCCCACGCTAAAAAATTTTACAATCCAGATCTGAAAACTAGACACTTGAGGCTACAATTTCCTTTTTTTAAATTTTCTGTACGACCACTTTGCTCCGAGTTATCCCTTGTTGAAAATCGCCTTAAAATTTGGCATTTTTTTAATATCCCTTAATTTTTGTGACTAGGTATACAACTATACAGGGTGGCTCAGTTGGAGGATTACACCTATGCATAGGGAATATAGAAGAAGGGCGTCAAGAGTTAACAAATTTTGGTGAAAATTCGATCGGTGAATACCGTCTCTCAATATCTTGACGATATGGGGCAAAATTGACATTTTACAGATTTCTAAAATTGGCCGTAACGTGAAACGGTGAGTGAAACGCAGCACACTGCGTTTTGTGATAAATAAAATTTTAATTGCACATAGTCCGGTCAATCTAGACTAAAAAATGAGAGAAGTGGTGCATAAAGTCCCAACAAGCTGAAAATCAATAAAATTGTTTAAAACATAATTATAAATAAAATTTAAAAGTTCCTCATCATTCCCGTGTGTGGAAAAATTTTTATTTGAGGTTAAAGGTAAAAAAATGAGTTTTTACGCGATTTTCAGCAAAACGGTAAGTTTTATCATAAAAGTACTTCAAACAAAATTGTAGATAATAAAATTATCTATAATAAATTTATCAAAACTTTTTTTTCTACGAGCCACCGTTTCTGAGATATAACGATTCAAAAAGTTGTAAAAGTTGCGCTAAGTACACTACCTCATAGGTGGCGTGGAAACGTGTGCATATTATGTAATAACTTTTAAAGGGCTCATACGCTCATACGAATTAGTTCAAAATTTGGTGCAAGGAAAAGTGGTCGTTTATCTTTGTAACCGTGTTTTTTAAATTATAATCGTTTTATTGCAATTTCTTTAAGCGACGTTTTTGAAGCCGCAGATTTACTCATTTAACTCGAAATGGGTTCTTCGTGTTTGACGGCGAATAATTTTTAAACGGCTCATGCGAATTATTTAAAATTTTAGTAAAAGGAGAACTGGTTCTTTATCTTTGTAACCGTGTTTTTAAAATTGCAATCGTTTCAGTGCAATTTTTTTAAGCGACGTTTTTGTAGTCGCAAATTTACTCATTTAACTCGAAATGCGTTCTTCGAGTTTGACGGCGAATAACTATTAAACGGCTCATACGAATTATTTCAAAATATAGTACAAGGAGAAGTCGTCCTTTGTCTTTGTAATCGTATTTTTAAAATTGTAATTGTTTTCGGTGCAATTTTTTTAAGGACGTTTTTGTAGCCGCAGATTTACTCATTTAACACGTTTCCACGCCACCTATGAGGTAGTGGACGATAACAGCTTTTTGAATCGTTATATCTCAGAAACGGTAGCTCGTAGGAAAAAAAGTATTGATACACTTTTTATATATAATTTCATGATCTACAATTTTTGTCTAAGATACTTTTATGATAATACTTACCGTTTTGCTGAAAATCGCGAAAAACTCATTATTTATATCTTTGACCTCGAATAAAACTTTTTCCACACACGGGAATGATGGGGAACTTTTAAATTTTATTTATAATTATGTTTTGAACAATTTTACTGATTTTCAGCTTGTTGGGACTTTATGCACCTTCGAATATCTAAATTGACCGGACTAACACTCAAACATTCGGAATTCAATTTCATTATTAAAGTACACAAATTAATCGTAGCAGCCTTTGTGCCTCGGCGGAAACCGTTATCATAACTATGGGATCTATAACGCCCGAGCGTGTGCTAAGGGTTTCCATACACAAATTATTTCCATTTAAATAATTCAACGAAAAATTTTCAACTGTAATCGCGCAAAAAGGCCACTTAGAAAAGGATTTAGATAATTGGATGCCCCATTAACCTATTATAAGCACAAAAATTTCATTAGTATCAATAAACAAACAACAAATATAAATTTTGTAGGTTGTGTAGCTAACGCTATTAAACAGGAAATTGAAATTTAATTTTCTAATTAATGTAATTGTAATTGATACGATTAAATCGTTACGATTTCACCACGCCAATTTGTAATTTGTTTTAAATTACTCCTAATATTTAAATACTATAGTATAGTCGGTCGTTCCTCTAAATGTATAAATTAACATTTAAATAGGTTAAATTTTCAATTACGTAAGTATTTAGGACAAACCTACAATATTTTTTCGTTTAATATGTACGACGCCTTATGAAAATTTAATAAAATCAAACGCCGTGTCGTAAATATAGTGGAATTATTAAGAAGAAGAATATTTTAATACGTAGTACCTAATACGCAATTGGCAATGGTATAGTGGGCCTTTTCAACGGGCCTCATAGCTAAAGTCACAAAGTCGCTTTGGCATGGCGTGAAATGAGCTATACACAAATGCATAGCTAGCGAATTAAATATAACAAAAGAAAAAGTTCTTGAAAAATGTCCTTTTGAATTTAATTTTTAAAAAAATTCCGAATGAAACGAAGTCATTTCTATTACCCGACGAAGCGCATAAATGAGCGTGCAACCCTTCAACGGCGGGTTTGCCGATTTAAATCTCAATTTCGAATGTAAATTACTACCAAAAGTACCTACCCTCTCGCGTTATTGAATTATTCGAAAGTTAATAAAAAAAAAACACATCTCTTCACAACTACGCAATATTTTGTTATTGCGAGCAGAAATTTAAATTTCGACTGTCCCTTAAATTTTACATAAGAACGTGCCTTTTAATAAATGAGCAAAGAAGCTCTCGCCGAAGGCAATAAAGCAAAATATGAGCAAAGCAAAATTTAATAAGCAAATTATTTAACTTTACAAGATTTATTTCGTTTGCAAAAAATGTGTAGTCCCCGAGGATAAATTTACGTTTCAATTTAAATTTATACAAGGCGTTTAATAAGACCGGGACCAAAATCTAAGATGTTAATAACTAAAGTGTTCATTTCTACCCTTAACAATACTTGAACAAACCTCGGTCCACTTCCTATTTTGGGGCAATCTCAACTCGATGCTTTGAATTTCTTGAATTTGTTTGACGGTTCGCTGCAAATCGGCCTGCAACTTCTGCTGAAATTGTTTTTGTACCACCATCTTCTGATCGTTATCCTGACTCGTCTCGCCGTCCACGAGACAAGCCTTCCTACCAGTCTTCTCCCTATCTAACCTTTGGGCTAAAAATTCTTCTAACTTTTTCGTAGTATTTTGAAATTCGCTATGAGGTATTATTGGAGTTTTAGGAGGTTTAGATTGTGCGCCGCGAAACATTTCGCTTCGTTCCATCAACATGTGGCTAGTTTGTGCTACGTTTACTTTAGGAACGTGTTTGTAGGAGTCGTCCGGTCTGTCCAAGCTCACGGACGTTTTTAAAGAGCGTAAGTAGTCGGATTGTGCTTGGGGCAAAAAGTGCTCCAGGGCTTGTGCGCTCGCGAAGTTTTGCTTTTGTTTAAAAGAACTTCTCGTGTCTTCCGGTTGCGAAAACTGCCTTTGGTGAATGAGACTTTTGGACATTTGATTACGATTGGGTTCGTCTAATTTTTCCGTAAATTCCGGCTGGGATGCCTTTCGTTGGTGGATTTTGAAATCGTTTGGCCCCGACATCATGTCTCGTTGAATGAATTCTTTAAAGCCTCCAGAATCGGACGAATTCGAGTCGACCGATTCCATTTTAGTCATAGTTTTACTATCACCTAGTATTTTATTATTATGATTGGCTATTATTCCGCAACAGTCGTTACCTACGTTTGATAAAATACTACAACAGACTGTGCTGGGCGAATTAGGCGCTTTTTGACCCATTATCATTTTATGATTAGTTTCTTTACTATAATTAGGTTTATCACATGTTTCGTTTTTTGCTACATCACTATAAGGCGGTGCAAATCCCTGGCTGGAGTTTTCAAGTATTCTCTTAACATTCGATGGATCTTTATGGGTGTAATTTTGAAAAGCTTTGGCCCCCTCTCCGTTTGTCGACTGATAAAGGGGATAATCGGCGACACCTGCATGTCGTACAGGTTGGGGCGCCTTGTGAGACTTTAAATTAATAGGGGGTACGTATTTGGGTTTGGAGGCAATCGTCGGCTTTGGACCCTGAATTTTAGGCCTTTCCGGCTTATTAACACTAGAATCTTGCATTTTTCCCAAAAATTAATTACATCGTTTTCAACAAACAACCACTTAGCGTTTATCCCATATTTATAACTTTAAATTTTTTTAAAACAAACCACTAATAATTTAGAAAAGTCGATTAAACTCATTAAAAATTTTTTATCGAGTCATAGACGTAACAAACACGAATTTTGAACACTAAACACTATATTTACGTAAATAAACTAACATTGAGGAGATCTACAACAGTGGCACATTTATAAACACGATGTGAGGTTGGGGTTGACTCCCTTCAATAAACGTAAGTTGGTCTATCGACGCTTGGAGGCGCCCGGCGTCGCGTTCGATAAGACCAAGCGACTCGAGGGTGAAAAAGGTGAGACGATTCCAGCATAAAAAGCGTCTTAATCAAAAATTCAAAACAAAAACCTACAAATGAGGCAAATAATAAATTTTTGACCTATTTCGAAGAGCTCGCGTTGAATTTCCTTTTTGGAAAAAATACAATTGGCAATAAACTGGCCTTTAGTTTTTAACATGGGCGAAATGGGCGAGTTGTGAAATGTTTTCACGTGTAGACCGTATAGTATCACACTGCTGCGATCATGAATTTTGCACGTTACTGCAACGCAGTCCAATTTACGATCGGATGCACAAAAGAGGCATTAGTGCACAATAACAAGCTTTCGAAATTTCGTCCGTTAATTTTGAACAACTTTTAAAATCGCAAGCATCATATTTATATGAAAGGGCTCATTAGGGCAGTTGAACGTTTTTTAAACTTTTTCACATCGCGATATCAAACGTGAATCAATGACTTGAACAAGCGCGCACCAGTTTCACTAATTTATCAATTTAAGAGTCGATTCAATTTTCTGTTATGCAGGTTCTATAATTGCTATTCATAAATCTTACTTGAACGAGGATTAACTTTTTTGTTAAGCTTCAATTTGTTAACTTAATTGAATCGATAAATTAGGCAATCCTTTTCGAAAAAAAAATATAATAAATTTTGATTAATTGAAATTTATTTTTTCAAAAAATGTGGAACGCTTCACGATTTTGCGTGTCATCCTTGCGCAGGGGCCATGCTAATCTTCTCTGTATCGTTCCAATTTTAGTATATGTACCGCCGAAGCGAGTACACCAAACTATGATTTCAGTTCGTATAACTACCCCAAACTCGTAAAATTTACGAGTGACGTATACGCACATTAATATTAGAGTATTAACTTCATTATTTTAAAAGTTGCTAAATTAAAATTACAAAATTGCGATAAAACTAATTAAAATGTAATTTATTTATTCATATTTCGTCCACGAGCATTTGATTGCAAGATAAAATTGAATTAAACAAAAAAACTTTGCGGTGCCGTGTATAATGGGTTGCCTAGATGCCAGGCGTATTGAGTGCTAACAAGCTGGGGTAGGTATTTTTTTTACAAATAAAATTATCGACTAGAATGGAATGTTACATAATATATCACGTGCACTGTGGTAGTATAAGCGCATAAGAACTGTTATTTCAAACCCTAGTAACAAATTATGGAAAATGTTCGACTTTCCCGTATTTTATAGAAGACCAGTTTTGTAATAGAATAACATTTTTGAAATACCTCGTGAAATACTATTGATTACGGCATTTTATTGCAATAAAAAATAAAATATATAATTGGTTAATCCGGCTTTTAATAAAATTCTCTCATCGAGGATTCTTAGGGGTGGTTTTTGTCCTCATTTCGGTATTTCGCTATTAACTCGATAACTACGTACTTTATGAGAAAAGTGCTTCTGTATAAATATAAACTACATCAAATTTTCTACAAATTATACTTCTTTGATTTTTTTCCTTGGACGAAAGGTTTAAGCGCTGGAGCACATTAAAGTTGACCAAAATTCCAAAATTGGTAAAAAAACCGTTTGCTCGCTTGTAATTCAAAAACTACGCACTATATGAGAAAAGTACTTGTATACCAAATAAAGTACATTCAATTTGCTACAAATTATGCCTCTTAAATTTTTTTCGTCAAACGAATAGTTTAGGTGCTAGAGCGCAGCGGGTTGAAGTATATTGCCTCCAGAAGGGTCGGTTTTTGGTGTTCAAACTACACCCATAGGGCACACAAAAAATTTAATTACCAAAAAATTACATTTTTGTTATTAAATATATTGTGGCAGACGGTTTTAAGTGCAGCCTTCTTGGTGGCTGATGCGTTTGAAGTTGAAGTTCGAAGACCGAATTTTCAAATAGTGGCGCCCCAATACCGGGCTTGCTACTGTTTGGGTAATTCAAAAACAATTTTCTACGTTTTTCGGACGTTTTTATTTTTAATTTTTAGAAAAATTCAAAAATATAATTCAAAAAATGGGAACATTAAAAAATAAAATCCAAAAAAATGTGGAAATCAAAACATAAGATGCAACAATGAAGAAATAAAAAAATAAAATCCGAAAAAGTTGAAATTAAAACATAAAATCTAAAAAATGTTGGAATTTAAAAAAAATCCAAAAAATGTGGAAATTAGAAAAAATAATGTGGAAAATAAAAAATAAAATCCTAAAGTGTGGAAATAAAAAAATAAAATCAAAAAAAATGTGGAAATTAAAAAATAAAATGCTAAACTGTGGAAATTAAAAATAAAATCCAAAAGTGTGAAAATTAAAAAATAAAATACAAAAGTGTGGAAATAAAAAAATAAAATCCAAAAAATGTGGAACGCTTCACGATTTTGCGTGTCATCCTTGCGCAGGGGCCATGCTAATCTTCTCTGTATCGTTCCAATTTTAGTATATGTACCGCCGAAGCGAGTACACTTACTGGTGTTTGCGACTCGTATATATACCGAACCCCACTATTCGACACGTAAAACTTACAACTTTTTTAAATTAAAATTTTCTAATACAAATAATTATTTTTAATCAATTCTATTCTACAGAATTGTGCAAAATACTATACTTCTTTCAACAAATGTATTAAAACGACATAAGATTAGTCACAATTAAAATTAAAATCAATTTAATGTAAAAATGCAATGAATTGGTGTTTGGTGGGTTGCCTATACGCAAGGCGTATGATATCATAATATTGCAATTTGAGCGCAGGTAGCTCGAGTTGATCAATGTGTTAACTCACCTTGCCTATTCCTCTAGTATTAGCCGATAATAAAGCTCCAATTGCATGCTCTCGGTACTCCTTTTCAAGATGATCATATTGTGCTTGTATCCGTCTGCAATCAATTATAAAAATACCACTTAATTAATAAAAAAAATTATTAAGTTGATTCAAGTTGATAATTAACGTTCTTACAAAATAACGAAAATTAAAAAGAAATTGAATTAATCAAACGACTAAAACCATAAATTATAGTTAATTTAAGACTCCCAACTACAATCAATTATTGCTTAATTTCTTTAAAAAAATTTCGATAAGTTAGCCGTTTGAATTTAAATAAGTAAAACATTTTTTTCAATCCTTATGATTTATCTCATAAATTAATTTGAATTAAATTCAATTAATTCCAATGGAATAACGATTACCTATCTATTTATTAAAAGTCAACTTTAATTAATTAAATCAATTTTATTGTTAAGTAATAATTTATTAGTTCACTAAAACCACACAGATTCGTTTATTTTCATTAATTATTTTTGTCGCAATTTAATTAAATTCGGTAGCTACTTAAAATAATTTGATGAAAATAAGGTATTAATAAAAATTAATTATAGACAATATAGTTACGTACGTAATTGCCACTAGAAGTTCTTGTTTTTGATGTTCTTTGGCCTTTATTGAGCCACCTTCCGCAAGTGCAATTTGCAGTTCTTTTTGTAAAACGGATAGTTTTCTTCTTTCCGCTTCTAATAGAAGGCTCGTAACCTGTAATAAAAGATAATTACGTAAATTTGTTCAATTTGAAGAAGTAAAGTAGGGTAAAATTGGGTTTTTGCATAATTTTAGTAAAAAACGAATCGTAATGGGCTACTAATATAAGCTAGAGAGCGGAATTTATGCAGTTTGCAAATTTTCTGTCCTGTCGACTTCATTCGACGAATTTTTTAAAACTGTTATGTATGTGTTTTACAATGATAACTATCGTTATATCTATTATAAGTTTGCATTTTCTTATTCGATTAGAACTGCAGGAAAGCAGTCAACAATAGTGTATAATATACGTGTATAAGTCCATTGTTTAGAATAAGAAAAAATTAATCAACCGCTACTCATCAGTAAATTAAAAACAAGGCAATGTGTTTATTGCGATACATTGCGTCAATTGAGCACGTAAAAGTTGAGTTCTTTACTTATTGCTGATTGCAGGTTGCAACACTCCGCCGGGCGGAACGGTCACCGTGTAAAGTAAGTTGCCTATAGTCTGGGAGTATTTTTAAATTCTTCAATCGCATTATTACAACCCCCAATTTTCATACATGACATATTGTTGAAGCATTGACTTTTAAGATAAGAACTGTTTAAAAATTCGACTGCCTCCAAAGCTCCTGTCTTAAATACGTCAATCATGGTGGGCAACATGGCAGTTCTGAGTGCTTTGTCACACGAATGACATGAATTTGAATTAACCTCTGCAGATTGTTAATTATCCAGGTCTTGTATAATGATAATGAAGTTTTCAAAATGAGGTCGTTCCTGCTAAGACAATTCCTAAAAATTTTCGTGTGAATCAATAAGCGTATAATTTCGTAAATCCATTAAAAATGTTTGAAAGCACAAAATAAAAAGGTCAATTTAAAGGCAGTACGAGATATACAATGGTAATACATATAGGCACACATCATAGCCTTGTGACATAATTGAAAGAAAAGTTCCCGACTATCGATTATGCAATTAAGGAATTTCTAACAAAAGCAGGTGTAGATAAAAATCTCCACATTAAAATTACCATACCGCATTATTAGCAGAAAAGGAAAACTCTGTAACAAAAGGAAAATGTTTAGTGCTGGTATTTTAAACCCACGAAATGGTATCTAAGCAACCCATACAAACAAAGAATCGCATTGATTTAGTTCCACGAAAACCGGTTATAACCAGTTACGAAATAATCAATAAAGCACAATGGTTAAGTTAGAGCGAGAAAAATCAATTTTCGTATTGATGGAAAAGCTTAGGCAACAAACACTATAAAACAGTTTTCAATTATTCTCCCCCCTTTTATTAAACAAAACCAATGTTTTTCTGTTGTGGAATTTATATAAATCTAGGTTAAAGATTTGATCAAAGTTGAAAAAAGTTTCTGTTATTATCGAGGGTTTGTCGACAATAAAATTAATAATTTAGAAAATTGAAAAATCTTTTTTTGGTAAGAAAAAGTTCTGATTGAACAAGTAGAACATACAAGTACAATTTACAAGAGCACTAATTATAAATCTTTTTGCCTGAAAAACTATTTTAGATTTTTAAAAGGCAATGCACTTTCTTGAAAAGGTACAGTAAGCTACAGATTGGCAATTAGAAATAGAAAATTAAGTATTAAATAAATTATTCTTTTAGTAAGTAGCTAATTACAATTATAGCTCGAGGGGGTAATTTTTCACAATTTAAGTCTGAACAACAAATAAAATGAGAAGCTACTTTTTAAAATTGGTTTAGTACATTTTGAAAATAAATCAAACTGGTCAGAAGGCTGTCCAAAGAAAGGGTATAGTAACGCTTAAATACTTAAGCAGACGAGACGAGGCCCTTAAGGTCTCATATAGTTTTAATCCGGCTCTAAAAACACATACGATATTAACGAAGATATTTGGATGACTTGACTCGCATGGATCAAGACACTAAACGTAAAGTACTTACCTCCAGCTGTATTCCAAAAAGATCTCTCGTTCTGTCTTGTTTATTTCTCAACTGCTCCAAATTTTTGGTTTCTGACGGCATCTCCGTCAACGTCGTCACATTTTCTATTGGACTCATCTGCAATCAAAACAAATTGGGCTATAAAAATCGACAAATAAATGAAGCGTAAGCAAAATAGCTTTGCCTATAGCATAGCGAGTTTTAAGACCCCCCCCCCCCATATATCTACACTACAATTAATTCTGAGTTAAAATATTATTAATAGGTAGGTACTATGTTATATTAAAAAATCTTTTTCGTGTGTACCCAACATTGTGAGCATGGTCTATTGGGAGGGGGTGCAAGAGGGAGCTCGCGCCCCCGGCCTCGCAATATTAGAGGCCTCAACTTGGTAATTCTTGTAGAAAAATAAAGGGGCAGGCAAAGACAGAAATTAGGGCGAATAGAAAAAATTTAATGTTCAAATTCCGGGACTCCGGGGCCTCGCAATTCTCTTCTCTCTTTTTTTTGCAATCGTTAGTGCAATTCCTGAACTTCATTTTAAGCCTCTTGACCTTGAACAATCAAAAATTTTAGTCTGTGGCTTTTCATTTGTAAAGAGCAACTTTAGAAATCAACGTAGAAGTACCTAATGATAAACATTAGTAAGCAGTAATATTTGAAAAAAGCATGAGAGAAAACATAAATACAGAATAATTTCCGATTTTTGCAATTTTCCACTTCATCTCGTGGTAGCGAAATGCAAAAACAACCGTAGAAATTTCTCACTTTTATTGCCTTTTAACAGTCGAACACGATGGGAAAAATTAAATTGACATGCCGATTAATTCTATTCGAGCAAAAGCTCTGATAGTAACGACTTAGAAAAAGTATACCGGGTGTGCACTGCTAAAGGTGGACATAGGCTTCCACGTACACCCACTCGCCAATTCAACTAGAAAAGTATTTTTACTAAAAATTGGGGCGACTTGGACTGATAGTGTTATAAATTAAACAAGAATTCCAAAAAGTATTTCTTGGCCATTCTGTTAGGGCGGCCCCTTTAGGAAGAACTTGCAACTCACGTTCACGAACGACTTGAGAATTTCAAGCACAAACGTGAGAGTTACTAAGTCGACTCTTTACAACACGAGAACGAAGCCGCAAGATAACGTTAAAAGTAGTAATGCGGGAAGGAGTCTAAGGGGAAACTTGTAACTCACGCTCACGAGCGACTTGAGAATTTCAAGCACAAACTTAAAAAGTACTAAGTCCTCTTTACGACACGAGAACGAAACCGCAAAGTAAGGTTACAAGTCGTAATGCGGGAAGAAGCCTAAGGGGAAACTTTGTAACTCACGCTCACCAAGGACTTGAGCATTTAAAGCACAAACTTGAAAGTTACTAAGTCGACTCTTTACAACACGAGAACGAAGTCGCAAAGTATCGTTAAAAGTCTTAATGCGCGAAGAAGCCTAAGAAGAAACTTTGTAACTCACGCTCACGAACGACTTGATAATTTTAAGCAGAAACTTAAAAGTTACTAAGTCGACTCTTTACGACACGAGAACGACGCCGTAAGGTATCGTTAAAAGTAGTAATGCGGGAAGGAGCCTAAGGGAAAACTTTGTAAGTCACGCTCACGAACGACTTGATAATTTCAAGCACAAACGTAAAAGTTACTAAGTTGACTCTTTACGACACGAAAACGAAGCCGCAAGGTATCTAAAGGAGCCTAAAAGGAAGCTTGTAACTCACGCTTACAAACGACTTGGGAACTTCAAGCTGCAACTTGAAAGTTAGTAAGCCGACTCTTTACGACACGAGAACGAAACCGCAAGCTATTGGTAAAAGTCGTAAAGCGCGAAAAAGCCTAAGGGGAAACTTTGTAACTCACGCTCACCAACGACTTGAGAATTTCAAGCACAAACTTGAAAGTTACTAAGCCGACTCTTTACGAAACGAGAACGAAACCGCAAGCTATTGGTAAAAGTCGTAATGCGCGAAAAAGCCTAAGGGGAAACTTTGTAACTCACGCTCACCAACGACTTGAGAATTTCAAGCACAAACTTGAAAGTTACTAAGCCGACTCTTTACGAAACGAGAACGAAACCGCAAGCTATTGGTAAAAGTCGTAATGCGCGAAAGAGCCTAAGGAGAAACTTTGAAACTCACGCTCACGAACGACTTGATAATTTCAAGCGCAAACTTGAAAGTTAGTAAGTCGACTCTTTACGACACGAGAACGAAACCGCAAGCTATTGGTAAAAGTTGTAGTGCGCGAAGGAAACTAAGAGGACATGTTAAGCTCGCAAGCTCGCCACGGACAGTCGACGTTCTGTATAAAACACGACAAATTGTAAAAAAAACAACTTGAACAAATTTAAACAAAAAAAAAGTAAAAGTTAATTATCTTTATCACAATATTGTAATTAAGGAATCAGATCTGTTATGTCTTCACTATGTTAAGTCTCTTATAACAACATGAGAAATCGTGTTTAAGTACATCTATTATATAAAAATAAATAATAGCTTCGTGTTTATTTGTTTATAAGTTAATTCGAAAGAACTACAACAAACTGTACTATTTTTTACGACGTTTGATTTCAGATGCTTTACTTCCTTATTGTTGTTTAAATTCATCGACTGTAAAAATTGAAAAAATACAATCAAATTGCGAAAATGTGCACTATGGCTTTTTCAAACGTTCGAGCAATTAGACGGCACTTCTTTGCAAAAGGGTTATATTTAATAATTAACAAAGGGGATCTAGCAGAGTTTGGGTCTATCTCTTTTGCGATGATGATGAAGCTGGACGCACTACTGCTCTACTCAAAGCTTTCATTTTGTTAAAAAAGAGGCAACTAACGTTTTGGCTAATACTTTCATTAATTTTTTGAATTGAGTGAAAAATTCGTTAAACACTATTCATAAGGGTAGTATTCCAGTTGTCCTTCATATATGCACTGATCTAAAAACGGATTTCTTGGCTTTTTAGAAGTAAAACTACCCCAAAGTTACATAACACTTGATTTAAATAATACGAAAATGTATTAAATCAAAAATATAAAACCCTCATCGTCTCAAGAAGCTTTTTGATTTAACAATGTATGCTCGCGTAGATTTTAAGATGCGGTTTACAACACTCCTTCGACTTAAGTCACGCAGTTTACACCTAAGCGGGATTATTACACGCAGTCACGCACCCAACCCCTAAAATATAAACTTATTCACATATTTTAAATTTAGATTATGCATATATGAAGTTGTATAAATAAGTACGACCACCTATTCGATAAGAAAAACAAAAATAAAGTGCAATAACATTTCTTAAGGGTTTACGAACACGAAGTAAAAATACTTGTTAAGAGTGGCAAAGTGAGTGAAATTTAAATTTTTAAACTGTGGCGTTAATTACGTAATGGTAATCGGGTTTGAACATTGTAACAAATGTGAAATAATTAGAATAGAAAGTTGGTAATGAAATTAACCCGAATCGTTTATTAAAATGGTTTAGTTCTTTTCAATTTACTTTTGTAAGACGTAAACTGTCATTATTTTGTTGATAATTAAGTCCTCTTTACGTAATAATTTTTTCAATTGAACATGTGGCCTTAATGTAGTATAATCGACACAGGAAATAATTTATGAATACGTAGCACTCGGCTTTATTGGGGAGCTTTTATACGAGAGCCACTCGTGAATTAGCCTCTGGTGGATTGGAGAAGAATTCTAGACTACTTCTCCGCGTGTAACCGCGAGACGAGCAAATAAGAAGAGATTGAGAAGATGAATTGATCCTCCTTCAAGTCATCAAGCTTTCATCAGCCAGAAGTTCGCCCTTGGACTGCCAAGAGCGAACAACTCAATAAACAAAATTTTAATAGAAATGCGTACGTTTTTGTCAACCGATTGATCATGAAGAACTTTTATTAAACATGAGCAGTGGTCTTTAATCGGTAGATTAGCTTAAAGATTAAAAACACTTAGGGCGAGTTGTACCAAACTCGTTTAACTCTAGTTCTATTGATCATCAGTTAACGATGAACCGTTGAACGTGACGTTCTCGTGACTGAGCACTTAAACTACAGTTCTACCTCAAACTGGATTTGACCAACGCCATTTGAATAGGGAACTACAAATCAGTTGATCTTACGTTGAACGCTGTTGGTACAATTGGCCCGTAAATGATAGATTTTTGACGAAAAACCGATTGTACATTACTTACTCAAGCTCAAAGCAAGCTCAACGGTGAATCTAGCTTACCATTGCCAATGAACAATGATAAGGCAGGTTCGCCGTTGAGCTTGCTTTGAGCGAGTAACTTACAATCGGTCCTAAAGATGTACTCACCTACCAGCAGTAGGTACACTAGATATCAATTTTTTAATTCTGTATGTTTAACATAAAAGTTAATTTCTTTAGAATGAACGACAAGTTCGACTCCAGAAGCTATTAATAACAGAAAAAAGCTCGTTTTATTTCAGTATTTTGTTAGATCAATAATAAACTATCGATAGACGGTTTGAGGAAAAAATGCATAATGTAACGTTAAGTATACGTCTAGTGACCTAAAATTCGCCAACGTTCGACGAAAAACTATTATAGGAAAACTTAGAACTCAAATGAAAAATTGCTATTTTTCATTAATTTTTTTAAAATATAATTCTGAATTTATTGCTTTGCTAATGGCTTCATCTAACAGACGACGAGTTGATCTAGTTTCTCATTAAGGGCCAGTTGTATAAATAGGATAAACTCTGATTTAGGGTTAACCTGCAGTTCCATTGACAGTGACATATTGATAAACAATGTATTTATATTACTTGAAGAGCAGGTTAACCTTGAACCACGGTTCAGCATTTTTATACAACTGGCCCTTAAGGACTCGCGCAGTAGAAGACGAGCTCTCTTCTTCTTCTTCTTCTTGTTACCTTAATAGTTATAAAATTGCATATTTTATCACGTTCACTGGCCCCTCAAGGGCTCGGGCAGGCTGGCGTAGCTCTTAACTCAACTTTGCTAGATTTTCTGCTGCCACCACACCAACGTGGCCCCCGTATTTTAAAGAAATTTTGATATCAGAAGTCAAACGCTTCTACATGCGGAAAAACCCCTTTAGATATTTTCGCAATTATTTCTACAAAATGATGAAACTCTCTGTACATATTCTTAAATGCTTTTATGGAATAGTCTCCATATTTATTTTTTTTGAGAACTGGAACTGACCAAAAAAACGTCTTCCAAAAACAGAGTAATTCGACGTTTCGCTTTGCGGTGAACGGAATGCCGCTAGTCTTCCACTACTTTTCGCTCGCGACAAATCTCTCGCCAGTCTGACCGAGCCCTTAATCTGAGTTTAAGCTCAAGTAGAGTACATTCCTACAACCGTCGGTATTAATGAATAAGGAATAATACAGGTCATGAGCGGAACATCTGTATCACTTGATAGTAAAAGTCACAAGAAATTTGTAGAGCTCTCGCCCAAAATATAGAAGAAGATTGACCAAAAGTGCCCGGCATGCTTTACTGGAGCCCATTATTTCTTGAAAAAATTATTATTACGCTTGGTTATGTATATTTGCATCACTCGCAGTTAGTGTACGGCTATAACACATTTTTGGCATCTCCTAGTTTAATTTTATTCGAAGTAATTATTATACACATGTTACTCCGAGAGTGATTATAGCCTTTTAATCGTGATAGTCGTAGAAAAGGTTTACGTTTATGACACTTTAATTGAAAATCCTTGCGGACAAAAAAATGTTTTTATTAAATTTCTAACTGTGTGTCTTCAATCCATTTATTAAAATTACAAAATATTATATAATTTTGTGAGTTTACTTATAAATGTTATAAACAGCTAATTTCAAATTAATAGACCAGGCTTGAATATTTTATGAAAATTTTGTAAGTTCGTGCAGTTAATTTTATAAGCCCTAATTTATCTGAGCTTTAGAATATTTAATAAATACCTTGTCAGAAAGGGTAAGCAAAGGTCTAACGTTTTCGTTAAAATTTTATGAGTTTGTTCGATTCGTAGACATCTTTATGAATGATTAATAAGGTAATCATAACTATACGTTAAATAGAGAAGACAATAATTTCTTTTTTTTTCAAAATTGCTTTCCCACCACCTCTACAAGCCGTCCAATAATAGCCTGCACTCCAAATTGAAATCTATTCAAAAGTTTAAGTCTAGTAAAAAAAATAAAAAAGTCAAATATCGAAGTTTTAAATTTGAAAACTACATTTGTACAAAATACTTGTTTAAGTTTGCAACTCCAAGTATCGATTTTACAATCAAGTATATTTATAGATACCTAGAAAACAGTAATCATAAACGCATTTCACATCAATTTAAATATTAAAGTTTTTTTATCATGATAAATAGATCGCTCATGGAAAAGTTTTTAAAAAAATGTAAAAAGCGTGTTTCGCGTCGTGTTGTAGAACATGTAATAACCATTTGAAAAAGTGTGTGCGTTATCGAGCTAGCGCTCGATTTCGTAATATTGTAAGCTTGGGAGCAAAACAAAGCAAGGCTATAGTGAAGAAAAAAAATTTGAAAAAAAAAGAAAGAAGTATAGAAAAACAAAAACACACAAACGAAATAAGAAACAAAAGAAGAAATAGTATAAATGTGGTCACTATATATAGGTACTACAAAAATTTGAGTCTCTTCTTTCTACACGAAAGAAAGTTTCTTCTACGAAGCAACCTTCTACAGAGGTGTGAACCCAAAAGAAAAGAATGCTCAAACCACACGTCGGTGAGATGATACGCTGGTACACCATTATTAATTTTACGGAGCTACCGCTCCGGAACTTGGCCGTTCCAGTATAACGTACTGCCGGAAGGGGTTTCGTACTGCCGGAAGAAATTTTCTACTAGCGGCAAGACGTATTCTATTTCCGGAGAGTACTACCATGAGTATACATTTGCTGGGCCCAGATGGATATTTAAGATACTGCTTTAGATCCAGTTGATTAATTTTTTCAATTAAAATAAATGTGCTTTGATATCTCACTTCACCCTGTATATTCAAAATAATTATACAGAGTGATTTTGAAAGAATGAAGAGATGAACGAATGGGTCAATACAATCATATTTTGTTATACCTACTTATGTTATGGGGGTCTCCGACGCTTCGTAACCCCGCTTGGAGTGGGCGTGGCCTACTTTTAAAATAATATTTTTAGAGGTCAAATTTTTTAATTGACGTATTCAAGTCTTTAAAGCTATTGTATTCAAAAATGCATCTTGTTAATTTCTTGTTCGGATTAACAGTTTTCGATGTTGTAACCAATAAAAAACATCGTTGACGTTGATTCAAAATCACCCTGTATATAAACGCCAAACACCATCTCCTGTTTGAATTTACAATTTATTTTTAATAAGTACTGCAGGGGATATTAAAGACACCATGTGTATACACTTGGCATGTTGAGACCAAAAAGTTTGAAATTACCATCTCAGGGATGTCGACGAAGCAGACAAAGCAGTGTGCCTTTATTTTTATACAGAAATTGCATAGTGACATTTCTAATAAGTTATTGTTTATTGCTACGGAAATCAGTGGCGGCTTTTCAAAAGAGACTAGAGAGGCTCAGCCTCCCTAACCAAAAGCAGAAGAAGAAAGTAAAAACAGAACATTTACAATGAGCAGTGTTGTTTGAAATTTAAAAACCAACTTGACTATTTTGACAAAATCTAAATTCGGTCACGCCCCCCTTTACCTGGAGTGCGCTATTAATTTGCCTCGCTACGCTCGGCGGGTTTTCTTTAGCCTCTCCAACTTTAAAATTAGTGGGCCAGTGGCGGCTTTTCAGAAGCCTCCCTAACCAAAAACAACAGAAGAAAGAAAAGACAGATAATAATTTATAGTAAACAGTGTTGTTTGAAATTAAAAACAAACTCGAACAAACTTGACTATTTTCACAAAAACTAAATTAGACCACGCCTCTTTTTGCCTGCGGAACGCTCTTTGCCTCGCTGCGCTCGACGGGTTTTCTTTAGCCTCCTCAATTTTGAAATTAATGGGCCAGTGGCGACTTTTCAGAGGAAGCTAGGAAGGCTCAGAGCCTCAGAGAAAACAAAAAATTGACAGTGAGCAGTGTTTATTTTCACAAAAACTCAATTAGACCACGTCCCCATTTGCCTGAGAGACACTCTCTGCTTCGCCCCGCTCAACAAATTTTCTTTAGCCTCGTCAATTTTAAAACTGATGGGTCACCACTGACGGAAACTAATTTTGTTTTATTGCACGGAAAACTAGATCAGCACCCCTTTGTATATTCTAAATTTGTTCCATACTTTTTTTTTCGTTTGCAATACCGCAGTATCTATGACATGACTAGTATGAGACCCGCTTGGTAGCTAAATATGATACATAGGTATAGATAAATATTTCATATTGCTTCACGCAAGTAACTATAGTATTTTCCTCGACTCCTGTAATGCTTTCACATAATTAGTATTCAAGATAGAAAATAATATGTAATTTTATTAATTTTTTTAATACGCGCATTTAGTTGCATTTATGAGTGCTCAATAATAAATATAATTATTTATTTTTACATTTCTTTATGAATTACTTTCAAAAAGACCCAAAGCGTTACACGAACAACAATAATTAGCCACTTCGCCACAGCCACTGGATAGCAATGTAATTCAATACTCAAATTGGTTTTCAGTAACTCCATAAAATAATATTTCATTTATAGTTTGGCAAGTTACGAATTTTTTAGAATGGTTTGCCATTACCTTCCGACAGATTTACGTAGTATAGGAATTTTTTAAAACTATACTCAGCCTAGTTCCCCTAGTACATTTAATGCCTTATTGGCTCTTCCTTACTACTGTGTCAACAGGATGAGCTTGCCCTCTTGTAGCTATACACTTCACTGATTTGGTGATTTGGCTACTAGTTTTTGATCAGTCACTTGCGAAGTGGGGGATTTATGCCATGACCTTAGGTTTGCTGTTTTAGACTTGGCAACATACGGTTCAGAACTATCAGATACAAAAGTACACCCCTGACTATGTTAGGTGGCTTATGATAAAATTAGGGCTGTTTGAGAACTAAACTAGCAGACTAGACGATGGGTCGCTCCATGAACTCATGAACATGCAACATGAACTCCACTATTATAGATAAAAGGTTGACTGAAAGTATATAATGATTGTAAAGCAATGATGCAAGTTCATGAGCTTGCTAGGGTGTTTACAGGCACACCCACAAGCAGACTGTTGTAGTTTATTTCTCGAAGTTAATTGTTTGGGCATAAAAGTCTGAAAACTAATGTTTTCACAAATTTCTTTTCATAATCATTTTGAAAATCAATTGATTTACAACAAAAGCTAATGAATAGGTAACTGAGGACCGGAGTGGTCTAGAGCAGCGATGGCGAACTTATGACCCGCGGGTCATAGACTGACCCACGAGGCAATTTTTAATGGCCCACGAGCATGTTCACGAAGTCTAAGCTAAAGTTTTGTAACTAAAAGAAAATCAGACAAAAAAATGGCCAAAATTTTCATCCCTTGTTTTTGTGAAACATTATCTTTTCTTTTAAGTTTTTGTTTTTAAGTGTTTTTAAGCCGTTTGACCTTGAATAATCAAAAATTTTTGCCTGCGGTGCTATTTCATTTTATTTCTAACGCTAGAAACGCAAAATTGTCCAACTTTACTTGCAAACCTTCCCCTAAAAATGTTTTCTGGCTACGGCCTTAAACGTGACGTTTCACGCCATCACTGCAAATAACATACCCACGACTTCATATTAAAAAACTAAAATTGATTAGTTGACCCGTCACCAAAAACGGTTCGCCATCGCTGGTCTAGAGCTAGCATCGTCGCATGCGGATGTAAAGGTCGTAGGTTCAAAGCCGACTGACACTACTGGAGTGTTTCTATGTGTCAAATACCCGGTCTTGGTGGTTCGGAACCCACCTAAAGCTGTAGGTCCCGTCTGCTAATAACCACAGTAGTTGATGCAAACGTAATATACACATTAAAAAAAATAGGTAACTAAGCACTAAAACAAGTTGTTAGAATTTTATTTTTGAGTACTAGGGGCACAAATCGTTACCTACATTAAAAAGGTCAATCGTATGAGCATTTAACAAGCATCAGCTGAACCGTTTGCGAGCGTTTCACGTAAAGCAATTTAATTATTTCCTAATTAATTAAAAAGAAACGGCGATGGCATTAGCGCTGGCAAGTAACCTTTTTCTTTAAGTAAATAAAAATTATCAATTCAATTAAAATTCTTTATTTATCGAACTATTCACCTACATTTCAATACAAAAAAGCGAATAAATGTGAGAAAATTACCGTAGTAGAAATAAATATATCCTACTGCCACAATTTGCATATTCATCTGCATTTTAATTAAAAATTTTAACAAAAAGCAGTTAAACAGCTTTTATGACTTTAATTTTAGTTAATTAAACGGACGTTTAGTGCAAGGTAGTGCAACCGTTGATAGTTCAGCTCGAAATTGAAAGTTTGGCTCTGGTGCAACTATTTGCTCAGCAGTAGCCCAGTAGCCACTTTTCAAGTTGAAATGTAACGGTTTGTACACAAAAATGTAAATAGCTGATACATACAAAGTTGCATTTACATTAATATCCTAAGATTTACATACATGTGACATGTCCCTTTCATAACAGCTTTAACTTTTTACCGATCGAAGTTAAGCGAGTAGATGATTTATGCTATAACTATCGACAACACGTCGAATAAAACGACGAGTTACATTAATGTTAATTAATCTTCTACAAGTCATCTTTAGAAGACGATTAAAAAGCAGACATATTGTAACTTAACTACTGAAATTACGGAAACCCTCGCTGAAAATGTGGCGCATCCCATCAACGAAGTGTGGCATTAAAAGAATCACGATTCAAATACAATCTGTGAATTCTTCCAGTGCCAAGATCCGTTCAGAGAATTTTCGATTTTTACACATACAAATAGTAACACTATAGAAAAGAGTCCTAAAGTTTCACTTCAAAAAGCACCTCAAAAGCGCACTGCTGGAGCCAATTGGTGTTGTAACACATGCCCCGTGCAGATCTAAACAGTCGAAATGTAAGGGCGAGTTTCCACTGACGTACTTTTAAGGCGATGGATAAGTGCAGGTGCAAACTAACAAACTAATTTAAAGAGTAACTGTTACATAATTATAAAATTTAAAAAAAATTAGGTAGTTCATTTTAATAAATTAAAAACAATTGAAGTTATTTGTAATTTCTTTCGCCATAAGTTATCGATTTCGACCACTTTCAAATTAAATGAGAACGAAATATAATAGCAAAGTGTAACAGTGTAACTAATAAAGGTTATAAAACACAAAACACCTGAAATCTTTTTGAACTAGGAAGTAATAAAATGAGTGCTAGTGATAAACTAGCTCAGAGAGCGCAGGTCGTAGATTAAAGACCGCCTTCATTTCAAATTTTAGATGCACGCATAGACCCTAATCTACGGCAAAAATCAAATATTACGTCACGAAGTCACGCTATGACTGCAGTGGTGTATTAATTGACCAAAAAAAAATATACGGCAAATGTGCGAGTGTGTGAGAAAAAAACCATTTGTTTTAATTGACTACGAAATTTCCTCGGCAAGTTTGGGGACTCGCCAAAAAAAAGTTTTTCAGAGTCGAGGGGAAAAGTCGCAACGTATATTTAAGGTGAAATAATCAATACAAGGCCGACGACAATAACCTTTCTCATTGATTTTCTTCAAACGTTAAGGGTTGCGACAAATGCAGTATTATGCAGTGATTTAACGCGATACACCCCATTACGCGCACCAAGTAATTTTGACGCCATTTGCAAAATTTTGAGAAATTAAAAAAGTTAAAACTAAGTAACACAAGTATGATTAACGAATAGTTTTACTTAAGAACTAACAAGTTGTATAATAAGTAAAAATAAATACAAAATGGCCCATTTGTAAAATTATAAACAATGGCGCGCTTGACTTAAAGTTCACTACTACCGCGTCGTTGTAAATAAAACAAAAAGCACACAGTAAGTTTAACACAAAACCAAATTATAAATGAACGAACATAAAAGCCAACTGAAACCACTGAAATTCACGTGAAAACTGTAAGAATCACGGTGGCGGTTTTGACGTACATATTCAAATGTTTCAACAATGGACGTAACACTTGGCAACGGTTGCGCACGCGTTGTCGTAATGTCCAGTCAAGGCTTACTTGACGCCGGAAGTTCCGTCATGGAACAATGCTATTTTGCCCCGCCAACCATACCGATGGTGCTTTTTTGTAATATAAAAATACTCGAAATTTATTAATACAAAGTAATGTTTGCAAAAAAATAATTGTAATGCTTTCGCGAAGAAAATTTTGTCTACATCGAAGAACATACCACGCAGAACTGAATGAAGAATTAACGTATCATGCGTACCATGCCATACCATCTGCCCATTATTAAATTATATATTGATAACAATCATCACCTGCCGCACCAGAAGTTACCACAAACGCAGTTGCGTTTCTTGAAATAAAAACTATTAATTGACAAACCCTCGCCCCTAAAGCTTATTTTGGCTGCCCCACCGTGTATACTGGGTCATTTGAGTGCCTAACTGTACATTGTGTACATTACGAGGTTTTACTGCTAAAAACTATACAGGATGGTTATTAAAGAACGCACGCAAGTGCGGTTTAGTGTACCCAAACGTGCCTTGGTTAGAAATGTTTTGTTTTCCCGTGGTAGCACATCGCAAGAACTCAATTTAAGTTTTTGAGTTGAGTCGAGTTCTAGCACACCAAAAAAGGATATGGAGGATATAAATTTCTCCAAATAAATGTCTTAAGCTAAATTACCTACTGCAGGTACCTATTTCTTTCCACTTTAGATTGGAATTATTAATGTTCGATAACAATGTTCGGTGGTTGATAATTATGTTCCTAACTCAATTCAGTCTTTGGTAGCAATAGATCAATACTACCGCTCTTCAATAAACTTTTTGATATAAATAGAATGTTCCATTAACGACTAGCGGTACCATGAGCAAAATGCCTAAAATTAAAATTACGTTTTCAACAGATAAAAAGGTAATATGGCAGGCCTCACCTAAGTTCTTGTAGCGCCTTTTGACTAAACTCGAAATCGACGTAGATATGCCCTTTCAGGCTGTAATTTGTAGGACACTCGTATACCAATATAAAATGATAAACGATAATTCTTTAATAACTCTATCAAAGACAAAAATTCGTTGATAATATACGTTTAGATGGAAAATAGGTATAATATTTCTCAATTACTAACGTTTCTTCGTTTTGTTGAAAAGTACCAATTCAATTATTCTATTCTTCAAAATTAAAATTGAAACGCGACGATATGAAATTTATCATATCGCCCAGACTTTCCTTATTTTAAATTTAATATTTTTATTATCTTTACTTTACACATAAACATATACCGGGCCAAGGACCCAATATCGATGTACAGGGTAATTTAAATTTTCCTTAACGACATAACGACTTTTCACCAGTAACACAGTTATATGTATACTTGTACAAAGTTTCTGAAAACGCCCACTTTCGAGAAAACGCAAATTGACTTTGGGTGCTGGCGTAATCTCACTGTAGCGGAACACAGATTAATGTCGAAACTATACGAGACATACGGCCCGAAGGGCTGAGAAAGGAGGCCCAAAAGGTCAACCTAAAAGCCTAGAAATATCTTAAATCAGAAACCCCCTGTATCTCCATGTTTGTGTAATTTGTGATATGAGCTAATTGCTACTGTATAGTCAGTTTGTTTTGTAAAGTTCTTTTTAACTAACGCCACCCATAGCAAGGTTATAATAGTGAGTAGAGGCCTACCTTAGAGAAGTCAAGTAGGTCGGTAATTGTTTAAATCTGCGTAGACCTGCATTGAAAGCTCAGGTTTCAACCAAATTAAATTTTTTTCAACAAAACTTGTATTTAAATAAAAAATGTGGTTGTGTTTGAAAAGACAACATCTGGGGGTGTCAGGCAGGTAAATATTTTCAGTAGGCCAAGGCATAAATGCACTACTATAGCGGCCCCATAGCGCATTTAGTTTTCGTAAATAAGCAGCAAAAATCCTTAAAAGGTCTAACTAGACTTCAACAATTGCCTACTTAACTTCTCTAAGGAAGGCATCTAGTCACTATTGTAACCTCTCTGCTAGTGATGGCGTAAGTCAATAAGAACTTTAAGAAGTGGCCTCACCATACTATACACAGACTCACCCTGTAGAAAAATATAAAGTTGGAAAAAAAATTTAAATACACTAATTTAAATTAATAATTCATGATTTGCTGATGAATTTAATTAAAATTAGCAAGGTGCAATTTAACAAAACGAAGGTTCTTAAAATAAAATGATATTAAATAAACTAAATAAGGTGCGAAATGAATACTAATTAATCCCAAATATTATATAGTAATAAGATTATTTAATTGTAACACTTTCTATACATAATATATCAATGGTGTAACATTTAATAACGTTTTGTGTATTTTTAATAGTATCTATAATTAAAATTTTGTTATGTAATCGAATAAGTATTATAATTAGATGTTAAAACACAACCATTAGTTGTATGTGTTTAGATGGAAAAATTGTAGATAATTATTGCAATAAGTATCTTCCTTTTTGATTGTTTAATGTTATGAATGAAAAATTATTCGTTTGCCAACAATAAAATAAATTATCGAATTAAGGCTAAAAATAATATAAATACAGTGTCCGGGGATAGGTGGAACACGGGCGATCTCGCTTATTAGTGATTTTATCAAAAAATGTCCCTTTTTGTAAAAGTTTTTGCTTGTTCCAAAATTAATATTGATAGTTTCATTTATGTAGATTTTTATACAGGGTGGTCTTTATTAGCGTTTCTCTAAAAGTATACATCAGTAAACTACTCTTATTTTAAGAGGAAAATAAAAGAAGTCGTAACAAAAAATTATTCCTATGCCGATTTCTTATTCAGATATAAAATTTGAAGTCAATACGGCACTTTTCATATTTTCAAAAATTTCGATGTAACGATGTTTCAAGCTGCGTATTTTGAATTTCGCCAAGTAATTGTAAGGATGTATGAATGTAAGGAGCACTTATATTGAGTAGTAATTATTATTTATTTGTTTGTTTTGATCTCTAATAAAAATTTTTTATGAAATTTTTTGAAATCGTTTAAAAATATTAAAAGTACCGCATCGTTTTCAAATTTTATATTTGAATAAAACATGAGCGTACGAATAACTTTCTGTTATGAATTTTTGATTTTTCTACTAGTTTACACTACTTTACTAGTGTATAATTTTAGAGAAACGCTAATAAAAACCACCCTGTACAAAAATCTGCCGAAATGAAATTGTGAATATTAATTTTGGAACAAGCAAAATCTTTTACAAAGAGTAACATTTTTTGTTAAAATCGCTAATAAGCGAGATCGTCCGTGTTCCACCTATCCCCGGACACACTGTATAGTAAGAAAGAAATAATTTAATACAAAGAAAGGTGATGCGTAACAATTATAAGAAAACTAAAAATTTAGTCAAAAAGTCAAAAATTTTCCCCCTTTGTATTATAAGGCTCGTAATTTTTAAAGTGTGTAATTTTAGGAAAAAATATGATAATTAAAAATCACTTTATTCCATAACGTTACCGCAACTAATTTAGGAAAATTGGGCACGCAATTAGAAGCAGGTATAATTGTACCTTTCCAGAGAAAAGAGTCCATTTGTAGTATGATTACATAATTTTGTTAAATTATACATTAAAATAGAATATATAAATAATAGAAGAACTCTGTGAGTTATTTAATATTAATAAATTAATTTACACAAAAAAGCTTTTAAAATTGAAACAAAAATATGATAAATAAATTGATTTGCATTTTCTAATTTGCGTTTCTTATTTTTTGTTAAGGAGTCCCTTTTCCAAACTTGTAGGTTATAATTAATTATTGTTAGAGATTAACCAACAAAGGCTCTCGCCTAATATATTCTAATTTAGACCGCAGATAGAAAAAGTGCAAGTTAGAGAGAGCTGCCTCTATCGACACTTTATCAAACTTAATAGCTACTTCTCAAGAGATGGCGCCACAGTCACGTCGCTCGAAAAACGGGCCCGTCTAACCTGCCGAAAAACTTACTTTTGCGGATATAAAGAAATTGATTTCTAGTATGTAGGTATGCAAATGGGAATTTAAATATTTAATTAGAAGGGTAATAATGTAATATTTTTACGACTTGGCTTTACAAGCTCATTTTCGTTTTCGTTTAATTTTACGAACACAAACTTGAACAATGCCATTTTTATGTTAATTAATTTGCGTAAAAAACACATTATGTCCAAAATTATTCTTATCATAAAATAAAAGATTGTGATTTATTTTACAAGTGCTCGTTTGATTAATTAAACTTGATTAGTCCGGAGTGAATATAAAATTTTAAATAACTTCCTCGTTAGTTAGTTCCTTTTTAATTACATTTTACAATCTGCATTAAACTTTTGCTTATCATTTAATGTTTTTATTACTAATACATTAAAAACTAATCGCTACGAGTAATTTAATTAAATAATGGTCGACTGTAACAAATGAGAAACGATTAGTATGCTATGCAGGGCCGGATTAAAAGTGTAAAAGCATGTGATTCAATTTTGTGGACTGTAAATGCGGACGAGCAGGGACTTTTGGAAAAAATAAAACTTTAGTCTTTAATAGGCGTACAGTCCCATTAGAAAACTTTTCTCAGATACTCCGTTAGTCGCAGCGGCCAATTGCGTCATGACATGTTTGAAAGAGCCCTGTGAAGAGTTCCTCTTTGGGAAGATATCTGTAAGTCTGCATCGAATTGGAATCTATCTACCATACATCGTACACTCTGTATATTTTTTAAGCACTATTCAAGTACCTATAATTTTTTGAAAAAAGAGGTACTTATGTATAATTTAGCTCAATGTTAATTATATTGACATGCGGCTATTTGTTCAACCAAAAACATGTTGTGTGCTTACCTTTGTGTACTAATTACAATTAGATAATTACCTTCCAAGTCTTGTTTGTTTAAGAACGGTCAATAAAATCTGTTCGATGGTATCGTAAATGAAAAGTTTGTAAAAAGTGTCCAACTACCACTTTTTACGATCGACTTCAACGCTTCGATTGGAACCGCAACTACTCAACATTCAAAATAAATACGAACAATTACCTCTCGACTACCAAATTTACAGTTTGGAAAGTAAAAAAGTCGTGAATAAACAATCGAATGTGTTAATGTTCAGATTGAAGTAATTGGTTCGACTATAAGACTCTTGAAACTTGTGAAACTTCGAATAGGAAATCCTCGCGTCAATAGCAGACATAACGACGTACAAAAAATTTGAATGTTAGATTTAGATCAATAATAACATTACACACTCGACCATATTAACAACTAACAACCAGATGGAGAAAGTTGTGTTAAAAGCGGATGCTGAATGAAAATGGTAAAATGCAATCTATATTTATCCAATAATTGAGCACAGAATAACAAAAATAACGACTTCAAATTAAGTTTTTAGCTATCTATTAGCAATTTCCTCGCTATAAATTTTTCAACGCGACATTAATTTCACCGACTCTTTTTAAAAATCTTGTTTTAATTACTATGCGCAAGTAGATAATTTAAAAAAATATCTAATAAGGGCTAGGCGCAAAAAAAGAAACATGATGGATAACCGATGGCACACATAGATAGAAAGTAGGTAGATTGATTGATATTTACCAATAAGTAAGGCATCATTAACTATTACAGCTAAACAGAAGTCAATTGACATTCATTAACATTTATATTTATTTGATTATCGTCGCCAAATCGATATAATGGAATATATTTCAATTTAAATTTATTCAACGTCGTCCGTTTGCAGAAAATGAACCCACAGCGAGCGAGTCGACAGCTTTGCAAACACAAAGAGAATCGTTTGGTGACAACAATTCTCGCAAGAAATAACGACATGGCATTAGAAATTACGAGTAGTCTAATAACGAAAGCTTATACGTTTCTTGTTGATTTGGAACAGCGCCCTTATTACGCCAGTCAAAGCTTCGTTCTCATATTTCTGATATTCTGATATACATTAGGACTAAGAACAGTACAAATCTAAGGTATCCCACAGAAATAGGGATTCTCACGACGGAAGTCAAAGCTTCAATTAAAAACAAAAAAAATCAACGATAACACGTTATATCTAAGGAATTGAGAAATGTTTTTTTTGAATACCTAATTAATTACTGCTAATAAAATATGTAAGATACACGAATCAGTTACAAAAAACTAAGCCAACGGGACTATTCCGTTAATAAATGCAAAATTGCAAAAAATGTTGTTTATAAACAAAAGCAAAATAGGTCACGATATCTCGTTAAATTGATTCGATTAGTTAAAGAGTGAGTATCAAAGTAATTTTTCGTAATTAATGTTTTAATTATACTTTGTCGGGAAGTGGTAAAAAGCCGTACAAATAGTTTTGAACGCCGTGATTTCGGCATAACGTGTCAACGTGTCAAAAGGCGAGGTAGCAGTTTTGCAAAAAATTTATTACAACAACATAATATCAGTAACAAAAAACGCCCATAAGGCTTTGAGGTTTAGAGCTTTAATATAAGCCTGGAAGGTGGAAGGCCTGGGATGGTTTTGTCTTTATAACGGCCATAATTGGTCAAATAAAACGAAATTTGGGGAGAGTACATAAAGTAATTTTTGAAATTTTTTGGCTGACATCAACTTTCTAGCATTCTAACCTAACCTTTTTTTTTAAAGACACCCAGGACTACCTTAGAAGGTTCGTGCACCCTGGGTAATGTGGGATTCACCAGGGAAGTTGTTCACCCTGGCGCCTACCCACTAAACCCTTTCCTCGCTGATTTCTGAACAGAATTGGGCAAAACCTACAAATTTGTGGTCTCCTCGTGGCTCCTTGGGTCACTTCCTAGACTTGGCAGTGGGATCGGCGTTAGCATTGCTACCACTGTCGAGTTGTCGGACATTGCTTTGGCTCCTAGATCTTCTTTATTCTCTTGACACCTTGTCTAGGCTTGAGAGCAGTTCCGGGCCGCTCGAAGAACTTAGTGCGGCGGTTCTGTTCTCAGCTCTGTGTCTCCTTCTCCTTGGTTTGCCCACATTATTTCTGCTTTTGCCTCTCCTCTTCTTCCTTCAGCCTCAAGATGTTCGAGGCCAGGTTGGCGATGATCTGCCAGTCTTCTTTCGATCTTAGCATGGTGGGTACCAGGTTGGTAGGGTTCAAGTCTTCTCCCACCGCTAGTGCTGCGGCGACCTAACCTAACCTAACCTAACCTAACCTAACCTAACCTGACCCTAACCTGACTTATCAACTTTCTAGCATTTTAAAGTTTCAAATAGCAGCAAGGGGAAGGGAGTCATTTTTTTGGTATTTTCTGAAAAAGTATTTTGTTTTTCTGTGATGGCAAACATTTACCAATATAAGTTGGGAGCCGATAATAAAATTTTTATTGTGTAGAAAACACTAAACAGGCCGTACGGGCCTCTCAGCCATTACCCGAACAAAAATTATATAAATTTCAAAAAATGTCAAAAAATTTCGAAAATTACCTTATTTATCTCCTCTAAATTTCATTAAATTTGGCTAATTATTCGAAGCTAACAAGGCTGCTACAGACTTCAGAGCTTTCTTCGTATAAAAACATAATAATAACTTTACAATTTTATATAATTGGTAGATTCAGTCAAGGTTAACAGTTTGCATAATTTATAAGGTTAAGAGCAGCAATTGTGTGCATTTTTCCATGCATTATGCATTTAGCGATGATTTTTAATAATTTACAACTTTATTAATTATTTAAACGATTATACGTTTCAAAAAAAGCGATTTCTAAATAAATTATTACATCGCAATAACGTTTCTCAATTTATACATTAACGAAATTCCAAATTTCGTAAATAAAAGGCGTCCCCAATTAACAGTAAACGACATCCAACTTTAACTTAACTGTTCTCTTTGAACGGAATTAAAAAACCGTACTTTTTCGTATTTTAAAAAAGAAAGTCGAGAGCGAAAGTGGTAATTTTTAGGCATCACCAGACTCGATTTCAAGTTCATGAATAAATAACGAACTTACGAGATGATTACACAACAACAATCGATTTTAATAAACATTAACAGTTTAACACAATCGACATATTATTCAAATAGACGCCTACGAACTCATCAACCTTTTCAAATTAGTCTCGGTTTCGCTTTCAAAATTAGTTTGTGACCTAAATTATCTATGTTACTATTATTTGTAAGCCAAATATGGACGAACTATACCTAGTGTAGCTGGATTTGCGATTTAATTTAATAATTAATCGATCGGCAAGCGTCGCGTTAATTAAAACGTGCGAATAAGTTCTGGAGACTTCAACGAGCGAACGAGCGACGAACCTACACCGAAACTGTTTGTTAACTTTTTTTAACGCTTCCCAAGAGCAGTTACCTAATAAAAAAAATACATAGTAAGTAATTAAAGGGTATTTGCATTTTGCATTAACTTAAACGTATGTACATAACAATTAAGTTGTTAATCAAGTTTAAATATCTCGTTTGCAAAAAGGTTGGATATTGGAAGGTTATGTAAAGCAGGCCATGTACTTTGTTATGATTTTGTTTTTCAAATCACGTCCTTTTCTTGACTATTAATGATTCAAGAATCCTACACCGTGTTATGTGCTTGTAAATATCATGAGTTTCAAGTTTTCATACAGGCACGGGTCGTCCCACCATCAATACCATGATGAATATTTAACGAGCGAAATAGATTCTGCCAGGAAGAACTAAGCTATATGGGGCAAAGTGGAATTGAGAGCAAAATAAAACAATTGAACGATTTTAAAAAGATCAATAATGACAATCATACAAAATAGACCGCTGCCTTTCGCTTTCCCTTGAGCGGTTTTCCAAAATGTCCGAAAGCGAGAAACGAATGGCTTAGAATGAAGGACCCAAATCCAATTAACCTGAGAGAAAAATAAGAGTCGATTGTGTTTAGAAAATTTATTAAAGGAAGTCTCATATTTAAAACAATCATTAAACATATAATTCTTTACAAAAACAATTTTACCCATAATTGATATCTCGCAATTATCGAACATATGGTTATGCTTACTCCTTGTATGGTAAAAGTTTGTAGGTAATTGTATATTCACATGACCACTTTAGTTTCTGACAAATGTCACTTTGGTACAATTATGTCTCTTATTTCAAGAAGATCCATTTTCTTAAGGGCATTGTTCCATAAACAAAGTGTACTGTCTCGCCTACAATTTCTTATAGAAACAAAGACTAATGTGAGTCACCATTAGGTAAATTATTAAAAAAGTAGTTGCAACTACAATAAATTAACCAATAAAATAAAGTATAACAATTCGAGACTTTCCTCGTGCGTTTAAAAAAAATACGGAAGAAAATGGCAAAAAATTATAGAAAATTATATTTAAAAAAAGGAGAAAGTTGAAGATTATAAAGTTATTAAATGTATAACAACTTTAACGACAAATATTAAATTTTTTTCTTATGTCGGTGTTCCGTCTCGACGATTATCAAATATAATCGTGTGAACTTGTTACAGGTGCACGGACTTCCTTCCGCGATCATACTATTTTTAGTTGACTCACCCCTATTGTTAACTTTCGTCAACATTAACATGCATTTACAACACCAAAAAGGTCCTACAATAATTCGTAAATTATTCTACATTTGTTTTTGTATAAGGGAAGACGCTTTCGTTTTACAGTTTGGGGGTTATTCAATTATCTACCCATTTGTTTAACTTTATAGGTAGGTATAGGTGTTTCGAGGGTGAAATTAATATTAGCGTTGGGGTGTCTTTCAAGTACAAAATACGTTCAATAATTATTACTCGCAAACAGAAAATATTTTCTCCTGACGTTTCTGCCCTTCTAGTTTTAACCCCTGCTTTTCCGGCATGTGTAAACTCGGTGGGTTAACCACTAGCGTGTTGTAAACTCACAGTGTAAAATGAGTTCGACGAAACTATACAAAACAGAACGAAAAGGAAGAAGATCCCAGGATATTTATTATTGTATCATGTACGATACGATACGAGACTACTGCAATAGAGACAGCGCCTGAGTCAGAGTCAGAGCAACAACCAGAAGAAGAGACAGAGGCAGAAACAAAGACAGTGACAAGGCAGAGGCAGAAACGGAGGCAGAACCAGAGCCAGGTTTACAGCCAGAACCATATCTATCAGAACCAGAGCCATTGCCAGAGCCAGACCTAGATCCATTTCGGAAATAATGTTCCTGGTAAAAATAGGTAACTTTTGATGCTTTAAAAATAGAGAGCCAGGTCCAAAGCCAGAGGCAGATCCATCAGAACCAGATCCATTGCCAGAGCCAGACCCAGGTCCCAGAGCCAGAGCCATTTCGTCATTGATGTTACTGCTAAAAATAGGTAGCTTTCGATGTTAGAAAAATATAGGGCCGGGTTCAGAGCCAGAGTCAGAAATCCAGAGCCATATCTAGACCCAGATCCAGAGCCAGAGTCAGAGCCATTTTGTAAAGGATGTCATTGCTAAACATGGATAACTTTAAATGCTTGAAAAATAGAGAGCAAGTTTCAGCCAGACCCAGAGCCAGATCTATCAGAACCAGAGCCATTGCCAAAGCCAGATCCCAGAACCAGAGCCATTTCGTAAATAATGTTACTACTAAAAATAGGTAACTTTCAATGCTAGAAAAATAGAGAGCCCGGTTCAGAGTCAGAGCCAGGTTCCCAACCATTGCCAGAGCCAGGTTCACAGCCATTGCCAGAGTCAAAGCCAGAGCCAGATCTAGACCCAGATCCAGAGCCAGAGTAATTTTGTGAATAATGTCACTGCTAAAAATAGGTAACTTGCGACGCTTCAAAAATAGAGAGCCAGGGTCAGAGACAGAGCCAGGGTCAGAGACAGAGCCAGGGTCAGAGACAGAGCCAGGGTCAGAGACAGAGCCAGGTTCAGAGCCATTGCCAGAGTCAGATCAAGAGTCAACGCCAGAGCCAGATCTAGACCTAGACCCAGATCTAAAGCAGTCATTTTGTAAATGATGTCACTGTCACACAAATTGGTAACATTAAATGCTTGAAAAATAGAGAGCCAGATTCAGAGCCATTGCCAGAGCCAGATACAAAGCCGGAGTCAAATCCAGAGCAGGTTATAGACCCAGACCTAGATCCTGATCCAGAGTCAGACTCATTTTGCGACTGATGTTCACTGCTAAATATAGGTAACTTTCGATGCTTGAAAAATAGAGAGCCAGGGTCAGAGACAGAGCTAGGTTCAGAGCCATTGCCAGAGTCAGATCAAGAGTCAAAGCCAGAGCCAGATCTAGACCCAGACCCAAATCCAGATCTAGAGCAGAGTTTTTGTGAATGATGTCACTGCTAAAAAATGGTAACTTTAAATGCTTGAAAAATAGAGAGCCAGATTCAGAGCCATTGCCAGAGCCAGATACAGAGCCAGAGTCAAATCCAGAGCAGGTTATAGACCCAGACCTAGATCCTGATCCAGAGTCAGACTCATTTTGTGACTGATGTTTACTGCTAAATATAGGTAACTTTCGATGCTTGAAAAATAGAGAGCCAGGGTCAGAGACAGAGCTAGGTTCAGAGCCATTGCCAGAGTCAGATCAAGAGTCAAAGCCAGAGCCAGATCTAGACCCAGACCCAAATCCAGATCTAGAGCAGAGTTTTTTGTGAATGATGTCACTGCTAAAAAATGGTAACTTTAAATGCTTGAAAAATAGAGAGCCAGATTCAGAGCCATTGCCAGAGCCAGATACAGAGCCAGAGTCAAATCCAGAGCAGGTTATAGACCCAGACCTAGATCCTGATCCAGAGTCAGACTCATTTTGTGACTGATGTTTACTGCTAAATATAGGTAACTTTCGATGCTTGAAAAATAGAGAGCCAGGGTCAGAGACAGAGCTAGGTTCAGAGCCATTGCCAGAGTCAGATCAAGAGTCAAAGCCAGAGCCAGATCTAGATCCAGACCCAAATCCAGATCTAGACCAGAGTTTTTTGTGAATGATGTCACTGCTAAAAAATGGTAACTTTAAATGCTTGAAAAATAGAGAGCCAGATTCAGAGCCATTGCCAGAGCCAGATACAGAGCCAGAGTCAAATCCAGAGCAGGTTATAGACCCATACCTATATCCTGATTCAGAGTCAGACTCATTTTGTGACTTATGTCACTGCTAAACATAGGTAACTTTCGATGCTTGAAAAATAGAGAGCCAGGTTCAGAGCCAGAGCCTGAGTCAGATCCAGACCAGATCTAGACCCAGACCTAGAGTCATAGCCAGAGCCTGAGCCACAGAGTCAAAGCCATTTCACTGCTAAAAATTGGTAACTTTTCGGTGCTTGAAAAATAGTTTTTAACCCAATATTGCAATTTGTAATTTCCTCTATTGTCAGAGTAAGTTCGTAGTCCTCTTAGAATTAAAATTCGTATGCCGTTCCTCACAGTTGTTTTCTAAAAGTTCAATCAATGAATTCGGTCATTAAAAATAACAAAAACATGCGCTACAAGGCCAAGGCTTTTATTAATAACCCAATCGATCAAAAGTAGAATATCTTTATAGAATTTTTAGAATTTGTACAATATTCGCCCAGATTGGACGTTCCACTACAATTTATAGAAAATCAGGACGTAACTAAATTGAATTTTAACTTTGAACAAAAAGGTAAAATTAGCATAGGCTAATCCTAGAGTTGAAGCCCGGATAGATTAACCCGTTAGACCTTATATAGTTATATATCCGAGGCGCTGAATAAGCTCTAGTTATAAATTATAAATAAAGCATCACAATTCAATACAGTTACACGAAATGAATGATTGGTAGTTACTAGTAAAAGTATGTTTTTGTTATATTAACTACCGTATATAGAATAAAATCATTCTGATTTTATGGTAGGTGAAGTAATAACGGTTGCGAAATAGTTTCTTCGCTACTCAAGCAAAATGGATGGTTTCAAAAATTTGATTATTTATTTTAATAGCATCCAATGTAAGTTAATAAATAGTGTTATTAACTAGGAGCTTTGAATAGTTAATTACGGGTTTGTATACAACTAGAAATAAGCGTATAATACATATTTATTTATGAAATACAAATAATTGGAATAGTACAGTTGGATAGCAAGAGAATGGCTTCGTGTGCTAGTTTGGAATGTTGTAAGTACTTAAAAATTAGAGTGGTCAAGTTTCGACCTTTTAGATAAAAAGAAGATTTTTTTAAATGTCATGTAGATATACGATAGGCTTGATGTACAGCGCACTTAAGTCGTGATTTTTTAATTAACGAAATTTTAAGGATATTACTGCAAGACCTCTGACCTCTTATTTTATGGTGTAATGTCTTATGTAATCTAGTAACTAGTAAGTACGCGTGGAAGTAGAATTTGAGGCCCTTTTTGGCGACGGTACCCACGTTTGAAAAACGCACTGTCTGAAAGAGCCCTTATAACGCAAGAGAGTGCTATTAAAACTCTCTCGAGCTTTTATCAAGACAGACACACGACGGCGTAGTTCTATTAAAATAGACGGAAATGTAGTTCTTCTATCTTCTCTTGAGATATACTCTTGAGTAAGTACTCGTTTTTAACGTCCTCATAAAGTCATTTCTCGAAGAGCAATCAATTTCTTAATAACTTCGATTTAACTGTCGATTGAAGCAGTTTAATGTGCACTTTTACTAAATATGACTGGCTTTGCAAATTAAAAAGACTAATAATTCTAAGTTCGATAGCCTTCGTTCTATATTACTCAAAATCAAAAATCATGAGTAGTAGAACAGGTTTAAAAAAATTACACATAACGAACTATAAAACCACCTTTCAAATATCCCTTTCATTTTACAATAAAAGGATAATAAAATTAGTTAAATACACCTTCACCTTTTTAATGTAGAGTTGCTCGATTGTTCCAGAAAAAAAAAACCTCTTCAACTTAGGCAATCGAAAAGGGCCTACAAAAGTGCCATAACAAAACTTTTTGCGTATAAGCACTTTTGTGCAATGCACGAATTAGAAAAGCTTCACATACAGTCGTTAGTGGTTGCTTTTGAATAACCAAATTATTACTTTCCCCCGATAATGCGAGATGAAGCCAACCCTGGGCTCCTGTTTGTATAAACATCCCTTATAGTAACATCAAGCTTCCTCCACCTTCAATTGTTCATACGAAGAAGCTATTAATTCGGTCTTCCAAAGAAATAATTCAGTGGCTCGTTCCAGAGACGGTCGTAGGTATTGGGCAAATCGTTTATACTTTATAAGTATAGGGACTTGCAAAGACCAACATTCTCGCCTCCGTTACTGTCGTATTTATTTTTAGAAAACTTGCCTCTATAGTGCAGCTCATTGGGATCTTCTATAGGTTGCTTCGCAACCCAACTACCCAACCCGGCTTTGATAACCATAGGTTCGCCTATTCGAAATCCAAATTGCATAGCAGTGCGATATCCATCCCTACTTACAGTTTAGATTCGTTTTGTCCGCAAATTTTTGGAAACGATCAGAATAAACGTACACTTTCGATCGCCTACTCGTCGGGTACACTTTCGCCCTTTACCAAGACCGGCCCTGACCCCTTCGACAAAACCAGCTAAACACAAGCGTAAATCTACAAGAGGACAACTAAAAAAGGCACCCAGTTGCGAAATTTTCCAAATATTGACGTTAATAAATCAAAAAATTAGTATTTAAACGTCTACGCCTATTGGAAATTGTTGAAATTTACATAACCTATAAATTTACGTGCCCAAATTTAGTCTGGTACGAAATAAAATTTTAAATTATTAATTAATAAATCACCGGAGACAAATAATTTTTTTCTAATTTTTAATACTGAGGTGTCGTTTATACGTGTACGTAATACAATAATTAAACTCACTTTCAAAAATCAGAATAGGTTGTACGTATACTATTTAAATGTAATTTCCCTTTCATTCATATGTTGGAGTTGTTGACACAAGGCGTACTTTCAATTTTAAAATGTAGGATACGTTTTTAGGATATAAATAATTAATTTTTTTAAATCTATTGTCAGTGGCCAAATTTAATTTTTTATGTCCTGCGTTATACCAACCTGTGTATAGACGGAATTTTAACCTTGATCGGTAATCCGTGAAAAAGTTAATCGGATTAACTTTTTTTTTAAATTAAATTCAGTAATTGGAGATGTAGATCAAAAAATGTAACGACACCAGGGTCGTTTCTAATTAGATTGTCAATCGATATTTTATTAATTATGAAAAGTAGTTATGCTTATTTACTAGAGTGGTCGTGGGCTCAAATCTATTCGCACTTCCGGTTTCACCGCAAAAAAAAATTTATTTGCTTTCACTCATAGTACCATTTCTGAATCGACCAAGATAAATATTGCAAAAGTGTTAAAACTTCAGTTCAGGTCTCAAGTTTTATTTGAGCACAATAAACATTCAATAAAAACATTTTAAATTCTACAGGGTGTTCGTTGCAAGTGCAGAACTATTTTTTTCAGTTACTAATATCCATGTTTAATGTTCGCCAAGGTGAAGAGACCGAAGAAGAGAGAAATATTCAGCAAAAAGACCAATTTTAAAGTGAGTTAATACCTACAACAATGGCCTTCGGGCGATTTTTAAACTCTGACCTGCTCGGAAAAATCGTACAATGGACGATGAAGATTGTTTAGTTCTGGTGGTTAAAAATGAATCGTAATTGTCCACCTTTTGTATAAGACAATAGCTTAACGTGAACGTGAACACAGTTTGCAAATTATGGAAGATCGTAGAAGAGAAAAAGACTCGAGCAGATTACAATGAAATCAAATCAAGTGGTGATTTCTTCTCGGCTCCAAACTGTGATAATACAATGGAGTTACGAGTTACGGTAATAGAAGTTTTGTAAAAAAAAATTCTAGATGCTTTCAAGTTTCACCTTGTGGGTATAGGTAAAGCTAAAGGTATATAAACGCATTCATTTAATACCTATAAATACCCACTAATAAATACATCCATGTAGTGGACTGTATAGTAACCGGAATGTGCGTGTATCGTAAGTCATTTTAAAGTCATTCGTTGCTTAATGAATCTAAGTATACAATTACAACTTAAACATGTAATTTTTTTCTAATACTAAGTACACCCACCCGCACCATTAAGACAATACATCCCACTTGTTAGATACCGATAGAACTTGGTTATTCGAGTTCAACAAACTTCTAGGTGAACTCCCACTAGATCGATTTTATATTCTTACATAAACGTTGTTCAAATCTTCGAGGAAGTCGGAAAAATTCTTAATTTATGTTTTTGCAGCACAGAATTATTTTAATAATAAACATCGCAACTACCAACTACCTATTAGGTAGTTGGGTAACCAACTGAATACACCTCCTCGTCGTGCCTTACTTCAGGAAATATTTGTTACCAAACCAACCAGTGCGTATTTTGAGTGACTCGCGAGTCAAAAAATTAAGTGTCACGCAAGAGCACCCATTACGTTGTAATAAAAACGTAAATATTCTAAGGATGAAATATTTTATTCAATTGTAAATGGAAGCTTTCCGTGCCATTATCAATTGCAACCGAGCGTGTCGGAAAAAAGTTGAAAAATGACCAAATTTCTGCTCTATTGAAATAATAATAACAGTTTCAGAATTTTAACGTACCGTGCGCCCTTGAATGAAACTTAAAATAATATAAAAGTATGCAATTCAAAGAGCCTAATTTTATAGGAATAAATCAAAATTATTTTCGCATACCTTGAAGTTTGATGAACATTAACAAAAAGATAATTCAATAAATAGCGTTAGTTAAATAACACATAACGTAATTAAGAATAATTATGAGAAACTGAAATTGTTTCGAGCGCTGACATGTTAATTAAACACTCGACGTTTACTTTTCATAATTTACTATAATATAACGGTCGTGGGCGGTTATTAAAAATTAAACAATTAGACCACAAGAATTTTTTAAACATTTCGTGTAGTAATGGCCCCAAATTATTTTTCAGGGTCCATCCTGCCACATAACTGTAACTTCCAATTTCTCATCAACTCGGAACTCTGCAGAATACTAAGAGGAGGCCCCGAATCAGAAAGTTTAGGCTTTTCGAACTCACCCAAGAATTTCCCCAAAACAATTATGCATCGTTTCCAGTACCTACAGCTTAGTCCCTCCCCCTAGAAACGCTAAAAAATACATTTAAAGAAGGCTTTAGACTCGGCCATAGTTGCATATATAGATGAGTCTAGATAGAAGAGTAAAACTTCTAAAAAATAAAATGGCTAAAGGTAAATAGCTATTTACATCAACTAGACTGAAACATCTGTACTGTTTTCTAAATTCGCAATTTGTTAGCAAACGAAATATCCACAAAAAGCTAAAAATGGAGTTAACCTGCGAGAAATTTTAGATGGACTCTCAGATAGAGCTAGAGCTTAATGTAAACTGGACTATAAGTGCGAGAAAACTCGAGGCAGTCTTGCAGAAGGTGCTTGAGTTACTGTTTACATTCTTGCTTACAGTAAAGAGGCCTAACTGGACCGTAAGTGCAATAAAACTCGAGGAAGTCTTGCAAAAATCGTTTGCAGTACTGCTTTCACTCTTGCTTAAAGTAAAAAGAGGCCTAACGGCCTCTTACTGGACTATATGTGGAAGAAAACTCGAGGCAGTCATGCAGAAGTCACTTACAGTAGTGTTTACAGTAAAACAAGGCTTACTAAAGGCCTTTTACTGAACTATAAGTGCGAGAAAACTCGAGGCAGTCTTGCAGAAGTCGCTTGCAGTACTGTTTACACTCTTGGTTACAGTAAAACGGGGCCTAAAGGCTTCTTTTTCATATGAGAGAAGATTTCTGCAAAAAGTTGAAGAGAGATTGTCAGATAGAAACTGGACTGTAAGTACGAGAATACTCGAGGCAGTCTTGCAGAAGTCACTAACAGTACTCTTTACAGTAAAACAAGGCTTAATAAAGGCCTTTTACTGAACTATAAGTGCGAGAAAACTCGAGGCAGTCTTGCAGTTGTCACTTGAGGTACTGTTTACACTCTTGCTTTTACAGTAAAAGAGGCCTGACGGCCTCTTCCTGAACTGTAGGTGCGAGAAAACTCGAGGAAGTCATGCACAAGTCGCTTGCAATACTGTTTACACTCTTGGTTACAGTAAAATTCTTTACATACGAAAAAATTTTCTGCTAAAAATTGCAGAGAAACTGTCAGTTAGAAACTAGCTTAATGTGTGTAAACTGTAGGTAGGTAGGTAGGTAGATGTAAACTTGACTGTAATTGCGATAATATTCGAGGAAGTCTTGCAGAAGGGACTTACAGTACTCTTTACAGTAAAACAAGACTAATTAAAGGCCTCTTACTGGACTATATGTGGAAGAAAACTCGAGGCAGTCATGCAGAAGTCGCTTGCAGTACTGTTTACACTCTTGGTTACAGTAAAACGGGGCCTAAAGGCTTCTTTTTCAAATGAGAGAAGATTTCTGCAAAAAGTTGAAGAGAGATTGTCAGATAGAAACTGGACTGTAAGTACGAGAATACTCGAGGCAGTCTTGCAGAAGTCACTTACAGTACTCTTTACAGTAAAACAAGGCTTAATAAAGGCCTTTTACTGAACTATAAGTGCGAGAAAACTCGAGGCAGTCTTGCAGTTGTCACTTGAGGTACTGTTTACACTCTTGCTTTTACAGTAAAAGAGGCCTGACGGCCTCTTCCTGAACTGTAGGTGCGAGAAAACTCGAGGAAGTCATGCACAAGTCGCTTGCAATACTGTTTACACTCTTGGTTACAGTAAAATTCTTTACATACGAAAAAATTTTCTGCTAAAAATTGCAGAGAAACTGTCAGTTAGAAACTAGCTTAATGTGTGTAAACTGTAGGTAGGTAGGTAGGTAGATGTAAACTTGACTGTAATTGCGATAATATTCGAGGAAGTCTTGCAGAAGGGACTTACAGTACTCTTTACAGTAAAACAAGACTTATTAAAGGCCTCTTACTGGACTATATGTGGAAGAAAACTCGAGGCAGTCATGCAGAAGTCACTTACAGTACTGTTTACAGTAAAACAAGGCTTACTAAAAGCCTTTTACTGAACTATAAGTGCGAGAAAACTCGAGGCAGTCTTGCAGAAGTCGCTTGCAGTACTGTTTACACTCTTGGTTACAGTAAAACGGGGCCTAAAGGCTTCTTCTTCAAATGAGAGAAGATTTCTGCAAAAAGTTGAAGAGAGATTGTCAGATAGAAACTGGACTGTAAGTACGAGAATACTCGAGGCAGTCTTGCAGAAGTCACTTACAGTACTCTTTACAGTAAAACAAGGCTTAATAAAGGCCTTTTACTGAACTATAAGTGCGAGAAAACTCGAGGCAGTCTTGCAGTAGTCACTTGAGGTACTGTTTACACTCTTGCTTTTACAGTAAAAGAGGCCTGACGGCCTCTTCCTGAACTGTAGGTGCGAGAAAACTCGAGGAAGTCATGCACAAGTCGCTTGCAATACTGTTTACACTCTTGGTTACAGTAAAATTCTTTACATACGAAAAAATTTTCTGCTAAAAATTGCAGAGAAACTGTCAGTTAGAAACTAGCTTAATGTGTATAAACTGTAGGTAGGTAGGTAGGTAGATGTAAACTGGACTGTAATTGCGATAATATTCGAGGAAGTCTTGCAGAAGGGACTTACAGTACTCTTTACAGTAAAACAAGACTTATTAAAGGCCTTTCACTGGACTATAAGTGCGAGAAAACTCGAGGGAGTCTTGCAGAAGTCGCTTGAAGTACTGTTTACACTCTTGGTTACAGTAAAACGAGGCCCAAAGGCCTCTTCTTCACATACGAGAAAATCCCAGCGAAAAATTGCACACTGTCAGTTAGAAACTAGCTTAATGTAAACTGGACTGTAATTGCGAGACTACTCGAGGTAAAGTCTTACAGAAGTCAGTTTCAGTACTGTTTACAGTAAAAGAAGGCTCACTAAAGGCCTCTTACTGAACTATAAGTGCGAGAAAACTCGAGGCAGTCTTGCAGAAGTCGCTTGAGGTACTGTTTACACTCTTGCTTACAGTAAAAAGAGGCCTGACAGCCTCTTACTAGACTGTAGGTGCGAGAAAACTCTAGCAGTTTTGCAGAAGTCGCTTGAGTTACTGTGTATACTCTTGCTTACAGCAAAAAGAGGCCTAACGGCCTCTTACTAGACTGTAAGTGCGATAAAACTCGAGGAAGTCTTGCAGAAATCGCTTGCAGTACTGTTGACACTCTTGCTTACAGTAAAACGAGGTTTAAATGCTTCTTACTGGACTGTAAGTGCGGGAAAACGACGCCTTCCTTAGTATATCCACTGGTTCCGAATAAGCAGAGCCCATGGTAGCCTGTCTCAGAGAAGCGAAAGCTGAGCATCTGCATAAAATATGTTACGCCCTTAGCCCATTTCATGGGTTATATACGGTCGTAGGAATGAAAATTCAAAAAAGTGTTTAATATCACGGGATATTTTCTTTTCTTTCTAGAAGTAAATTACTTTTTAATCTTATAATGATAATCCAGTTGAAACATTTTCAACAAATTTAACAATAAAGTTGCTAACTTCATCATAATCGTAATTAATCATTATTAAACATTTCAAGCCGAGCTCGATGGCTCAGCAAAATATTTTTATTACCCTGCCTTTCTTTTAAAATCCACATTATCGATTTGAATACAAATTAAACTAGATGACTTATAATAAATTAATAAATAAATAAATAAGTAATAATAATTTAAAGAGCCCCTCGACACATGGCGATTTTTAATAAAAACAAAATTACAGTTACTAAATTTTAATCACAATAACATTCTCAACTAGTTAATTATAATTTTCTCAATGATTAAATATAAAAATGTTCTCGAATATAATTATTTTAGGTCACATTCACTTAAGCGTTAAAAAACAAATCTGCTGCGTTTTCACTACTTATTAGATTAGGTATAGTAACTAGTTAGACAATTAGTGCAAAGCAGTGGCGTGCTTGCGTACGAGCAATGGGACAAAATCGACTTTAAGGGCGTGCGCCAACACTTGTAGTTGTGCCTTAAAAAACCATGCATTGGAGTAGTCAAGAAAATTGAGGGAGTTTAATCACGATTGTGATTACACACGTTGGGCCCTGTAAAAAATAGAATATATAACAGAGGACTAAAAATGCTTACTATTATTACAGGATTTTAAATAAAACAGTAAACCGGAATCAACGAAAAATCAAATACGTTTGCATGAAGACGGCTAACCTGAAGACATTTGTGCCACGCCACTGCGTTGAACGTGCTTATATTAATCTAACAATTAATTTATTTTAAATAATTGCACAATAAGGACGGTAACCTAAATTTTAAATTACTGCAAATATGGAAAAGGTAAATCATCAGTCCATTTTTAGCTTTTATAATACGACTGCGTAAACACAATCTCTCGCGCAAACATTTCCACTGATTTTGATGGTTAATATGCTGGCCATTCCCTTTGGACCCAAATGATACTTTGCCCAGATCATCCACTATTATAGCACAGAAGCAGTCACATTATAATTTATAATCGTACGGATCGAAAGATGTGTAAATCTAAGTGTCATCAGCGTAGAGATGAACTACATTGTCCGAACTTAATTGATCGGGTAGGTCGGGAGGAAAAAAGAATGAAAAGAAGTGTGCCGAGAACGCTACCCTCCGGCACACCAATCAAGACATGCGTTTCGCTAGAAATATGGTCCTCGAGGAGACCCACGAGTGAAGCACTCTGCGATCACATCCGTATAGTACTTCAGCTACGTCAAGCAACGTGGTTACCACTAATCATTTAGTCATTATAGAAATCAAATGCTGAACGTGGCGATATTCTCTAAAATTATTTATTATTAACATCTTTTCGTTAAAGACAGCAAGGAAAGGCTTCTGGGCGCATCAAATGGCCGATGTACGATAAGATGATGATGTTGATCTAAAACGTTCGACCACGATAATGATGATAAAGGTTATTATGGGTATATGCATATTATTAATATCCTTCCATTGTACGTCCTGTTAGTTTTCGACATAGTTGTAATAAAAATTACAAAACGACCTTTTCGTTTAGATGTAATTTTGTATATATTTATTATTTGCAGTGTACCGATGGCGCAACATCCCCTAGACTACTTAAATGCAATTCCGAAACAAACATAAATAGCCACTTAAAGGCACTTTTGATAAAAATATATCCGAATTATTACATAATTTACCAATTACTATACCTATTAAAGTAGAACAGGCCCATTGAAGCTTATTCGTTGACAATAATGTTGCTTGTAGTGAAAACAAAAAGTTTCTCGCTTTGATGATGGGTATTATATAGAAAAATTGATTAAATCGACATTTTGGTCCCTATCGGAAAATTTACCCAACTTCAGCGACTTACATAGATAGCACTTAGTTCCGGACTTCCTTGACAAGTAAGTGACACCAATAGGAAATTCGAGGGTAAATTCAGGAGGGTTGTAACTAACTATATCTTCAACATACACGTCACAAGAAAAAGCCTAATCTATAATAGGTATATTTGCCTCTAATATTTTACTAAAAAAGAGAAACAAAAACAATAAGCTGGCTATTAGAAAAATAGTTGGTATTTGATGTCTCTTCAAACGTACTAAATTATTCATGTTGTAACTATAATGGTATTTATTATTTATAGTTCAAATATAGAAACAAACATATATACCTACAACTCGTAAAATTGATTGTTTTCCACTACTAACGTATGTCAATACCTTAGGCCTTGCGCACTATTTCTTTCCATTTTTTCAAAATGTAATTATCTCAAGATTAAAATTAACATGCACGATTAGACTTAATTTGTGTAATTACAACACTAAACAGCAAACGGGCGTCACTGGGAAAGCGAGACTTCCATATTATGCTTATGTATACAATCGACAAAATAAAATTTTCATGGCATAGTTCAAAATTGAAGCTTTTAAACGACCGGCACCCTAAACGGTGTCAAGGAAAGATGGTCGTTTCCAGAAAAAATTTTCCGCGCATAAAATTGCCAATAAAAGCCATAAAATTAAGATTAAATCGCCGATATTTTGTTATTGTTTAACATGCGTTGTTTCCCATACCCGTCGTGCAGGTCTCGAACGTTAAAATGATCGCATTAGAATGCTCAATGCAAATCCTGATCAAAAATAGTATACAGTTTTTGATCCAATATTGCGAAGACCTAGGCTGTCTAACAAAAGTGAACATTCGGTATAGTATAGGAGGTTATATACAGGGTGATTCATTAAGGATGGACCAAAAGAAGCAGAGTGATAGAAGACCTCGATACGCATCGATTTGACCCCCATGTGTATAGTCCGAAACTTGATGGTTCTGGAATCATCATGATTTAAGTGTATTTCCAGAAGAACCTGATATTTCCATAGATATTTTGTCATGCTGACTAATCCGTTCGATCTAGCTTGATGAAATTTTCCAGAGGTGTAGTCCAATAATGAACCTATCACACCGTATGTTAGCATCCTCAATGTAACTTAACAATAGTAGGAAAAAAAAAGATCTTTCTAAAATTTCATTACAGCAGAAGGACTCTCCCTTATTTTACAACGCTCTTGCAGAAAAATTTTTTTGGAACATGTTTTAAAAACTTCTCTGTTATATTGACAATATGCCCTACAATTTTCATTCACCTAGTCCTATAGCTTCTCATCAAAAAAATTGTGTTACTAGAAAAAGGCGATATTTCATGTTCCTTGTCGCAATACATTGGAACGATGACGAGTTTTCAATTGTAGCGAATTGTCAATAATAGTGACAGAAGTGAAAATTTCATTAGTTCATTAGTTTTTCGTGATCAAATCTAGTTACTGTGGGCATATTTCTCGCTCATTATTTGGATTTTGGGTGTATTGTTCGTTATTTAAGTCAAGTTATGCCTTATTCGCAACGGGAATATGCAGTAACGCATTACTACTATGGTTATGCAAAAGGAAATGCTCGGCTTGCCGCAAGATTGTATCGAACTCAAGTGATGCATCGAGGTGGACCACAACCTGCAACTTACCCGGAACACCGGGTTATTTTACGCGTGCATAACGCATACATGGAGGGCCGTTTGCCTGGAGCGAGTGATCGAGAAGGAAGAATTAGAGGGAATCCTGAGCGCGTTGAAATAGTATTGGAAGAAGTCATTGCTGATCCTTACACAAGTACCAGAGCAATTAGTCGTCGAACGAGAATCGAGAATGAGCAAGAACTGAGCCCACAGTAACTAGATTTGATCACGAAAAACTAATGAACAAAACCTGTTTTTTCACTTCTGTCACTATTATTGACAATTCGCAACAATGAAAAACTATCATCATCGTTCCAATGTACGTATTGCGATAAGGAACATGAAATATCGCCTTTTTCTAGTAACACAATTTTTTTGATGAGAAGCAATAGGACTAGGTGAATGAAATTTGTAGGGTACATTGTCAATAGAACAGAGAAGTTTTTAAAACATGTTCTAAAAAAAATTTTCATATCAAAATTTTCTGCAAGAGCGTTGTAAAATAAGGAAGAGTGCTTCTGTTGTAATGAAATTTTAGAAAGATCTTTTTTTTCCTACTACTGTCAAGTTACATTGAGGATGCTAACATACGGTGTGATAGGTTCATTATTGGACTACACCTCTGGAAAATTTCATCAAGCTAGAACGAACGGTTTAGTCGGAAGTTGTCTCATCGACGGTCGGATGAGGTCGGTGCGATTCGGGCTAGTGACGTAGGTAAGATACCTAAGAGTCCCGCTCGAGTACAGAATTCTTACGGAAATAGTAATATTTTTGTCATTATTTTTGAAATAAAACAAAATAGCTGCTTATTATTAACAAAGTATCTTTTCAAAAATATTATCGTGCTAATTAGCTATATGATAAGTCTAATTCTAGCTAATTTTGATTTTATATGGTTTTATTCAAAACCGAATTGTCATAAACTCTTCAAATTACGTTTCGCTGAATCATAAACGTTAGCTTTCTCAAATTACAAATTAAAAAACATTAACAAACGATGTTTTAACATTTTAAAACTTTTAAATCAGTAGTAAAGCATCGCAACTTATTTGTGTTCCGGTATCTTACATACGTCACAAATCGTTCGTATAATGTAGATGAGACAACTTCCCATACACCAACTTAGGGTTTAGTCAGCATGACAAAATATCTATGGAAATATCAGGCTCTTCTAAAAATACACTTAAATCATGATAATTCCCGAACCATCAAGTTTCGGACTATACACATGGGGGTCAAATCGATGCGTATTGAGGTCTTCTATCACCCTGCTTCGTTTGGTCCATCCTTAATGAATCACCCTGTATAGATGGGAGTGTGGCCGTCTGACTTCTTACTTTATCCATCTACCTCATCGCTGTTAAACTACTCAATTTCCATAAATATGCACTTTTGTATAACGTGAATGTGGCATTTGTTTCTCACAAAATTGAAAATTAACGAACGACGATAAAAAAATTGTGGTTATACGTTATAACAGATGTAACATTACTACATTACTTGTAACAGAATTTCCTAAGGCGAAAATCTAGAAACTTGAAAGTTTCGTTTGAATTGTTCCACCGTTTAGAAGATAAGAAGTTTCCCAGCCTTCTCGATTTATTAGAAAAATTATATTTTATTCCAGTAGAATTATAAATAAAATATGTAAAGTTTAAGTAATAGACTACCTGAACATGTGTAGTAAAATTTCAAAACAATAGTATTTTGAAGAGTTAGCAGCCACATAAAATATAAAGTACTAATTCGCACAAACTTTTAACTAATTAACTAAAGAATAAAACGAATATTTATTATAATAAGTCAGGAAGTTGGTTGTGTGGGTACTTACTTCTTAACTGGAAAATCATATAAAGAATTAATTTTCTGTAAAAATCAGCGTGCGTTCATTCGCTTACTGAAAATAATAATACACAAGTGTAGTGGTAAAGTATACCATATAATACGTTAACCATAATTAAATACCAACTGTATTTTTATTTTCAAAACTAATTATTTAAATAGATTCAAGTGACAGTTTTATTTATATAAGCACATTATGAGTTTTTTCGGAAATCGCATTAATCAGAGCTATCTTAACTGGTTAAAAAAACCGTTAAATATGCATTAAGAACTAGATTACTGTTTATTACTTTTATTATTAGATTTGAATAGAAATAAAAGGAGTTTTAGAAAATTGGCGCCCAACGTGTACGATTGGACGGGCTACTCGATACAGGAAACTCGCAGTAATAAATTTTTTTCTAATTACGCTCCTTGTTTTATTACCAATCGTAAAATTTAATTTCTGATACTAAAACTCACTCTTCTTGTCGTTTTATTTATTTTTTAAAAGGGTAAAACGTATAAGATAAGGCGTCTACTTATTTTCTTTTTGGACACCTGGAGAGTAGAGTTACTAGTCTGGAACAGTTTAATTCCATAAAGATTGGGCAGGCGACTGAAATAACGTGATGAATATGAAGCTCTATCAAACTACCCCTCGAGTACTAAAGAGTGTCCCAAAATTCACGCAAAATGAAAGTGTTACCAACCAAAAAAAAAAAGACAGAGTGACAGCTAACAGTTCAGGGTTACTAAAAATGAAGCGCTATACGAAAGAATAGCACGTTTTCATTGCTGAGCATTATTTTAAAACTATTGAAGACTCGGAAGCTACAGTTAACAAGTTTTCTCGTACAAAATATGGTCGGAATAGTGAGTTACCTTCATCAACTGTGAAGAGACTGATTAAAAAATGTATAAAGACTAGATCAATTGGTGATCTTAAGCAATCTGGCCGTCCTTCAACAGCTCGTTAAACACAAAACAACGAGAGTGTTGCTGAGAGTACAGGAACAACAATTCCACACCGTGGTCGAGAATTAAACAATTCGAGAAAGGTATTCTAACGAAATACTCAAGAACTGAAGCCTACTGACCACGCACAGCGAATAGAGTTCGTCTAATGGATTATGGAACAACACAACAAGTGGATGCTGATTTTTCGAACAATATCATCTTCAACGATGAGGCTCATTTTCATCTTGATGTCTTGGTTAATTGACACAATTGTTGCATTTGGGGTTCAGAAAACCCATTAGTGATTGTTGAGAAATAAATGCATCCACAACGTGTCACTGTTTGGTGCTGATTTTGGGCTGGAGACATCATCAGACCATTCTTTTTCGAAAATAAAGTTGGTCTAGCAACTATCGCGACATGATAATCTAGTTTTTTGTGCCTAAATTTGAAGATATGGATGTGGACGACATGTGATTTCAACAAGACGGCGCCACATGCCATTAAACCCGAGAAACAATCCGATTACTGCAGGAATCATTTCGTTGTGTAATTTTGCGTTTTGATGATCAGAATTGGTCACTCAGATCATGCAATTTGACGTCGTTGGACTCTTTTCTTTGGGCTTTTTAAAGTCGTAAGCTTTATGCCGATAAGTCGTGATATATAAACCACATTTATGCAAAACGGCCATGGCAAATTTCAACAGAGGAGTGCGTATGTGCCAGCAAAGCCGTGGATGCCATTTACCCAATATGCCATTCAGTACATAACCCTATAGGCTAGTAGGTACTGTATACTTTACGAAATAATAAATAAACCGGTGTTTTTGATCAAAATTACTTCTTGCGTGAATTTTGGGACACCTAGTCTAGGTGACTAAAGAGTATCCGTTAATTTTGTTTCTACAAATCATCTGCCCGCCTCTCGTGTCTATGTGCCCTATGTTTTACAGTGGCAATTATACGCATACTAATGACTAATGAATGTGAAAAACTTAGTTTTTAAGGGTAACTTTAGGCCAGAGTACCGGTAGCATCAACAGCAACGGTTTTAAAAGCGAAAACCTTGATCGTGCTAATCTAATCGTGCTCCACGTATGAAATTGTAGAGCGAAGCTCACAACATTTTTGCACCTTTTAGTTGGGATAAAAATTTGCATTTCAATAATAGAAAATTGGGGTCTAATTGGAATACGGATCTATCTAAAACGAAACGTAAAACGGAACTCTTTTTTTATTATTCTTTCGAACAGTTACGATCGTGATATCTCCTTGTGTTCAATACTAAGGTCAGGACGATGTTCTATATCGTGTTCAATTTATATTGTGGTTAAATTGCAAGGTTCAATATATTCTGTATCATTCTAACCTACTCAAGGTAAAATATTCTACACAAGTACGAGATAAGGTGGGCATGAACGCATAAACATGCAAATATATCATTAATTTCGAATACAAACGCGGTATTCCGAGCTGACCACGAATAAAACAGTTACACATAGTTGTACATTTTGAATTTGTGTCCAAACACAACATAAAGATTTAACATCTATACACCTAAATCAATTACATTCAAGATAAATACGAAAAGCTCTCTACGGAGCAAGAAGGTGTTAAGAATGATTCATCAAGAAAAAGTTGTTTCAAACGTAACTGTACCCTAATACATAACAATATTATGTAAAATCGACCTTGGTAATTACTTTTCAAGTTGAACCAATTTGAAAAAAATTGTTGAAAAAGCGATCTGGTGTGATTGCGCTACTATACACCTGTGTATAATGTTATTCATGCACGTAACACGTTACGAATCAAAATTTTACCCATCGTCTTTCGTTTATAACAGTATTTATACGTTTTTGCAAGACTTCAGTGTTGATAATTTGTATCCAGGAAGAACGAAGACACCAGGAATTACAAATCAACCTGCTATTTTAGATTAAATTATAAGTATTAACACCACAGGTAATTGCAATTTGAAAGGCAAGATGTTTTTCATTATGTCTCATGTTAATGTGAGTTTAGACACCACAGTGGAGTAGACACGAATTGCTTCTTTTTATGTGAGCAGACTGTGCGGAATTAATTGCGAGTGTCAGGTCACAAGATTTTCCGTATATTGTTCCCCGCAAGGCAAACTTACAAAGTAAAGTTTCCTTAAAATTTGAGTCAAAATAAAAAATTAACTTTTTGGATTAATTTTGTTGGGGATACCTGCGTAAGCGTATGTGGCCCCTGTTTCAAAAAGAAGAAAATTCAACAAGCTTTCATCTTATACAAAGCATTTTTGGATGAAATGCAGAGCCATTTGTTTTCAAGACAATTATGAAAGTGATGCTTGGATCCATTAATAGGGGCGGGAAAAGCCGCAATTTCAAAAAATTGTAACTCGGCTAGCTTCGATCGTACAAGGGTCAAAATTAAACTAATTCGAAGGCAATTTTATACGCTTCAAAAAAGGCCCGATGGTATTTTTCGATAAAACTAACATCTTTTCGATAAAACCCATTTAACCGACACTACGCGAACAAGCACTTTCTGCAAATTTTGAGCAGACATTTATTGTTTATGCCGGGTCTGTTTTATTACTAAAACCTAATTTTCGTTCTCAAAAGGCCCCATCTTGCACAAAGGGCAAACTTAAGATATAATCTAGTCAAAGTTCTCATCTACGCTACTGAAGAAAGATAAAAGTCGCGATTGGTGATTATTCGTTGAAAAGTTATCGATATAACGAGTAGAATCCCTAGATAAGTTCATAAAGGTTAACTGTGGCCGATCAATGGAATTCACGTTCGCTTATAAAATACAGGTACTATGCAGGTCATAAACTTCTTATACCAGAATTGGATGTTCGCAGAGAAAGTTAAAATGTGTTGTATGGAGTACTTATATTTGTATATAAAGAGAAATGGTACCATAAAAATTAAATTTCTTTTTATTTGTTTATTAGGGAACAATACACGTGTAATTTTTATATCATTATGAGTATTCTTTTTTTTGTATTCTTCTTAATCTACATCACATTAACTCTAAATGACATTTTTATATTTGTTTTTGGGTATAATAATGTGGGCTACTTTAATTTCTTTTTTTTTCTGATTTATTGTTGCCCATTTTCTAATACATTATTTATAGCGCGTATACGAACGTATACGGTTGATGTTGGGTAATTTAATTAGTACGTTCTAATGTTTTTTTTTTGAAAGAAAACCTAAATTACACTTAAATTATCCCCCACCCTTACATCATAAGACGCGGTCTGTTCTAATACGCCCATTACTCTAAAATAGACCTTTTGGTAAAATAGCAATTTTGCGGAAGATAACGTAGGATGTAAAACTCATTTGTTTTATATTCTTTACCATGTAATTTATTTAAGTTTGCAAATTAAAACTAGATATGGTCAAGTCGGACTGGCTCAATAAAGATAATTTAATAGTACAGGCCCTGGTTGTTTATACGAGCAAGAAATGAATACCTTGACATTTTTATTGCAGAACACCTATAGCGGAAAACAAAAATTTACAATTAAAATCACTCACGTTTTGTGATAGTACTTAAGGGCTGATTATTCCCATTCCTGCACTTAAACGAATTAAAGTAATAGTTTAGAGGTGATGGTAAGCGTCGCAATAATATGACCTTTATTACCTATACATAGTAAACAGTTACGAATATCCATCAGGTAATTCGCTTTTAAAAATGGCTAAAATACATTAAACAACCCTATAGATAGATTTACTATTGAGAAGAGGCCGATAGTTAGACATATAAAAGACTAAAAAGACCCCTATAATAAAGTTTATCCCTTAACCCAAAGGTCCCATGCCTCATGACCAATTATTGAGGCATTTGGTCCTACTGCTCTTCTAGAGGTTAGGGATGAACGCAGTGGACCACAAAGCAATCTTAATTCTGACGGTAAGTCCCCACGCTGGATGTCTAGGCTGATTCACCAGATTTAGAAAAATATTTAGTTAGAAATCTGTGCTGTTTGCCGAAACGCCTCGTATTCAATGAGTACCCTACAATTTGATTTAGGATCAGCATAAACAATTCCTTTGAAGAAGGAATTGGGACAGCAGACCAATAATTGAAAAATTGAGAAATATTTGAAAAAATTGAAAAACACTCATCCATTTTTTGCGAGCGCAAAATCACAGATTAAATAACAAATGGATGGAGCTTGTAAAAATTTTTGTGACGCGGAAACGAGCGTCTGTAGAAGACTCGGATTTATTTGAGATTTTCAAAATCGTGCACCTTCGTCAGGAATAATCTATTAATGCATCTCCAAGTTGTTAAAAACATTTAAATAATTAGTTGGAGGAGGTGAAAGTTCAGCCGCATTTTCTAAAGCGATGAAAGTCTGTGGTAATTTGCAATTACCCATGAGGTATGAGTAGGTACTATTATACGTGTGGCTCTTCTACAACAATAATCTCAAAAGTACTAGATTCGTGCTATATTCTACATAATATTTATATAAAACAGATTCTTTTTAAATAAAAAATTTTTACAGGGTGTTCCGCTTGAAAGTGGTGACAAATATTGGAGCATTTTTAATTCGTAAATCTGAAATTCCTAGAGCGTCTTCTGTGTCTATATAGATATAATCGGCAAATAACCAAAATCAACCTTGAAATTCACAAAAATTTGAAACAATTGATCACTTACTATTAATTGTTTGGCTATTGTTTCACGCTATACTTTCAATACAGCTGGTGGTACTCGTTAAGTCCAATTACAAAACAATGGTTTTAACGGTACCGGAAATAGTCTCTAAGCACTAATCTACTAATACACCATGGTCGCTAATAGAGCCTACCATATATAGACGGAAAATGTTATCATCCTACTCCAGATTATAACTCCAACTCCGTAATTACACTGTAGGTAAATTATATTGTAATAACTGGCAATAACTTACGACCAATTAACTTAATCTAAAAGACATATTACATTTTTTAAATTTCTACAATTGCCCTCATTAACTAATAGTCCCACTATTTCAACTGTGAATAACTTCAAACCTAAAGTTGTAAAGATAGTGCGTGTTGACTCAGATTTGAGACTTTTGAGGAGTCGCTCGTTTTTAGTTTTTTGTGGTACGTACGCACTAATTGCAAAACTAAAGTGAGCATTAGATGCAGTTTTTAGTACTAATAAGCGAATATTTGCAACAGTTTTATGTTACGTGGCTAAATACTAATTGTTAAATCCTATATTTCGAATCTTAAGTCGTCACACGGTATATTAATGAATGAATATTTTAATTCACCAAAAGGTGCTCTATAAACGAATATATTAAAACTAAATGAAACCAAAAGTTTTTAGGTCTCTTCGTAAATATAGAGATAAAAAAAACTTGAAGAACTAATCTGAGGAATTTGAGTAGGAAAAATTTGACCAACTTGCAAATTTACCTGTCCTGTTAGCACCTGAATAGTATTTTAACACTCTAATCAATAGAATAAAATTAGAAAGAGAAGTGGGAATTTAGAACAATTTGTTTCGCCAATAACTAGTTGTTAAAGCAACACATTGCAAGCGTTCTTTATTACCAATTATTTCCATATATCAACCTTGTCTTCTAACAACAATTTGTAACAATTTTCCAATGTATTATACAGGGTGGTTTTTGTTTCACTATTACCTGGGTTTGAAGCCAATAATCAAAATCGAGCATGGTGTTGCCTAATCTTAATAGCCGGTAAGTCTATATTTTTAGATAGTACGCACTTTTTAGACCACCATCTTATGTAGAATTTAATTGTCGTTCGACCACCTATTAGTCCAGAAGGCCGCGAACACTTTGTACAAAATTTTTGACCAAGTACGATGCAAATGAGTAATAAAACCGACCCTCTGCTTGCTAAAAATAGCAGCATTAACTTAGTAGTGGCTCGAGAAGGGTGGATTTTGTCTCTTTTTTTGATTTTTTGATTTCAATTCAAAACTACGCACTTTATGAGAAAATTTCGTCAACAGCAAAACAAAGGACTTTCAAATTTCTACAAATTATATCTCTTACGTGTTTTTCCTCAGGTGCACGATTTAGGCGCTAGCGCGTGTTAAAGTTAGAAAAAGTTTCAAAATCGGCCCAAAATTGTGTTATCGCTTATAACTCCAAAACTACGCCTTTTATGAGAAAAGTTCTTCTATAAAACTATAAAGTACAATAAATTTCCTATAAATTATATTTCCTACGTTTTTTGTCAGCTAAACGATTTAGCCGCTAGCGCGCGGTACAGTTACAAAAAAGTTTCAAAATCGGCCCAAAATTGTATTTTCGCTTATAACTCTAAAACTACGCCCTTTATGAGAAAAGTTTTTCTATAAAAAATAAAGCGCAATAAATTTCATATAAATAATTTTACTTACATTTTTCTCCTCAGGTAAACGATTTAGGCGCTGGCGCGCGTTAAAGATAAAAAAACTTCCAAAATCGCCCTCAAATTTTTTTCATCGCTTATAACTTGAAAATTACGCACTTTACAAAAAAAGTTTTTTATACAAAAATAAAGTACAATAAATTTCCTACATATTATATCTGTTATATTTTTTTCTCAGGTAAATGATTTAGGCGCTAGCGCGCGTTAAAGCTAAAAAAGCTTCCAAAATCGACCCTAAATTATTGTTTCGCTTATAACTCAAAAACTACGCCCTTTATGAGAAAAGTTCTTCTATAAAAAAATAAAGTAAAATAAATTTCCTATAAATTATATTTGCCACGTTTTTTTCTCAGGTAAACGATTTAGGCGCTAGCGCGCGTTAAAGTTAAAAATAGTTTTAAAATCGACCCAAAATAGTATTTTCGCTTATAACTCGAAAACTACGAACTTTATGAGAAAAGTTTTTTATACAAAAATAAAGTACAATAAATTTCCTACATATTATATCTGTTATATTTTTTTCTCAGGTAAATGATTTAGGCGCTAGCGCGCGTTAAAGTTAAAAAAAAACTTCCAAAATCGGCCCAAAATTATTTTTTTGCTTATAGCTCAAAAACTACGCCCTTTATGAGAAAAGTTCTTCTATAAAAAAATAAAGTAAAATAAATTTCCTATAAATTATATTTGCCACGTTTTTTTCTCAGGTAAACGATTTAGGCGCTAGCGCGCGTTAAAGTTAAAAATAGTTTTAAAATCGACCCAAAATAGTATTTTCGCTTATAACTCGAAAACTACAAACTTTATGAGAAAAGTTTTTTATACAAAAATAAAGTACAATAAATTTTCTACATATTATATCTGTTATATTTTTTTCTCGGGTAAACGATTTAGGCGCTAGCGCGCGTTAAAGTTAAAAAAAACTTCCAAAATCGACCCAAAATTATTTTTTCGCTTATAGCTCAAAAAGTACGCACTTTCCGATAAAAGTTGTTATGCAAAAATAAAGCACAATAAATTTCCTACAAATTATATCTCATACGTTTTTTTCTCAGGTAAACGATGTAGGCTCTACCGCGCGTTGAAGTTTAAAAACTTCAACAAATTTCCAAAATTGGCCCAAAATTGTTTTTTCACACATAACTCGAAAACTACGCACTTTTAGAGAACAGTGTTCCTATACAAAAATATATTACACTCAATTTCCTATAAATTATGCCGCTTAAATTTTTTTTGAAACAAACAGTTGAAGCAATGCAGGCTGAACAAACACAACATCAACCGCCTGCCATTCCTAAGTGGCTGCAATAACTCGGGGACGGCTCAAGAAGTGTTTGTGCTTTTTTAAGTTTTTCGCTTATTACTTAAAAAAAGTGTTCGCTGTCTCCCAGACTATATGTATATTAAGTTCCTTATAGCACAATTCGGTCTACTGTCTACGGTCTACGGTTTGAATTTGTCTACCTATAAGTGCTTAGTGCACTTGGATCAATACTTTTTCGATTGTTTCGTTTTTGCCAAGCGTTTCGAAACACCCTATAGTTTTCTTGAAATAAAACGATAATATTAACCATATACTTAAGTATAAAAGTTAAAATTAACAGTTGACATTACACGCAACAACAGTTATTTTGCAAAACATTTCTAACACGCTAGTTCGTTTGCATAACCGTTTAATAACAAATTTTCGTAAACTTAATTTACAAAAAAAATATAAAATGTTAAAAGTGACTGTGTAGCATGGCCATCGCAATAATTAAAATAATTAAACTCTCGATGTCGCCAAAATATCATCAATTTATAAAATATTTCTCAACGTCTCAACTCTGGCCGTCTCAATACTTAATGACAAATTAATTGTTAGGGAAATTTAAGTGAACTGGGGAAACGTAATTAAATCTTGCAATTTAATTGATTCTTTAATGGACTTTAATTAAGTGTGACTCGAATAACAAGCCTTTATTTTTCGAAAATGAAATTTACAAAACTGTTTTGTAATATCATCACTTTGAGTTAATGGTATTTAAAAAAACTAACCATTCTCATTATTTTTGTGCAATCGAGCAAATATTTTTTTAAAAAATACGCAAATGATCAAAAGCATTAGGTTTTGTAGTTACCGATGCAAATAATTAGTTTACTAACGAGGTTTGCATTTCTGGAATTTATTATAAAAAGGTAAAAACGTTAGTTTCAATTCGGTTACGAAAGGTGGTCGTTTTTGTTACCCGTTTCTCGGGTCGAAGGCGCAGGAAATGACTATAAAAACTATTCAAGCAACACATATCCATGAGAGTTCTCGAAGGGGCTACCTAAAAAACCAAGTGAGCTACAAGAATAACCCCCAAAACAATTTCGAACGAAACGAAACGAAAGTCGATTCCGCGCCTGCAATTTGAATTTTCTATTCGGACAAGGTCAAAAGTTGGAGCTTCAACCCTTTCTGACGTATTACAGGGTGGCGTAGAAGAAATCAAACAAACGCTTCTAAAGAAATGCCGGGCCCCCACTTTAGTTTTCGTACCTAGCCCATCTGAGATGAGCTTCCATCCCCCACGTTTGAGCCCTTGTGGTTAACTGTCCAATGCCCCCTGTGACGCAACTGATTGATTTAGATGAAAGTGTTCGGAAAATGAGGTCCCTAAAGCCAAAATTATTTGCCCCAAAGTTTTAGTGAGAGCGACTACATTCTCTGCGAGCAATAAGACCAATAAAACTTTCATTGATCAGCAGTTACAAGAAAACAAAAGATAGCAATTTAATTTACAATTGCAATTTAATTTACAATTGCAACAACTAAACAATGACTTGTAAACGATACTTCCGTCTCAATATTATTTTGATATCAGTAATTGGCATCTTATGGTGGGTTTTATTGTAGTAGATAGGTATATACCTAATTCACCCACATAATTTATTTAAATTAGTTACTACAATAAACTAAATCAAGCCAATCTTGGAAATTCTATATCTTACCTACAAATGCCAACAAACTTAATTTGAGAAAAAAGGTAACAGGCAGGTTGTATTACTCACCAAACGAACAGAAAAACCGCAAAAAAGTTATAAAAAATGTAAATAATACTTATTTATTTGAGTTCTTAGAAATGGCCCGCTTTACAAATATAGGCAGCCAGAGAGGGATTGGGTGGCTTTTAGAAATAATTTAAATATCCTTAACAGGCGCCGCCGTCGACTCTATTAGAGACAATAATTTAAAAAACTGAGACGTCGCCTTATAGAAAAAAATTTTTTTTTAAGAAGAAGCTTCCAGAAAACATATCAAGAATAACTGCAAAATTCAGCAGGATTTTACCTACTTAGGTACACACCATCGAGATTACATAAAAAGCTGAACTTATTGGTCTAGAGTCTAGAGTCTAGAGAATGGCTCAAGAGTACCCAAATTGGGCTGGTGTTAAAATGAGTCGACTAAGAACGGTCACTACCAGCACTGTGCCCATTTAGCTGCTCCAAAGCCCCCTCTCTCTTACAAAAGGAGCTTCAGAGCCACCCTATCCAAGTCGGATTAGGCCTAGGTGGTAATGAAAAAACTTATTATTGTACAAAATACCACAAATAAATTTTTCCATCCTGTCGCCTCCTTTGTTTCCTTCGTATTATGGACTGCGCCCAACACCAGACAACAAAGAACCTCCAAAAACTTCAAACTCAAAGTAAAAACAATTTTTGGTTCATTCGACTTGATAGCAGCACAACCTTATTTCGGTTAACCAAATCCACCTCTGCCTTATAAATACTACATAATTTTCCATTCATTCGCATTATAAAGTAATTGTCATTGTCGGCAGTGTCCAAATCAAGGTTTCTAGGTATACACGAATTATAATTTAGTAAATGATTATAGGCATCAAGGATATTGTTCTTTTCAGTGTCATTACTACTCCTGTTGAATTACTCATCCGTTTATTGTAATCACAATGCGAAGGAACTTATTATATTATTTGTACAAGTTAATGCAATGGTAATAATATGTTATTACTTATTACAAGAGTAACACAAATAACTAACAAAAAGTTTAAGGGAATGTCCGTCACTCATAGAAATCGCACTTTTACCAAAAGTTGTACATCAAAAATTATAACCGTAAAAATTTTGACTTGGGCCGCCCTTCGATGCGCACTGATTAACTACCATTTTATCCCATTACTTCTCCACTACTTCTTGTACGCAAACGGCGTTTATTCACGTGGATGCTCCCATTTCAGACAAGGTGTAATAGTGTGGGAGGCAGCGAACACTATTACTAAACCATAAGGTGGTAAGGTACAAAATTTTTGACTATGCAAGATGGAAAAACATTGCAATGAGTTATAAAACCGATCGTCTGCCTGTTAAAGTGGCAGTATTAACTTGGGGGAGGCTCAAGAAAGGTGAAATTTGGCTCTTTTTTGTTTTTTGCTTATAACTCGAAAACTACGCGCTTTATAAGAAAAATTTTTCTATTCAAAAATAAAGTAAATTACATTTTTTAGAAATAATATCTCTTAAGTTTTTTTCTAAGGTAAACGGTTTAGGCGCTAGCGCGCGTTAAAATTAAAAAACGTTTTAAAGCGCCCCCAAATTTTTTAAATCGCTTAGAACTCGAAAACTATGCACTCTTGGAAAAAAGTGGTTCTATACAAAAATAAAGTACATTCAATTTTTTAGAAATAATGTCTCTTAAGTTTTTTTTCTAAGGTAAACGATTTAGGCGCTGGCGCGCGTTAAAGTTAAAATAAACGTTTTAAAGCGCCCCCAAATTTTCCAATCGCTTAGAACTCGAAAACTATGCACTTTTGGAACAAAGTGGCTCTATACAAAAATAAAGTATATTAAATTTTTTAGAAATAATATCTTTTAAGTTTTTTTTCTAAGGTAAACGATTTAGGCGCTAGAGCGCGTTAAAGTTAAAAAAGCGTTTAAAGCGCCCCCAAATTTTTTAAATCGCTCGAAAACTCGAAAACTATGCACTTTTGGAAAAAAGTGGTTCTATACAGAAATAAAGTACATTCAATTTTTTAGAAATGTTTTTTTTTCTAAGGTAAACGATTTAGGCGGTAGCGCGCGTTAAAGTTAAAAAAACGTTTTAAATCGCCCTCAATTTTTTTAAATCGCTTAGAACTCGAAAACTATGCACTTTTGGACAAAAGTGGTCCTATACAAAAATAAAGTACATTAAATTTACTATAGATTATATTTCTTAAGTTCTTTCTCTCAGCTCAACGATTTAGACGCTAGCGTGCGTAAAAGTTAAAAAAACTTCAAAACTTGGTCAAAGTGGTCAAACGATTATCAAACGATATTTATCACTCATAACTCGAAAACGACGCACTTTTAGAGAAAAGTGTTCCTATACAAAAATAAGGTACAAGTTTTTGACCGATGCAGGCTAAAAGAACATTGCAAATGAGTAATAAAACCGACCGTCTGCTTCTTGAAAGTGGCAGCATTAACTTGGGGGCGGCTCGAGAAGGATGGAGTTTTGGTTATAACTTCAAAACTGAACCCTTTTTGAGAAAAGTGCATCTATGTAAAGGTAAACTAAATAAAATTTCCTGCAAACTGTACTCAAATGGTTTTTTCCTCAGACAAACGGCGTAGACGCTAGAGTGCGTTAAAGTTTGACAGAAATTCCCAAAAAACTGTTTTTTGTTTATCGCTTATAACTCGAAAATTACACATTTTTAGCAAATAGTGTTTCTACAGAAAAAGAAAGCAAATTCAATTTCCTACAAATTATGTCTTTTAAGTTTTTTTCTTCGGGTGAATAATTTAAGCGCTAGAGCGTATTAAAGTATGAGGGTGGTTTTGAGGAGTAACCATAAGGGTATCTATCTACACGAATAATTTTTATACTAAAAAACTGGTATAACCCTGTGTATTTTTATTATTTTTGAGTTCAAGTTCAATATTGATAATTTTAATTTAAATGAAAATAATAAAAATTAGTTGATAGGGAATTAATAAAATCTTTGTTATTAAAAATTAAAATAAACTAAATATTTTTACTATGAGTGTCGCCTAATTTTAGGCACTTTAAGATAATTTTAATTACCAGAATTGATTACTCGAGGGTTAAAAAGCATAATTTAAAGGAAATTTAAAAAAAAATTTGTAACGAGAAAAAAAACTTGACAACAATTTACAGAATATTATGCTACTCGCGCTTATCTGCCATATTTTAACAATAGAGCATCGAATACAAAAAATGAACAGCTTCTTCGAATTTGAATAGACCAGTTTCAATAAAAATTGTAATTCCTGGCTTATATAATCTTCCTGCACCTGCAAATGCCGTAATAGGTAGAAGTCGAGAAATGACAATGACCGAAACACCCGGTATATATGTAGTAAAGTCCAAGTGTAGGAGACACTTGCACTTTTGATAAATTTTAATATTTTCACGGTTTATCTTATCGATTGGTGATTACGACAACACTAAATTAAATCGTTGAAGTTTATTGTTGTTGTATAAAAAAATAATTTTAATAAACTCACCTTTAAGCGATTTAGCAATCAATCCATTTTATGCCCTAATAACAAAAATAAAACGTAACATGCACTCACATAATATTTCTCAATTTTAACACACTCGCACTATAATTAAACACAAATTATATAAAATCACTAACAATAATTATTTCGACTAATTACTCAACTGTAATCAATAAAACACGCGAACACTTAAAAAAAGTAATTAGAACACAAAAAATTAATTAAAATTAAAAGGGTCGGTTTTTCTAATAGACTCGTACGGCGTAAGTGGTTTTGGATTTTTAATCAAGGTCGGTATTTTAATTCGAAATATTTGCTTTTTTTAAAAAACACAACTCAATTAATAATACAAATAGATGGAGAAGAGAGTAAACATAATCCGTATCAAGTTTGCCGGCAACTGGCGCACACCTGTTGCTACCAACGTGCTTTCCCCACTCTCGTAGGTGATAGCAAAGTCATATGCTGATCAAAGGTTAATACTAAAGATGCATTTAAATTGACGTTTATATCAATTTTGTTTTGTTGGGGGATTCTCGTGCTCGAAATTGTGGTGTTCGTTGCAGAGGCGTCAACAACGGATGATAATAATCGGGGATTATCTATTCCTCCATAAATCACATAATCACGAAGGAACAATATTAGCTCGATGGATAAAAATATTGGTTGAGTTTATTGGCTAAATTTTGATGTAAATGTTGGAATAATGGCAATGAAAGGAAACTGTGCCAAAAAGGCAAAAAGCCGGGACAGGCATTTTCTTTGGATTACTGAACTGGACCGATACTACTCTGAGTACCTATTTGTTTTTATTTTCAAAACTGACGCTCTTGTCATTTATCATTGTTGGGGACTGAAGAACTTTTGACTCCACTGGGCCGTGAATAGGACCAGAATCCAAAATGAGCGCCACTTTTCTCACTAGCATGCCCTAATTTGCCTTGCGAGTGAATAAAATTTTGTAGTACCTATAATAGTAGCAGAAGCTCTTTCCGATTTCAAAAAACTAAAATTATTGTACGGAGCGTTTCTACTTCGAATAGGAAAATTCATTTCCGGTTGAATCGGAAGTCAAAATCTAACATGTTCGGTATCATTAGACAGCTAATTGTATGATATTTAAAAAAAACATAACACATGCACAGGCACAGGTGTTTTCAAAAACTCTTTTTGCTTGGTTTATTTCCGGTTTAATCGGCAGTGTTTTTTATGCCAAAATAGGAACAAATAATACATTTATGGAATAAATTAATATACCAACTTGCAATTACAAATTTTAATTAGAAAAGAAATTACTTTCTGAAATTTTGATCTTCAAAAAATCGTAACTCCGGATCTGCGCATAGTACATGAACCAACAACGGCGTTTAATTAAGAACTTCGATATCTACAACATATCAAAAGATAGGCAAAAACGGTTGGAGAAAATTAGTTTTAAAATTTTAGTCAACTTTGGTCCTTTAAAAGTAGTCAATTTTGAAATTATTTTAAAAAAGTCCACTATATCAAAACTTGAGGCTTATATTCTGTCTATATATTCCTGTTTTTAGATTTTTATAATAATAAGTATCTCCAAAGTTATAATAAAAAAGCTAGAAAATGGGCCTATCGTTATACTGGCCGCCATTTTGAATTTAAAAATTGAAAAGTATTTTTTTAATTAGGGCCAATGTGTACTAACTTATAGCAGAGTATAAATTATAAATACTGTGGGTAGCCTATGTCCACTGACCACAGATGGAGTTCCAGAGGGAGAGAATTCTTATTTCGATTTATTTAAAAAATCCACTTTTTAGGAAAGCTCCTGCTTGCTTTGAAATTCTTGTAACACAGATTAGCTTTTATCCATTTCTAACAGAAAATTAAATGTAATGTCAAAAATGAATAAAAAATAATATGTGGTATGGGGTAGCTTCTTTGTAACCCCATCCATGGACATACTGTAAGAAAGTGGAGGGATGAAATCAAGTGAAATGAAAGGTTTCAATAATTTATCTTTCCCATCATGTGATCTCATTGTCAAGAAAAAAGGTTCACTGAATACACTTTAAAAGATCTGTTCTTCATTTTGGGAACACAATCGCCATTGAAATTTTTAACGAAAAATTTTATTGAAAAAGTTTAATAAATTTTTTATATAGGTCTGGTCAAACAATATTACAAAAACATTTTACATTGCATTAATGAGCATAAAGAGTGTTACTAGAATTTTCCACAAAATGCAATCTAGTACATTCATTCTTGGCTTATAACTTATACATAATGACAGGGTCCAGATTGCATCGGCTTTGCAAGACATTGTGACTAATGTTAAAATTTAAAATTTACGTATAATTGCCTTGCATTACACAAAACATTTGCAACTGAATTTATTTCCTTTACACTCGCATAATTCACAACTATCAGACAGCAGAAACAACTTCCATCAATTATTCTAGTTACATTCAAATTAACACATCTTTTTGAATATAAAACAAGTAATACTTATATTATAAAATAAATTATCACAATTAAAATTTCATTTCTTTCCAAGTTTGTTATTTGAGAATTTCCTCGGAGCCCATCTCAATGCAGTGCTATCAACACACAAACGGGGTCTTTTGTACTGACTGGAACGAATATGTTCCTCAACGAGCTTAGCCGTTACACAAATTACATGTTGACCTTTCCAATACTTCACCATATTCATACTTTGTAAAGTGGTAATAATGTCAGTTTGAGAAATGCTGGTCATTTGGCTAGTAAAAAAACTGGTAACTTTTTATTCCCACCAACTAATTAATTTACCTCAAGTCTTTTATTGAAAGTATTCCACGAAAATCTCGTAATATTTCCAATATTACCCAACTCCAATAGCTGCGATAGCTAAGTTTACCAAGATCACTTAGAGGTTGTTCAGGACTACCGACCATTCCTTCCAAACGGGACAGTTCGTAACTGAATGCAATTAAAAGTTTACCATAGCCTTGTCGTTGATACGGTGGCAGTGTTAAAATGCAAGCCACATTGTTACCATCTGGAGATTCTTTTTCCTATAAATAACATAATTGGCAACAACTTGTCAAATTGAGTAACGTTTTTAATTAACCTTAGAAAAATAACCGACGACGTGTGCCCCTTGTTTGTCCACTTCACAAAGAATATAAAATAGAAATGGCTCGACATCAAAATATAACGTCTTGTGGTCCAGGAATAATTTGGCAAGTAAGCATAGATTCTGGCAATATATCTGTAAAATGAGAACTTCAAAATGATTGCGTAATGTTGTGCAATATAAACACCAACCTTGTGATCTTTACCATCGACTTCGTACACCGATAAAGTTCCTTTCCTGTAAATTTCTTTACCAACCGGTTGTCTCCACGTACACTCACTCTTAAATCATTAAATTAGAAGTGATTTAATTGTTTAACTAATAAATGCATTACTCACCATGTGATACCTGTAACTTTTTTCTAAACGCATATATTTCAAACAATATTCACATATCCACAACTTATTTTGACGTCCATACTCTTCGGGATAAGGACTAAAATACCACGTATCGATCTCAAATCGACCAATTTGAATTTTATCGATATATTTTACTTTTGTAATTTGTTCGTGCTCTTTTTCTAAAGCTGCCGTAGTCGGATCCATTTCGGCATAACTACAATGTTTATTAATTACAATAAAATAATCGCAACAAACTTGAAGTACGTTTTTTGTATGTGGTTAATTTCGTCGTGTCTCCTTTTTTGATTACGAGTAATCTTCCTATCGGTGCTATTATTTAAAAGATCATTTGTCACCGGTCTCTCCCTCCACACTTTATCAGGCACCCCTTTTTGAGCTTGCCCTTCAGTAAGTTGAAATCGTGAAGACATAATTCTTCCTCGAGGCACCTACAAATTAATAAAAGTTAACTTATGTTCGCATCTAAATAAACTATTTTACCCATTCGTCCAAACGCCTGTTATATCCTTCGTAATGTACATAGTATTCGTACTGTTGTTCACTATCGTTAAATCGCGTTTGTATAATTTCAGCAGGATCTGAAATGTAAACAGTTGGATAAACAATAAAAGTTAGGTTAGAATAAAAGCTTACACCAAGATTCGTCCGATCTACGTACTAAATAATGCTCGCCGATATCTAGGGGTTGTTCTTCAACGCTTTCCGTATCTTCGTCGTGCGAATTTCCAGATTTTGGTTCAATTTCAGTTTTTTTACCCATGATTTCGTTCGGAGGTTCTTGCGCGCCTTTTCCTTCTTCTTCGGCCATTTTAATTAATTTATATCTGATCGCGATCGCATTACGTTTTTACGCATGTCAATTGTTTCTGTCATTGGTTGAAGAAAACCAATGATGTAGTTACACGAGGTTGAGTCATTGTTTAAAAATAAAGGTAAACTCAGTGTGTGTAAATTAAAATTATTTTTAAATGTCTTAAAGGTTAATCTACTAAAGATGTAAATGTTTAATGCCATACATTTTAAATTATGTAGGCCATTTTAGGATAAAAAAATTTGTAAATGACTGTGTTTAAAAAAAAATAACTAAGACGCAACCCACAATGCTCCGGAGTAGTGCATATTGTATAACACTCGATTGCAAGTACAGGGTGAATTTTCAATGCACATTTAAAATGACTTCATTTCATTAGAAAGTATATTAATTGTTGTGCACTCAAAACTATGGGTGGCATTCAATTTTATTTTTTTCCACGCAAATTTCAATTTGGATTCAGTTCAGTTTCATTTTACATTCCAAATGGTCTTATGGTCGTAGATTATTAGTTTTCATGTCGTGATTTGCAATGGTGGAATGTAAACTTTAGTGTTTAATGATTAAATTAATTCATTTTTATCTATTTTATACTTTACATTGTTTGTGTTTTGTTGAAAACAAACACGCCACATAAATAACGACAAAATAAATTATTTACTGCTTCAATAAAATGAAAACAATTTTATTCCTAATGTGTAATTTAGAAATCATATAAAATCAAACATTATGATTATGATAATTGTGGGCTTTCAGCATAACTACCAGTCAAATTGTCATGAAAATAGAGTAAACGTTCGAAGTAATTTTAGAATTGGGAATATAAAAATGAAATACAATAAGAAATAAGTTCATCAATTATTACTAGTTTCGTGTTTGAATTAAGCTTTATCTCCTTGTTATAAAATGAAGGTATTGCGTGAAAACGTTCTCAAACCCTTAAACTCGACTTTTCGTGTAAAGGAGTAAAATAATTTGAAACCAAATCAATAGTGAAGGGTGGCGCTCCTAACTTATTAATTTGTGAGCTTTGGGGAGCAGGGGCGGATCTAAAGAAGCATTTTTCTGTAAAAGCAAAGAATTTGAGGTGTTAACAACAAATTAATTTTTTATACCGTTTTAGAGCTTCCCCTTCCCAGAACAATTTCTAATCTACAACTACGAGGCTGCTTGTGCTTAGAGAAAAGGCCCTTGCCTAATGAGGTCCTGCTAGAGCAACAATGAAAGTAGTAGTTTTAAATAATTAATGAACATGTGAGCAGTGATTGAATGTAACTTCGAGAAAATTACAGTTCAAGCGTTTGGGAATGTTGAAAACAAATATGAAAATTTTTATTGACATAGAAGGACGGAATAAAAAATCTTGAATTTCGTATTTACCATGTCTAAAGCGCATATCAGTAGCCTGTATCACTTTATGTCTACTTTTTGAGTTTCACATAATTTATTATGATGCTCAGTGTATTATTATTTGGTTTGATACGGTTAACTTGCAGTCAAGAAGTGACTACAATAACTTTGAGTAAGTTTTGAAATTAATTTTAAAATTCTTTTTGAGTATTTATCAAATTAAAAATTTTTTGCTTAGAAAACTTTTTTTTTTCGTTCTAATCACGCACCTTTAAAGAATTTAAGTGTGTTTTTCAACAGTTTTGAGCTTTTGTTAATTGGTTGCCGATCCCCAGCTTTTTTGCCTCTTTTTCAGCTGTTCATAACTATTACACAGATTGAGGTGAGTCCTGTAATGAACCAAATCGAGTCAAATTTTTTAAATGCAGAAATACTGAGAAGAAACCTGAGGGCGTAAGTAAGCGTTTGCCATTACCTTCCGAGAGGATATTAAGTCATTTAAGTACCAAATAAAATCATTTATTACAAAAATTTGGTAAAATATAGTAGAACACATTTAAGACACTTTTATAAATATAATAAATACTATCATCGTCTTTAATAATTTATTAGTCATTGGCCGTAGTAGTAAGTTCGATTCGAATTTTCCAAAAGCTCCAAATCATCGTACGTGACTAAGTTACCTATTTTACGTTTAATTAAGTGAGAATAGTTCAAACACACAGCTATAATAACCACCATACAGGCACCTATTGTAATAAAAACAGCAACCATTAAAGGAACGTTTACAGTTTGGTAACTCTGTAACTCTTCGCCACTTTTTCTTTTATTCCCATCGAAATCTTTTTCGTTACACTCAATTCCAGCTACGTTCTCTTTATCGTAAGTAAGTCTTTGGCTAATGGTGAAATTGATGTCATTTTTGTGAAAGTAAGAGACGACGCTTGAAAGAAACTCGCAAGGGAGGTCGTTTCCACGAATGTTGATGATTTTCAAAAATGGTAAGGACTCGATTATTGTGACGTACCGAATCTGCTCTATTCTATTGTTTTCCAAATCTATCACTTTTAGGCTTTGGAGAGGGTACAAATAGTCCGGATAGACGTGTTTGAGGAAATTGCTCGATAGGTTCAAAAATTCCAACTCTTTGAGGTTATGAAACGTAAATTGGGTCAGTTCGTTGATATTGTTTAACGATAAGTCTAACAGCCTCAATTTTGGCGATTCTGCAAAACAACGGTTGGGAATGTGCCACAATGAGTTGTTTTGCAAGTAGAGCGTCTGCAAATTTAATAATCCTCTAAAAGAGTTATTGGATATTTCGAAATTATTGTGCGCTAGATCAAGAAATTCGATTTCTTTTAAATACGGTATAAATTCGTCGATGTTTCGTAGCTTACAGCTTTGGAATTTTAAAATCTTCAACGGTTTCAAGCTTCTCAAACTGCGGTAAGTGAGGTTTGCCTCCATAAAATTGTTCGACAAGGAGAGTTCTCGCAAATTTCTAAATTGGAAGTTTGGAATATTGACCAAATTGTTGCCGCTCAAATCTAAACTAACCAATCTGGTTAGAGCTTCGAGAGAAGTGATGGACTCGATTCGATTATTTTTCAAATTGAGAGTTTGCAAGTTAAACAAGTTCGATAAGTCTTTTTCTTTTATACTTTTCAAATTGTTGCCTTCTAGATTTAAATAATTTAATAATTTTAAATTATTAAAAACCTGACCCAAGCCTTCAATTTTATTATAACTCAAACTAATTCGAGTTACAAATTTAGCAGGTTCCAACGAGTCGATACGATCTATACGATTATGATCCAAATATAAGAATTGCACGTTATCGATGCACTTTATCAACAACTTATCGATCGATTTTAAGTAGTTGTTCCGCACTATCAATTGTTCCAAATTTTTAAACTCGCATAAGGGCACGTCGTCCAAGTCGTCGATGTTATTGAAACTCAAATCGATGACTTTGATCGTGCTGGAAAACTTCAAACCGGACTCGAATTGCACGTCTCTTAAATTATTACCGGTAAAATTCAAAATTTGCAAATTCACCAAACCACTAAAAGTGTGTTTGGACAGCCCTTGTACTTTACTGTTCGTTATGCTCAATTTTGCCATCTTTTTCAGCTCGTTCGTCTCGTCGGAAAATATATCGCTCAGATCGAGTTGGGAGTTTTCGATGACGACTTCTTTGATTTTTGGGATGTTTTTAAATAATTGTAAATTTGTCAAGTTTGACTTGTCGATCGATAGTTTGATTTCGTTGTAGACTGTGATGTTTTCCAATTCTTTGATGTTGGTCTGATTTAAATTGCTGCACGTGATATCGTAACCGTAGCCGTAATTGTTGTGGTAGTTGAATTCTTCAAAACAATTTGTTGCCTCTATTGTTGAAATTTGTATGAAAGTTATAACTGTCAAAGATTTTAAAAAGTCCATTTTGCCTGAAAAAGAAAAGACGAATTAAAAAATTTTTGTTAGAAGGGCGTATTCACATTATCGCTCTCGCTCCGCTCGAATAACCCTCTGATACCGATACGTCTAAGTGCGTTGTTACACAGTCTGTTTTTGCGGGTCCCGCAATCTCGCATCCTTCAGTCCTGCACTGCGGCAGCATGCTGCCGCACATCCCGCCAAAACGGACACGTGTAACACCTGCCATTTAAGCTCTTGCGTTGTGGCCATCCGGCAAAGCGGGACCCGCATTGCGGGACCCGCAAAAACGGACCGTGTAACAACGCACTAAAAGAGTATTTTATAGTTTTATCAGAGTGGCATCGGAGCGAGAGCGACAGACAAGTAAACAAGGGGGGCTGGGGTGGCCTGACCCACCTCAAAGTGCTTATGAGTATGGACTGGCCACTCCATTACAAAACCGTAATGATTACAATAATACGAAGCTATGGCTAAGATCGATGGCTAAAATTTATCAGATTGAAAAGAGAGTTTTGAGTTTGGTTCATTCTGATGTAATTTAAAAGATCTGTAATTTATGACGCAACTCCGTAGCTCATTGTACTTAGTCTTGCCTTTTTAAAGACAGTAAGAGAAGCAGGGCTCAATGTAGTAATGTAGATTCTATCAACGCCGGAAAACTAAGCAGGTGTTGAGAAGAATCATTCTTTACATCGCAGCCTCTCCATGTAGGGTTCTATTGGACACCTACTCGTATACTGTCTAGCTTCTCTTTATGGTGCTCTCATTAAAGGAAAGTAAGATAGTTTTCACTTGTTCTATTGTCATACAAGTCTCTAATAAAAGATGGTTCATCCTAGCAGGATCTGGTAAGGCTGAAATACAACGGATGACCGAAAATGCTTAGGAAGGGTTCAAACCTCGTTGACCCCCCCCTTCCAGGTTAGGGTCTTGATATGAAGTAATAAGGTTAAACCGCGCTTCTATGAAAACTGAAATGACATAGCGTGGATATAAATACGAGGATCGAACCGAGAGCCGCAGAGCCGCACGACAGTGTGGAACGAGCTTTAGTATACGGGGTGGTGACACTCTTTAATTTGACGTATGAAAACGTGTAGTAGTCAAAGGCTTACGACCGTCCTTGAAGGTCATGCACTTATTTTTGATTACATGCAATGCAGTGATTTTGTGGGTATCCTACCCACGTGTCGTTGGCCATTCACTTTCACTAAAATGAATCTAAATACATATTCCAAAACTTTTTGGACTTTTGTACAGTATGAAAATCGCATTTCCACAAAATAAGTATTGTGTTCATTTCATCACTTTAGTAATATTTTTAAATTTTATTTATTTTATTGTTTATTAAAAATTAACTTACCGAATACTTCAACTCTCACTTATTCTATAATGGTTGCAAAATACAGTTAAAAAATTTAAACTAATAAGCTGGCTAACTATTTTTTAATCATTAAAATTCATACCACCTCCATGTTATTAATAACTAATAATTAGCTCCAAAGGACACAAAAGGTTGCAATAAATGCTTTCCGGTAATTAATATAAAAGAAAAACAAAGTTTTTATGTTTGTTTTAAAACAAAACAAATTTGTTTGAGAAGGCTTTCTTGATTTCTTACGTATGGGGCTAACCGTAAAAAAGTCGAGAACTGCCAAATTGTCGCGAAACGATGGGGTTTACAGAAAATGTGTTACTCAAAACTCAAAATGAAGCAATGAAGTTTCCTAATTCCCAATGTAATTTTAAAACGAAGATAAGGAAAGTGCGATAAATACCTGTTATAGTAAATTTAATTGGGTATGTTATAGTATAGTATGGGTATGAGTAATGAGTATGGGTATGGGTATAGTTATAGTAAAAAAATTATACAAAATCCTCTGGGCATCTTGAAATGGAAAGCTGCACTGTTGCCTATTTAACCAACTCTGTGTCTCTACGGCTTGAGAGTTGCCCATAGTAATGCGAATTTTGCAAAATATGCTGTACCACTTCGAGAAAGGATGGAAAGCTGCTGAGTCATTTTGCGATCTTAACGATCATTTCGGCGAAGGAACGATAAGCGAAAGAGCATGCCAAGAGTGGTTTGCTCGCTTCAAAGATGGTGATACTAGTCAAGAAGAGGCCAATCTTGATGACGAGGTCTTTCTTGCGGTTGTGGAGGACCAGGAGATGAACTGATAATTTTAACAACGATCAGTTCACGATTGTTTGTCATCTCAGAAAACTAGGCAAGGTGTTCCGCACGAGCGCTTAGACAACAACAAGACCGCCAAGTCTGATATTTCATCAATTTGCTCTAGAGAAATGGCCATAATCCGTTCCTCAATAAACTTGTCACATGTCAAAATGTGAAGAGGAAGAAAGTTTTCATGTCTGCAGACTAAACTCCTAAGTGTATTCCAAAGCTTGTGCACTGCAAGAAGGCCCTATGCGGTGTGACTGCTGAGACCGGGGCGGAATCACTCACTGGGAGATTGTCTCCAACAGCCACTGTTACTGGTGGATTGACAATGATGTGTCAGGAGTGGCGAGTCCAGAACAGAAATGACCCGAGGTATCTGCATAGTAAACGCTGGTAACAGATAAGTAACAAGCAGCTTAAAGCTTGTGTGGGAATCAATGTTGTAAGTGTTATCAAATCACATAGCGCACGGTAGACGCTGGCACAGATATGACTCAGTACGCTGAAAACAAGAACCTGCCGACAAGATGGTTTTGTTATATAAGTAGTTAATTGGCGGTTTCACAAGTATAATAGCCACATATTTATAAAACTATTAATTTTGTTAGTTTCTCGAAGGCCTGCCTTGTTGGAAAAATGATTAAAATTTCATGCTAATCGTTATACGATTGGGAAACAATGGAAAAATTGGAAGAGCTAAATTTTCAAAAAGAAAATCTTCATCTCTACTAGCTGAACTCGTCATTTAACAAATTAATCAGCGCTAAGCATGAAATTTCCCGTTTTTACTACGCGACTGTCATCAGCTACCAGCTACAAGCTGTTTATTGCAGGCAACAAGCCGTTTGTTACTTATCTGCTACCAGGAATACTCAAGGCAGTACAACATCAACAGCAACGTGTACTTGACCCAGCTTAAACGCCTTTATGCTGCCATTCAGCTGAAAAGACCGTGCAAAAAAAACCAAATAGGTTTCCATCACGACAATGCTCGCCCTAATATCTAACGCCGTGTGATTGAACTCATCGCTAGCAAGAGATGGGCCCCCCCCCCAGCTTAGCTCAAACGTCTTTATACTGTCATTCAGCTGAAACCGTGCGAAAAGAACCAAATCGATTTCCACCACGACAATGCTCGCGCTAATATCAAACGCCGTGTGATCGAATTCATCGCTAGCAAGAGATAGGTTTCCCCCCTCCTCCAACCGCCCTACTCGCCCACCAAGACCTCCACAAACTACCACATCAACCGCTCGCTGAAAAATTGGCAGCTTGACAAAATCTATGGCGATTTGGAGGAGTTGGTTGTTAACTCGTGGATTGCCTCAGAACGCTAGAGCTAGTCGATAATCGACCGGTCTTTCAAGAAAATGGCAAGCAGTATTGACGTTGATTGTGACTACGCTCCAGAATGATAATTGTATTATATTTATTTTCAGTTTATTTTTGGTTTTAGTTATGGTACAGTTACGGTATAATTTTAAAAAATGATGCAACCTACATTGGTGGTTTGTCAACGATATCTAAAATTCTAAATTTAATTTCGAATTTCGTAATTTGCAATTTCTGCTGATTAGTGTATTTTTGTATTAGGTACCATTCTACCATTAATATTATTTAATGATCATTATTACTCATTAAACTATATATACATGAGTAGTTCTCGACTTCACAAATTATAACTAACAATGAACTTTCCGCTTCTTTAAAATTTTTTTAAACTTGAAAAAAAATAGTATCAGAATAATTACCTATTCCTATTGTGGTTTCGAATTTCAACACAGTAAATAGTGCAGCACAACATAAGAATTTAAAAATAGTTAAAGTATTTCTTTATTAAACATTTTCAGCATTTTAGAACACACATTGAGTTAGAACGCGATTAAAAATAACTCAGAGGCGGCTCATGAGACTGTGAGAGGCTCTAGGAACTTTCAGAGCTTATAAACCAAAATTTTGAGACGAGCGCTCTTTTGCTTCAAATGGCAGCTTCTGAAGTAAGGCATACCCACCGCGGCAAAGGAGAAGGAATAAATCCGTCTCTGCTTAAATGGTTGTATTAATTACAATGTAGTTGGTATCACAAATTTTTTTTTCATTTTTTCGTACGTGCAACTTGTACAATTGTTAAAATGATATTTTTAAAGTAATAACTTTGTTGCAGTTTATTAGCAAATTAACATGTTATTAATATTAATGAGACTGATACATAATAACCGCCAGGACTTGCAAAAAGGTGATTTCCAGTTTAGGTCAAGATTATCAATTTCCTTTTTTATTTTTTTAAGATATTGTACCTACCTACCAGTTTTAATAATTTGTTTGTTATTATGTTATTAATTTATTCCTAAGCGGTATAATATCTACTTGTTGCACCCTTGAAGCGGAAAACATTCAGTGAGACTCATCAATGCTTCCATTTACAATAATTTAAAAAAACTGAAATTTTGTTTGTTCTCATTCTTAAGTGACAAACATGCAGCAATTTTTCTGCCAGTCTGATAGTCTGCCACAATTGATACGGAATTCAAAATTAGGCACTAAACATATTTAATGATTTTTTTAGAAAAATATAACAATAGGTTAGTACTATTCCTGTTTATGATAGTTAACCTTTAAATCAAATCATCAGTTTTTGTTTATAAAAACAAAAATTGTTTTATAAAGAACAAAAATTACGCAACCAAAAAGTATTCTTTTACTCACCCAATGTATATCACTTATTGCTAATTAACCGCAAAACATGTAAGGTAAGCACTACATTATTTAAAATTTTTTTAATGAGGTACTATGTTATGTAGTTGGTAAGTCAATGGATAAAAGCACGCATGCTAATAAGTATAATCGCTTAATCACAATTACCTAATAGAGTCTTCATCATACTGAACACTAATAATAATAATCGAGTTATAATATACCTATCACCCTATCACCCATCAGGTATGTAATACACACACGAGTTGATTTGAAGACGTTGCAAAAATTAACATCTATACATAGTTACATATACATAGATAACAAGAAAATATTTTTTAAATGCCCACTTACCGTACTTACTATAATATAATCCATTTATCCGTATATACCGTGTGTTGACGTATATTTGAGACATATAATTTCACAAGGCACAATTGAATAGTCGCCGTAATAGACTCCCCTAATTATTTTAGAGCAAAACACGATAGATACAATCTAAATAACGTTTTCTTTAGAAAAACGCAGACGCTTAAAAAATTGAGTTGCGCTAAGCCGGGTCGCTCGCTTAGTGCTTAGTCTCAGGGTTCACTTCTCAGTTTAACAGCTTCTTGTAAAACCTGTCCAATTTATCATTTACCAGAGCCCATATATGATCAATGTGACTAATTTTTAATCTTAAAACAGCAAAAACTAGATTTATATTGTAAAAAGAACTTTTAAGTAGGTACTGAACGTAAGTGGCGAGAAGAGTTGAAATAAACGTCTCCAGTACAACCGAAAGTGCAAGTGATTGAAACTGAGCACACCGTGAAACATTGAGACATCAAATTTTGTGTTAGTAAATTAAATGAGGAGAGAGTTGAAGTGTTCAATTTTTATCGTGAGCCAACTAAAAAAACTACAAATAAAGCGAAACGTTGTTTTATAACGAAATCAAAAGGCACTAAAAACGCGATACTCCGGGTGAGCAATTTTAGAAGCGAATTTACTCGCTAGCATATACAATTAATAAGAGAAAAATCACTTACGTGTATAAGTAGCCCAATAAAGGTATCCATAAAATTTAATTAACAACTTTATTAGTTACGTACCTACACAATGATTCTTTTCATGTTAATATAGCGACAGTGCAGCCCGCACTGCAATGTCCGTCAACCTCTTTGGTACTTTTGCAAGTAATGCGGTTTCTCGAGAAAAACTATTCGAATGTTGAGGTATTCACAAAACGTTCGAATTTCTCGCTTATGTGTGTGTGCAAGTTTTTTCTCGACAATCTTTAACAAAAGTGTTTAAATTGAAAAGGCTTTTTTCGGCAGCTCGCATTTTTATTTTATCAAGAAGAAACTTGTAGAAACTACCAACATGTCGTAGTGAAAGCAGAACTGTATGTGTTAGAAAATTCGGCGCAGTCTTTAGGAAAGCGTTAATGAACGATAAAAAAAAATAGTGTAACTCGCAATAACTCACTTTTTAGAACGTAAATGCATCGTTGAGGACTTGATTTTCTGGTGGGGAGGGGGGCAGGGGTATAATATTTATATGGACACATAAAATATCAGTCGAATTGGAATTTAGTGTTTACATTTAGAATGGGAGACCAGCAAGTTGGGCAAAACTACCTGCTCACTCTCTGTGCTCTGTGGTTGTATAATCAGTAACGGCGCCAGGGGAGGGCCAGGGTGGGCACGTGCCCACCCTTTAAGTTGCGGTGCCCACCCGAGTGCCCACCCAAATATTGCACGAGCTACCAGTTACCAGTTTTCAGAGGTTAAAAAAATGCAAAATAATTTACACTTTAAGTACTTTTCTGCATCTTGTCCCCATTTCTCAAAAAATGCTTAAGAAGAGTATTAAAATTAAAATCAAACTGTGTGTAAAATAATGAAGTATTGGAATTGGGTTCTATCAGATCTAGATTTGGCCTAGGGCCTTAGGTAAAAGGATTTATTTCATAATATTGTTTCTTTATTAAAAAAAGTATAGTGATTGAATTCTTAATTTTCATCCATTGTTATTGTGAAACATCTTTTTTGGAGACACTATCAATGGCTATTAAAATTCCAGAACTTTGTTTTTAAGCCGTTTAACCTTGAATAATCAAAAATTTTCGCCTGCGGCGCTATTTCATTTTATTTCGAACGTAAGAAATGCTAAATTGTCCAACTCTCCTTGCACCCCACTCCCCGAAATTTATTTCTGTCTACGGCCTTGAACGTTCCTTATATTTACCGTATTTACCTAAAAATGTATGTGCCCGTCAAAAAATTATTGTGCCCACCCATTTAAAAAACCCTGGCGCCGTCACTGTGTATAATACGAGCCTTGTATGTTAAACGAACTCTTTTTAGTATTCAAATTAGGTTTTTAAAACTGAAACGTAATTTTTTATTGCCAGTAGCCACTAGATCGCTAATCGCTCATCAAAAGTGGGGAGGGAGAGAACAATTGAAAAGGCTTTTCACCACAGTAAATAAATGAATTGGTTTGTATTGCGTTGTAACTTGCAACAATCAAATATAAAAATGAAGTAAGATTTTTGTGTGAGAATTTTATAATGGCTAAGTCGTATCGGTTGCGTATTTTTAATATAAACATTACAATTTATAATTATTAGATTTTTATCAAAAATTTCTCAATGTTGTTATAATGTAATAGGCACAAGTAATTTCTATATCTTTACATACAAATTACCTGTTTATGTGTTTACATATTCGCTTACTTTACTCACTTGGGTGTATTGATATGGTAGGCTGCCTACAATAAAGAAACAACAATTTGTTACTAATTAAAACGTTTATTTCTTTATCGTATTCTCTCATACACTTGGTACAGCGATCCTGTAACCCCCGAAAGTGTCTTCGATACAGCTTCTATGACCTCTCCGATAGAAGAAAATTCATTTTAGAAAAGAGATGGTAATCTGGGGGAGTCAAGTCTGGCAAAGTGGCCAATAAGGGGGAAGCAGACGCAACCGTGCCTATTCTGCCCGTCCCCGTGCCCATGAGGTTTTCTTCTGCACGGGCCAGGATAGTGTATAACTCGGCCCGAAACTGTTGTGTACGAACAAGCAAAGCAAAGATTACAGGTCTTCTCCATTTCTAGAATCTCCAGCGTACCTACTAAACTATTCGAGGAAGCTTCAAAAGGGACCAGGTGCAATAGCTCAGCCGTTTTGTTCCGTCAGAAACGTCAGGACCTACCCCCAAAATTATCCAATTTGAGTCTGAAGTCCCACCAAAGCAAAATTTTCAAATAATTATTTATTTACAGTGTTTGTAATTGAGGAAGGACAAGAAAATCTTACACAATGGTTCGATGAGTCACTAACTTCAATCAAAACCGACGACAGTTACGCGTTTAAATCTACCGTCGTAACAGTAGCGCACAGATCAGAAGATGCTACTCTCTGTAAGTAATTTAATTTCGCCTAGGCAGTTTATACTATTTTTTTGCGTTTAGTGTGCGATAGCTTTGGAAAACAGCCTTCGATTATAATTGACGCGACCTGGACAGGAAATGAAGAAGCTAGCAACATCACTTCACTACTTAACCTTCCGTATGTGAGAATCGATTTAAGCATTAGTCCAGTCCTTGAATTATTGGATAAGTATCTAAGTATGAGAAATAGCACTGACGTTGTGGTAATATTTGAAGACGCCCAAAGTGAGCCCTCTTAACATTTGTTTTCAACAAAACTTTCATCAAAAACTAATTTTAGTAATCGATCAAGCCTTATACTATTGGATCGATTCGACAAGATTACGAATGATAATGTCCGATAAGTTGGATCAAACTTCGGCCAAAAGGATCAAAAACTTGATACCCATACCCAACAGTTACGCCATTGTGGCGTCTTCGAGCAATATGGCAAACATCCTTCAATTGGTAAGGAGAGACTTTCAAAAAATTAAATAACATCGAGTTCGTTTTTAGGCAATCGACGAGAAATTATTACGCCTTCCCGAACGTTGGAATTTGGTCTTCTTAGATTTTCTCTACGCCTCTTTTCCCAAAGACATCATTTTAAAACAAATGAACATTATGAAATTAGACGAGAATTTTTGCTGCGAGCTCTTAAACGAAGTTTCGTGCAACTGTCCCGACGAATTTCCTTTTCAAAAGCGCTTTTTAGATATTTTTATGCAAACAATCGTGGACATTCTAATCCGGCTAAGTAAAGATGGTAAGAGTGTGACGCGCGTGGCTTGTGGTTCAAATAAGGGCGATACGGTCAATTTGGCAGTGGCCGAGCTGTTTTACGAGTTTTTGGCTTTAAATGTTAGCAATACTGATACGTTTCGCGAGTTTAGGGACGCCTATAGGTTAAATATTAAAGCTTCGGTCATACAAGCTCCCGATAAGACTGTTGCCAAGTATGACGTGAATCAAGAGCTCATTCCAGTAGAAGGGATGCAAATTAAACCCGTCAGGCCGTACTATCGAGTTGGAATAAGTCGTGTAAGTGACCGCACTTTTTTAGTCTTCTTAATCGCACAACATTTTTAGGCCATCCCCTGGACTTACTTGGAGAGAGATCCCAAAACACGCAAGTTGCATTGGACCGGTTATTGTATAGACTTTATTGCAAAACTAGCTGAAGCTATGGATTTCGATTACGAGCTCGTCGTCCCTAAAAGAGGAACTTTTGGAGAGAAGGACGAAAATGGAAAATGGGACGGTATTGTGGGTGATATTGCAAGCGGGGTATGTTTCTACCGTGATCAACCATAAATTAAGAGCTCCAGGGTTCCAGTAGTAAACCCGCCACACCAACGTAACGTTGTTTCGATTACTCATTGTTTACTTGCAGGAAACGGACCTTGCAATCGGAGCCGTTGTCATGCGAGCTGATAGAGAAGAAGTTGTCGATTACGTAGCTCCCTATTTCGAAATATCTGGCATTTCTATAGGTTTACAATTTTTTTTCAAAACGAAAAGCCGTTACTAAACAATTACTTTCAGTCATGAGAAAACCTTTAAGAAAAACCTCGTTGTTTCGCTTCATGACCGTCTTGAAATTGGAAGTTTGGTTAAGCATCGTAGGTGCATTGATTATCACGTCTTTTATGATGTGGTTCATAGACAAATATTCGCCTTTTAGCGCTCAAAACAACAAAACAGCTTATCCCTACGAATGCAGGTAAATCAATTTGAATAGTTAAACAAATGGGAGGCTGATGATTACATTCCGAGTGCATGTATTCACCAGTCTCCTTAGCGAACAGCTAGGCTGCTCCGGGGGTGAACCATAGAGAACTTCTAAGTTGGTTCTGGAATACCTAAGACGCCCTAGAACCTAGAAGATAAGACTGCAGTTGGGCGCTCATACGACGAGGATGTATAGTAGTCGCCTGGCTTAAATAGGGAACCCCCGGAGGAAGCAAAAAAGCAAATCAAAGAGATGCGTGTTGCGTGAGCGGATTTTTATAATTTTTAGGGAATTTTCTTTGAAGGAGTGTTTTTGGTTCGCATTGACATCGTTTACACCACAAGGAGGCGGAGAAGCTCCCAAGTCGCTATCGGCTCGTACTTTAGTCACTGCTTATTGGCTATTTGTAGTGCTCATGTTGGCGACATTTACGGCAAATTTGGCCGCTTTTCTAACAGTCGAAAGAATGCAGGTAACATGCCTTTTTATTGATTTATCCCCACACTAATCGATTTGTCTAGACTCCAGTTCAAAACCTGGAGCAATTAGCGAGACAGTCGAGAATTAATTATACAGTTGTAGAAGGGTCCGATAGTCACGAGTACTTCATCAATATGAAATTTGCAGAAGATACTTTATATAGGTCAGTACCTATTCTACCTGGAGTAAGTTTAGTTTAATTAACTCTTTTGCAGGATGTGGAAGGAGTTGACACTTAACGCGTCAACAGACGACGTACGTTATCGGGTTTGGGATTATCCAATACGAGAGCAATACGGCCACATTTTGTTAGCCATAAACGAATCAAATCCAGTTCCTAACGCTACAGAAGGTTTTCGTCTCGTCAACGAGCGCACGGACGGCGATTTTGCTTTTATTCACGATTCTTCCGAAATTAAGTACGAGATTAGTCGAAATTGTAATTTTACCGAAATTGGGGAAGTCTTTGCAGAAAAACCGTACGCTGTCATCGTGCAGCAAGGAAGTCACTTGACCGATATAATTGGAACGAAGTAAATACCACTTGAAAGCGCAAGTTCTTGATCACATTAATTTCTTTGGTAGAATTTTAGATATGCAAAAAGACAGATTTTTTGAAGCCATCCACGCTAAATATTGGAACAATTCGAAACGAGGCGACTGCCCTAGCGAGGAAGATAGCGAAGGAATAACTCTCGAAAGTTTAGGTAAGTCCGAAATTCCAAGCGAGGCAAATGGCCAAATTAATTTTCTCATCATCAGGTGGCGTTTTCATTGCTACGTTGTTTGGATTAGCTATTGCCATGGTGACGTTGGGATTTGAAGTCTTATATTACAAGCGCCAAAAGAAAGACGTGAGGAATGTCAAACCTAAAACGGTCAAACAAAGTAACTCGGCAAAGCTTGCTAAGCCAATCAAGGTGTATCCAAATACTGTAACGATTGGAACGGAATTCAAGCCAGTCGACCATAGGTCTTTCACAACGAATTTGTCAAATTTATCGCTTTACCCCCGCAAAAAAATTAACGAATAGATTGCAAAGTTGGGTAGTAGTAGGCGATGGAAGCTTCAATGGGCTCCAGATTATGTGTAGATTCCGAGATACTTTTCACGGTAGGACCTACTCAGTACCCAAGTTTTTATTGTTCTGTGCCGTACTAACTATTAGTCGACACCCGGATAGTTCTCGCCACTAGTGGCCGACTTAGAAAGCAAAAACGCCCCTTAAAGTTTTCATAATTAGCCCAATGGGTCTTTCAAGAAGGCAATGAAAGCTGAAGATGTGCATCATAACGCGGGAATGAAGGTGCACGGTATCACGTTATAAATTAGTCACTAGTCTTGACTTTATTGTATAGTTGAAAAAATAATACATAATACAAAATAATATTAATCTAAATAGTTTAATTATCGTTTTAGTGGTAAGTATCCAGGCTCTTTTATAACGTCGTGGTGATTATTTCCACTCTTTTTGCCCCACTTGTTATGTTTCACTTGAAACTTATTTAGTCCATTTACAGCTTTAAATCCTTTATGACTCGCAAATTTGTGCTCGTCCAGTTTTTTGCCTTTTTTGCCATATTTATCTGCAGACTTCTTGGCCTAAAAGTAATTTTGTAATAAACCAGTTTAAGAGCGTCTATATCGAGATGGTCTTACGGCATGCTTGCCATGGTGGTTTTGAACCGCAATATGAGACTGATACTTAGAACTTTTTCCACCGTAAGTTTTGAACTCGCCATTCTTGTGTCCGTTGCTGTAGAAGACGTCCTGTTTCTTGTGCTCATTTTTGTGATACTGCTCTCTGAATCCCTTCAAACGGATAAATTCAGAAGGTTCAAAAATTGCCGTGCGGCGAAATTTTAACGAAGAATAAAAAATGGCACAAAACTAATATTTACCTTACTATAGTTGGTCTTCTTATGAGCTGCTCCCGATTTACCTTTCGCACCGTGGCTCGAATGAGCTTCGGCTTTTTTGTGACTTTGATGCGAATCTCCTGAATGCGAACTCGTCTTTTTACCACCATGTTCGGCATCTTGAACTTTATGCTTAGTCACTAACTTTTCGCCTTTCTTTCTCTCGTCTTCATCGTGTTTCGATGATTTTTCTAAACTCTTTAGATGTTTATGGGCCGCATGGTGTGCATCTAGAACGAAAAAATAATTTTTAATTGAGTATAAATCATTGAGGACATCGACATCGAGCCCCAACAAAATAACACAAACATTGGATGTAAGAGAATGTCTAAAAGAATCGGTCGAGCCCTCTCCAACTTATCCCCTCCAACCCTCTCCAACTTCCGTTAAACAATATTTCTGAAGAACTGGCTAAATATGCGAGTTACGGGGTCGATAACAGCAGTTCGTTGTCACGATCGTCTCGAACAACTATTGGTGGTTTCACAGGAGTGGCGGGACGTTAATAAATTGAAGAGGAGACTCGCAACTTTGTCCCCGTATTTGGAGTTGGTCCTTTTGTCTCCGTATGAAAACCCATGTCATTATCCTCGTATTGAAAAAGGTCTTCGTCTCCGTGTTTTCGTGCTACCCGTTTAAAAGTGGTCGTCAAGTTTTAGTCCAGAAGTCACCGCGTTTGTTAACAAACTACGCACATCGCACAGCCTCCGTGTAGTGTTCGTTCCGCGGTGGTTCTTAGGAGCCGTCGTGGAAATTATATCGCCGCAGATTTTTAAAAGTGGAAAATTTGTTCTTCCGCGTCTCTCCAGCTCCTGTATGGCTACCGTTCTGTGTTTACCCCAAACCCCTCACGTTTATGCTGGTTATCTACGACTAAATAATGCTGAAGAGCAACAGTTAGATAAGCTACCGGTTTTCGAACTTACGCTTCCTGAAACTTCATTAGTAGGTGATTGAGGCATTGTTTAGTCTTGAGGAAGAACTAAAAGTAATCAACAAGATACACTCCATTACCGTTCCCAAAAAACTTATTTAATATCAAATTATCCGCAATAAAAAGCTGCACCCTTTTCCTTTCTCTTATAACGAGCAGCTTTTTTCACCAAATCACAAACCAAATTTTGCCTAATTATAGACCAAATAGTCATAACTTATCACAACTTGGAAACGTAATCGTTAAGTCGTTTTTTTGAAGTTGTAAATTGACGGCGTTGCAATTTGTACGAATTATAATAATAATAATACCTTTTTTTACATCGCCATGAGCTGCATGTCCGTCTTTGTGCGAGGTAACGTGTTTGACTACTCGATGAGGTGGTAATGAGTGATGGGCATTCGTCGAATGAATGGTTATTGCCGTACTCACATTAAGAACGATTAGGAAGATTACTGGAAGCTGTAAGAGAAGATTAAATTAATATAATTTACGCATTGGTGTGATAGATTTGCAATTTATGCAAATTGTAGAGAAGGCTTTGTCGGCGCAAATATATTTCTGTGGTCAATGAATTATTTGAAAGTGCTCAGCGGAACGATTTTTTTGGGGAGACTGGTAGGTTTTAATTTGGTAGCTTCGCTATCATAGTACGATTTAATATTTTTAAAATAAGCGATGTGTTATCAATGAACTTCCCACATACTTTACATGCTTACGTATTGGAAAAATGTAAATTTTAATTGCACCGCTTTTGCGAGTACTAGTCGTTATAAAAGTGCTCAAACTTTACGAGCACATTATTTCTATTCAAATTGTAATATCTTGTCTAGATTGTTTATAGGCTTTGACGTGTATACCCCGTGGGTTTTACAATTAGAAATCTTAAATGAACACAGCTATAACTACAGGACTTATTTCATTTAGAGAGAAGTTCATAGCTGCAGCTCACAATGCTTTTGCGCCACTTATTTTAAAATTTATGACCCTTTCGGGTATAAGTCATCCGCCATTTATAAGAACAAAGACTCGAAAGAGTATGAAACACACTATACCTGCATGTGTTGGCATGAAGATTACATTAAAGTGGTTCACGTCTAAAAAAACACACACACGACTTGGCAATGTATAATTTGCAAGCATTTAAGTCCGTTGCATCTACCAAAATGTTAATTTTCGACCATAGCGGTACTAAAGATGTCTGTTGAAGATATACCCAACTGAATTTTAATTTCTTGGGGAGTAGCAATTCCTTTCGAGTTTTTATTTTTACCTCCCTTTGTATTTAATTTTTGGAGAATTCTTAGAAGAATGTGTTGAAAGTTCACAACTTGGTTTAAGTGAAAATAAAATCTTGACGGGCCTCTGAGGCCCGGACTGCGCGATGCAGTACAGCGAATATAACGAATTGAGTTTTTTCTGCAACAACACAAGGTAGTTTGGTAATGGTGTACTTTGCTTCTCTGCTCATCAATAAATAACAAAAAAAGAAGTGAGTCAAACAGAGGGTAAATAAACAAACTAAAAATCGTCTAGCACAGTAACGCTATTTTTAAATTCTTATGAGCAACCCATTTTATTGTTAACTTCAGACTTTAGACAAGAATGCCTATCAAAATGTATAATCCATTTCCAGCACGCCAGCAAGCCAAACGAGTCCGTCAGGTAGGCGTAGTTTGGCGTCGCTGTATTTTGACAGGTACACTCAATGTCAAAAATATACTTTGATTTTATGTGAGTTTCATAAAAAATAACAGTTGCTACTTTCGCTTTTTAGTCATATCTTCATCAAATTAATTTTTCGCGGTTACAGTCTAACCCTGATGGCATTACTACGTGTTCTATTTTAAAAGAGTATGATGGTGGATACGCTCCACATAAGGCAGCGTTCACATCCAAAATGGAAGAAAAGTACAAGAAAGATTTTGAAACAGAAGACTAAAGAGGAGGTAGAATTAAAAGTTCAAGTTTGCATTCTCAAATTTGGTTCGTCGTCAGAATTTTAGTCATAACTTAAAAACGTGCCATACGGCACGAGAACGAAACCCCAAGCTATTAATAGAAATTCGACGAAAAATATCATCTAATTCGGTTGGAGGAGACTATTTCAAGATGCAAGAACCGATGTAAGAAGTTTGCTCTACAAATTAGAGCTCTTTGCTTTACAGTAATAAGAACCATTAGTGATAGTATAATTATTATTATAAACATTTTTAGGTTATGCACGTGCTGAGGAAGTATTAACAGTTTTATTTCAAATGCACGTAATAACGCAAATACTGTTTTCGTGACGGTACTCATCAATTCAAGATCAAGGCTCAATTATGTTCGGTAATTTTCTTCAATTTTTTTACTTTTTGTCCGCGGAGATTTTTTTTAAAATTAATAATCGTTTGAAAAGTGTCTACTAAAGCAAATTTAATCAAATTTGGTTTGCCGATTCATAAACAAATGAAAAACTCTGCGAGACAGTGGTGCAACTGTTCGCGTCAGGCTGTAGCTAGATTGGGATTGGGTTAGGCGAGCAGACAAATTGACTAATAGGCTTTAGACATGCAACAGAGAAACAAAAAATTGCATCTAGAAAGTGCCCATTTTGAGACTTTATACCCATAAACATCAATTTCCTGTCTGTTTTATGCATGAACTCTCATTCGTACCGTACAAAATTACGATTGTGAATTTTTAAAATTTTATCCAATTTTCGATTAGTAAACCGACCAAAATTATTTCCACTTTCTTACTAAAGCAAATCAATAATCAAAATTTAAATTTCAAGAATATCTCTCTACATTCGGTTATTCCTACCAATTACCAAGACAAATTTATATCTCAAACTTTGTGTTTTCGCCGTACCGCAGCGACCCGGATTTGCCGACTTAGATTGTTTTAATTGTTTTACTTAATTCGTTTTTAATTTTTTACAAAAACGCGATCTTTCTCGAACTGTAAGCCAATTAGGCTACTTTCAGTGTACATTTAGTAGACGAAAAACTTATTTTAGGTTACAAAAATTCGTAGTGAGTTTGGTTGCCCCAAACCGTAAACTGGTAAAATTGGAGCTCAATGAACTTATACGAGGCTCGATACGTCCTCAGCTCAAATATAATAAATCAAGCACGTCTATAATAATGATAGGGCAGCGAAATTGCCAAAGTTAGATTTTAGATTTGGCCTAAGTGGTCTTTCGACCACAGACGTAAGTGGCGATCGGTCATTATAATAAATGGAGATAAAAAAGAAGTAAAAGTTGTTCAACACTCGCTCAAGAGACTCAAATTGGTTTTGACAAAGTAAAACGAAAGATGAATCAATGCCGCAAGGAAAACTATGCCGAACCATCGATAAGGGCTGAGAAATTGGATTTTTCTTCAGATATAGTTTGGTAGTGTAGATAGTAGGTCAAGCTCGCTTAGGTAGGCCACTCAAAGAAGATGAACTTCAATGTTCAAAAGCCTGCTAGTTAGTGCACGGTTTAACCCCCCCCCCCCCCCCCAACTACACCACAAGAAGCGGTCGAATTAATCATCTGTAGGTTGATTCTGCACGCTATACCTTTCGGTTTAGTCGGAAATGGGATTGGTTTGCCTATTTTAAATAGAACATTCGGTATATTTAGACATTTTTGAAATTAATGAGCTCGAGAGCTTTGAGAGCTGTATGCACGAAAACGTCCTCCTGTTATGCAGAGTATTTAATCTCGATACGATAGGCATTCTCAATGTGACACCCGCCCACACCCCCTCAGTTCCCTAAGTGAGTATTCTGTGTAAGCCACTGAAAAATAATTATTGATTGAGCCATCTCTTGGTAAATTTGCTCGAGTTGAAGTTATAATTATAAGCCACAATCGACTCGATAGTAAACCTCAACATTGCAACAATTTTTGTAAAACGTTTTTTTAAGAAATTGAAATTTTTCAAAATTATCACACCGTTTCACACAGTTTTTAGTTTATACTTCAAGGATACGTCCTTATTTCTGAAAATGCACTACAAGCAGATTTAATAACATAAATAGCATTTATTGCCTAATTAAATTAAATAGAGCAAGTAGTTTGAAAAGTCATGTTTTGTTACACTTATCGACAATTTTTACAACTAAAAGTTGCGCACGGTAGCAACAAACTATTTATTTATTTAAATACGAAACTAAAACAACGGATTAACTAATTAATTTAACAGTAAGTTTAATTTAAAGATCCAGCGAGCGTTTCCGCATAAAACAAAAAAGTTAGTTGAAACAAACGAAAACAACATAATATAAAGAGTTCAAATATTTTTGGTTTTTAAGACAAAAAGTCAAAAATAAAGTAATATTTCGACGTTGCTGTAAAAAGATTTATGACTTAAGATTTTCATAACTTTTGCAGTTTTGCGAGTTATTGCTCCAAAAATAGGTTAATTCTAAATATTTTTGTAAAAACAATATTAGGCGTCTGTTTAATAATTTTCGTATTGCTATTTAATACAGTAAATTGAGTTATTTAATTACCCCCCTCCCAAAAAAATTATTGATAAATATATCTATGTATAAAAGACATTTTAAAAAAATTTAAAAAAAGTCAACTCACCAAAAGTAAAGCAAATTTCATCGTTGAAACAACTTCCTCTAATTTATCAAGATCAAGAACTGGCTTCTACGCTTTTACTGAAACGAAGAGTTGTGTCTATGGACGTGAATAAAGTAGGGATATACTCTTAGGTGATACGTCATTAAAAACAATTCTGGTTTTTGAATCTTGAGACTGAAGAGGTTGTTGGCATTCACATACGCCTCTAGGGTTCTTCTAGCACATTGTTGAAGTTGGACGGAGGAATTTTTATAAATCATTGTCGGAGACTTCGCGGGGTGGTCGATTTTTTTAAAAATCTCGTCGATTTAATTCGTTTGAAATTTAGCAGAAACAAGTTCATTGATAAATTACGAAATTTTTTTATTGAAAATAATTTTTTACTCATCAATCAATGCGCCTATCTACCTCGCAAGGCAGTGGTAAGTCGACGAGGACAGTTTCTAAAAAAATAAATTTTTTTCTTGCTTTCTATGGTGCGCTCGTGAGCCTATGGGCCAAATTTTTCATATCTAGTTATACTATACTATATACAGGGTGTCTAAACACAGCTCACATACTATAATAGATCACTTTGATTATTAAAGGACAAATATGTAGTTAAAAGGGTCGATTATTAATTATTATATTATTAAATGAGTACAGTGTTCAGTTGGACATCATTTCATAATAATCTAATCACTTCAGTTTCTTTTCCAGTGCTGCCACCTACCGAAAATAATTAAAAAAGTATTAATTTTTTAAACGATGTAAAACTCGTATAAACGTTAAACGTGTAAATTTAGGGTCATCTAGTTAGTCTAGAGACAGTTTTCCGTGCCTAAACTCGTTACCATAAGAGTAAAAAAGTACTCACTGAAAAGTTTTGTGTCAAACACTTTTAGCGATATGCCCAATACGGGAAAAGTATAGAAAATATTGTTACATAGCAAGTTTCCTAGTAAAAGATTAACTATTGTTATGAGATGATCAAATACTCCCCAAAAAGCAAGGAGAGAGTTTGGGATCTAGGACTCGAATTATCGGGAGTAATTCGATTTTAGGGAAGGGGGGGGGGGGTAAATAATATAACTTTAGACATTTTTAAAGAGTGCCTTTAGTACCTACGTATAAATTGAAGTTTTATTGAATAATGCCACCGATTTCGTAGTCGAATTTATTTTTAGAAAATTACACAAACACAAAACTATTTTTGTAATCGCGTAATCACTGATTTCGGATTTATTAATTTGTGATATTCTGATATAGACAAGAGAACTTTTATGTTTGGTGAAAATGAACATATTTTTGTAAAAATAATAAACATTTTCGATCTTTTATAGCTCCTAAATATTTTTTTCTGACGAAACGTATTAAATATGATTCTGGTGGGGCTTCTTGAATACCACTCTTGTACGTCTAGTCTAGGACGTTAAGGATATTAAAAATGTCTAGTCTATGGTCTCACATCACTTTCAGAAACTGCAAGTAACTGAATAGCTCAATACGTACATGTCATGTCAGTCATGTCTAGTAAGAGTTTTATTACAAAACAAATGGACATCAGATCAATTTTTTGTAAAATAATCACTTTTTATTAATAATAATCTTATTATTTAAAAGTTTTAAATAAATTACACTTAAAAACTAAAAATGTTGTAAATATTAATCCATAAATTATTATAATACGATTAATTCAAATTTATACGCCTAGTGTGCTGCAACCCACAAAGCACGTAAGCATGTAAAGGCGTAATATAAGGCGTACGTAAGTTCAGAAAACAGTAATTTTATCCAAGCTTAGGTGTTTTAAGAATAAAAATTATGTGTTGACTGTAAGGTAACTAGGAATACAAACAATCACTGTTAATTTCAACGTAAATAAATATTAAAAATCAATTGCAATAAAAGTTGTAAATTTTTAATTTTTACGAGTAATAAGTTGAAACAGTTCTTAAGAGATGAGTGCAATTTAATGGCGACAAACTACCAAAAACTGTACCTTATAAGCGTACTTATGAATAACGTAATTGTAATTAGCTAATCCTAATTCATATAACAATTTTTTAAAACTAAATAAATTAATTTGAAAAAGTTTTCACAGTTGATCTAATTCGCAAAATATAATCATTATCTAATTCAAAAATAATTTTCTTCTTATTTAAACACTCCATGTAACATTTTTTTCTAACAAATGAAGCGATAAAATGGTTATATTATGCAAGTAGAGGAAATGCTGATGTTAATTATCTAAAAATGCATTTACGAAATGGTTAGTCATCTAAAACAAAAGTCAATTTTCTGGCCAAAATTTTAAATTTCAGGAAGAACAATCGTGGAAATCGATTGTCGTGGGTGCTGCGAGAGTCGTCGATGTGAAAACGGTTAACGAACGTAAACAAACATTTTGTAAACTCGGTGCGTTATAAATAAAAGACCAAAAAGCATAAAAAATTGAGAGCAACATGACCTAAACAAAAACTAAATAGTGAAAGCTATAAATTAAGAGAAAACATTTTGATATGGTTATTTATTCGTTTTGTTAAATAATATGGGTTTAGCGTCGTTTGTGGAATCGCAGATTTTCAATTTTTCAAATAGCGCGATAAGAAAATTAATAAACAAATTTGAGAGCGGTCGACCATCAAAATTTCCACCGTTTTTAATGATATTCAAAAATAAAATCACCAAGAGACTCTTCTTTTGTTTTCGGTAACTTTCAATGGTTGATTAACCGCGTAGACAGTCATAATTCGCTTCATCGATTCTCGTTGGTGAGAAATAATGGAATTTAATTCGAGACACCTCACTTTCGTACCGCAAAGTGTATTATTTTATCTGGGGTGGGATTTATCTATATAAATACTTTTTAAAATTGAATTACGTTAAACTTTACGTGTTGCCTTGTTCGTTGCACCATGCTTCTAAGAACGAGAAGCATTTTGGTTCAGGTAAGTGACCTACATTAGTCGTTTGTCTTATTCAAACTAAGTCTTTTTGCAGGCCTTAGTATTAACTATAATAACTGCGGTCGAGAGCCAAAATTACGATGCCGAGTACAACGCAAATAATGACGAGTCCGACGAGAATTCAGAGTACACGGGAGGAGAAGGAGGAGAAGAGCACGTCCATCCAGACTATTCGAAATTCTATTCGGTCGACAACAGGGGTTCATCCAGTCCTCTAATTCAAGGCAGATCTGATAACGGCTTTGTTACACCGATCGAATTTTCGACGTTTTTTGGAACCCCAAATTTTGGTAGGTTCTCAATTTGGCCACGAATCGATTTTAAATGCTTCAATTTCAGCTTATGACGCTTCGAACAAACAAGAAATTACAAAACCGCTCGTAGCAACCTTAAAGAATGAAAACTTGAACGGCTTCACCACCGATAAAGACTTCCGCGGCAGTTTTTCCGAGTACGAAAATGACGGCTTTGGCTCTCAAGACTTTTTCGAACAAGCCCAAAAACAAAAAAAGCCACAAAGTGAAGAAGAAGAGAGCGACGAAGTCGAACCGAATCCAGGCCCAAGTTACATCTCACACCGTCTTCCGGGAAAAACTGGCTTGAAATCGGAAGTCGAAAATTTCCGCGGCTCGCCAAACAAGCCTAAAGTTAATATAGATGAGGACGACTTAAATAAAGACGAAGTCGAGTCGGATAACAATTATAAAGAGTTTAAACCATCGCCGTTGGCAAACATAGCCCAATTTCAACCGTCGGATGCGAGTAAGGGTCTTCTTAGTGAAGAAGATTTAACGAACTTACCATACGTGAACGAATTCTACAAGAAATACACTCCGGCCGAAACAAAATCGACCCCTTATCAAAAATATAGCTTCCAACCGACGTCGAATAATTTAGGAGCCAAACAGCTCGTTTCGAGCGCTTACCACAATAAGCCGGCGCCATTTAATCCGGCGTATTTGAAAGTAGCTTCGAGTAATTTTGACTACCAACCCAGCGAAGTGGTTCCACAAAACGTTAAAAGCAAAGAATGCATCAAAATAAACAAACAGGTCTCGAATAAAAATAGCAAACTTAACAAGCAGCCGATGCAATGCTTTGTTTGTAACGATCCAAAGTCGGGCGCTAAATACGAGAGGTGCTCTTATAGCAACGAGCCAAGTCCTAAAGCGTACTATACTAGCACTTCGCAGTCTCACGGCAATCCAGACAATTTCAGAAATAAGAGGGACGAGGCCGAATCTTATAGTAATCCCTACGACGAAGTCAAATCCAAATCGCACGGTTACAACTCCCAACCAGACGAGTTCGAAAAGGAATTTTACAAAGCGCCCAATTTTGAAGAGTTCAATTATAATCCAGAAGCCGAAAACGAAAAAGAAGAAGAAGAAGATAAGAGTTACTCAGAAATTCAATCGGAAGCTTTGGTGAAACAAGGAGAAAATTGCCGCAAATCGCGTAAAAATGGGGTAACTTGTACCGTTTGTACCGATCCTAAGACAAAGGCAAATTTCGAACAGTGCTCGTACGAATCGGAACCTAACGAAAAGAAATACGCCTATGTTAGTCAAAAGAAGTTCGACGGCGACGGAAATCCAGTCGAAGAAAAAGAAGAAGGGTCCACCGAGCCCAAGGCTGTCGTGAGTAAACACGGGCCATCCCAAGAAAGCGACGAGGTTGAGAGTTACGAAGACGACTCTGATGGAAGGAAAGCAAACTATGACGAAGAAGAAGAAGACGATGGTAAAAAAAGTTCTAAATTAGTCAACGACGGCTCTTACGACATTCCGCACCACTTCGAAGAAGACACGTATCGTCAAAAACAAGGGTCGAGAGGATTGGATCCGGAGAGATACGGTAGCTCGGGTGAGTCCGACGGCGAGAAGAAGCAAGAAACGGGACCACAAAGATTTTCTAGCTTCGACGATTATCATTTAAAGCTATTTCCACACCTAGCCAATCAAGAAACTCGCAGAAAAGAAGCCCGGACGCACCCACACACGGAATACTTCGACGACTTATCGTCGAAAAAGGACGTGGAGAAAGTTCTAGAAGAATTTGGCAAAAAAGATAGAAGTAATTGCAAGCAAGTTAACAAAAAAGGCATGACTTGTTATTTGTGCACCGATAAGCACGGAATTCAACAAGAAGAGTGCATGTACGTATCAGAATCGAAACCGCAAAGCTCTCACGTTGCGTACCACGAAGTTCAACAATTAAAGCCAAAAAGAAACAACGCAACTGAGGCCGAAGAAAGTCAAATAAAACCAATCAAAGCTGAAAGCGAAAATAAAAAAAGAAAGAGTTTCTTTAAGAAAGCAACCACTTCTGCTCCGGTTGATTACAAAACAAAAAATTCGCAAAGAAGCGAAAAGTACGACTCCACAACTGCTAGGTACAAGAATTACGAGAGGGACGACTTGACTAAAATTTCAACTACGAGAGCGCCCAGGCACAAGCATTACGAGAAACGCGACGTAACATCGCGCACTTCAAATTCGGAAAAGTACAGAAAGTCTCCAAGAGGGGCGTCCAAGAATAAGAAAGTTAAGAAGAGCGAAAAGGACCCCGAACCAAAATTTAATATTAAGGACGAAGACGGTTTGTACACGGCAGAAACTCGACCGGTGTACAGCAAAAAGTTAGGACTCACCTTGCCCAAATACATGGTAGAAGTGTCTCCTCTCGAAGCTGATTTCGATCGGGCGGTTGCTAATTTGTAAAATTTATGTGCTTAAGTTATTTAATTGTTAAACTGAATAATAATGAGGTTTATTTTGTAATTTTTATTGTTATGTTTTCACAACGAATAAAATTAATTGTTTGAAAAACCGTTTCATTAATTTGTTTTTAACTAATGGACACAAAAAGTATTGTTTTTAAATTTTATAAAATAAGTCTCTATTGTTGTATGAAATTAATACATTGTTGATTGTTGTCAATAAAAATCTAATTGAAGATCATAGTTTTTCTCAAATTGGAAATTTGTCGTACCAGGCTCCTCGCGGTTTCTCATCTCGCATCTCGCTTACGGAGACATAATACGATTTAGATACAAGTTTTTTTTAAAAGCTGGACAATAAAGTAAAAATCGGGAGAAGAAGTAGACTTGCGATCAAACGATTGCTTTCTCTACAAAGCGAGTTAGAAGTAAATAAAAAGTATACGAGGAGGTGAACTCGCGACTCGGGCAAGAACCTGAGGAGTTTGGAACAGTTCGATCGTTGAAAACGACTAAAAGATGACTGTGGCAAATATGTAGTTAGTAGTTCTATAATATTTACAATTTTTGATAAAACATTCTCAGAACGAGTAGTGTGTAGCACGAATTAAGACGCAAGTAGAAACTGAAACTGTTGTAGAAACGTCGGTTCTTCCACATTACGTAGTTCATAGCTGGTTGCTAGGCCTGGTTTCTGGTTATTATTGAAATCGCTTGGATTCCTTTTAGATGGATTTTCGTTTATGACCAAAAACGTGTTCAAATAATAAAATAGATCCATGTTAAAACACTAAGCGAACGAGAGATTTTTTTAATGCAGGAAATTATAAATCTAATCCTAAGTTGGGCTAGTCGTTTATTAATATGTCAACTACGTATGTGTTAAATAGATGCTTCACTTCAGCTTTGAGTTCTTATGTTTAATTTCTTTGTTTAATAACATAATTATTCATTTTCAGTAAGGTTTTCACGATTCCATCCTCTTCCCGTCGTCGTCACAGCTTACGCATATAAATGCTCCTAAAAGGTATGCAACCAGCGATACACACCTGCATTGCTGTAGTAAACGTATCGTTTAACATTTACTATTTGAGCAAAATAGAACCTATCACCAAAACCTTAATTTTATGTTCACAAACTTTTTTCCCTTATTTGCTTAATAAAACGCAAACGATATTTTTTATTGTTGGTTTTATTTTTACTAATAGAAACTGCCTACATCTATTAATGAATGTGACAGGGAGTGAAAAGGGGTAAGATGGGGCCTGAAAGATTTGGGCCTATCACATTTTACAATACAATACTTACATACCGTGACAGCTTGATAAGTAGGCCATCTCTTTGGTATATTATTACACGTTTTACAAAATTAAAATAAATTATTTTCAAAATAATACTTTCTTTTTTAAACCTCCAGTTTAACACTATGTGCATCTCTGGATCAATTACAAAGGTAATGCGTACCCGACTGATTTCTATTTGGTCGAAATGTTAAAATTAAAAAAAAATATGATTAAATCACGTTTTAACAATTAAACTTAAAAAGGTACGCATTAAATTAGTAACTTTTTTTTAGCAAATTGCCTATGTAAGTACGTTTCACTGTGACTAGTTGACAGACGTTTTGAAAAAATAAGTACATACTTAAGTATATATTTTTTTATAAAATATTGGTATAAGATCGAACGATTTTAAACAATAAAATGAATTTTGATAAATTGTTTTCCGCTTTATAAAATAATCGATTGCAATCGCAGAAAATAATATATCGGTTAAATTATGATATGATTGAAGTATAATGTGCATATGCTAAAATGTAACATTTCTTTGGTGTACCTTACAGTAATACTAAATAATATAAAATATATTAATAAAAAAAACACATTTTGTAAATTATAATTATGTTTGAATAATAAATAAAATGAAAACTAAGTTTCGTATTTCTGAGACCAATTTATCATAATTACGTTTTTTCTTATCATTCATATCTTCCAGCAGACAAACTCTTCTAGAAAATACAAATTTACATTTTTTCTTCAACTTATTACTATTATAATATTTACACGCATCTATCTTAAATGTTTCTTTTGCCTTTTTTACATTCACCACTTTTATTTTTTTTAAATGTACGCACAACAGCTTCTCTTTTCTTTTCTTCTCAACCGAGGTTTAAGTCGTCGTGAAACAGAACCTCACTTTTTAAACACGCGCTTCCGCTCTCGGTCGGGGAGTTTGCCGATGCTAGCGAATTTGCTCTTGTTGCCGCTAAGGGAGAACGACTACTCTGCTCGGTATTATTGCATATCTGTCCTGTGACGTGCGCCACCGAACTCAATATAGGTCCTTCGCTGTTGTAATAATATGGCGAATCTAAAAGAAATACCAAAATCAAGATTTTGTTTAAAATGGTCGTTGGAAATAGAGTTCAAAGCAAAGTTATTTGTGAAATGGAGGCCAATAAATAATTGAGTTTATTTCAACGAAATTAGGGCACCAAACGCCAATTTGGACCAGATAGGTTTGGCCAGAGGACTATATTAGTCTTGGTTACGTCAAAGAGTCAAAAAAGGCAAAGTTTGACGTTTTCAGCGACGTAACGTTTCGTTTTGAATCTACTTTAGAACATGGGAGTTTTCGCACGAGTCGTCGACGCCACAATGGATAAGCGTCACATCGAAACTAACCATTGCTCATTTGTTCTATGCTCATCTAACTCAGGACTAGGGACATGATTGTCCACCATGATTTCGCCACTCGTAAGTTCATGCCCTCTAGTTAGTTCACTACAAACTATTTAACAAATAGCTATCGCTATCGCGATAGCGACAGGAGGCACGCTCTAAGAGCAAGCTCGAATAACTTACTAACGCCGTTTCTCCATCTCTTGAACTAAATCGCAATAACACTTTCATTTATGGCCAACAATACACAATTCTGGGGTCGGCAATATACTCACTGTTTACTTACTCAGCAACCCGCTCGAAGCGCTTCCATATCCATAACTTCCGTACGCACTACCATACTGACTATACGCCGTACTATAAGCGTAATCCGTTCCTGATACAACTGTACCGCTTCCTAAAAAAATCAAACAGAAAAAATAAAGAAATGGAAGTTAATAACGAAAAAATAAATAATCAAAGGTGCTTCCTGCATTTTGGTGGTAGAATAAAGGGGGTTCTTTCAAAAAATATAATGTATACCTGTAGAATAGCCAAAGCTAGGTAACATGGTCGAATAATGTTGCGAGGTGCCATTTGATGGCTGCAAGACGGTAAGCGCCGTAGGATCTGGCGATCCGGTGTGCGATGTCGGTTGACTATTTGGTTCGGCCGGTACGGCCAGCGGCAGCCCGGGGGAAGCCCCGTCTACTGCTGACCCTAGACCGACTACGCCACTGTACGGCGAATTATTCTCCGCTATCATGCAATAACACAAAATTAGACACACAAAATCAAAAAAAAATTTAATTTTACGCAATTAAGAATAATTCAATTATTTAAGCTACTGCAATGCAATGGTTATCACTACTATGCCAACTACTACTGTTAAGTTGGCGATACTAAATTTAATTAAGCCAAGCTTCTAGTACGAGCTGTTAAGAGTTGCTTTTTAAAATCACAGTACGAACTACTAACTACATAACTAGGACTTTCTTTGGCGCAAAAACAAATTTAATTTCAACACAATCCAATCTACACAAGCTAGGCGAGATGGAATAACAAGAAGTCTTTTTATCGGGAGCCATGCTTGCGAGTTTTAAAGAGAGAAATGCGAATTCGTCTTTTTTTGGTTATCCAAAGACGGCTCATTAAAGAGCCGTTCTGTCCAATAATAATTTGTTCGGGTCGTAGTAGATTGCTGAAAATCCCAGTCGCTCTCTTCATTTCATTTTGCCATCTTCCACGCCACACCCAGTCTGATTACGGATTTGAAGAGACTTCGTTTTTGGAGACTCGTGTAACGATCTTCACGAGATTGCTTCAATCAAACAACCCACGGTGGTTTGCCAATGTCTTCTAAGAGGTACATTTAATTAGCAGTTCACCAGATCAATTGGAGTCGGGGCGAATCAGCGTGAGAAGTTGAAACAATTCACTGCCGCCAACTGGGAGATATGGCAAGTAAATTAAATCCAAAAGACTGGGCGTATGGCGTGGCACAGGGCAGGAGTCAAGACTACGTGGATGAAATACCACCATAAAAGTCTTCAACGAACTAGAAGATTGCCATCATGGGTTAAGACAGCCAGAATTATAACCAACCTTCAACAGAAGAGGCACTTCAGAAAGAAGTAAACTAGAGGGGCAAGCATTTGGTGCTGTGATTTGACAATTTGACAATTTTATCAGTAATCGCGGGATTTTGAATGGTTCCACTTTTGTAAAATGTAAAATTCCCACTATTCCCACAACTAGTTGCACAACAGCATTGGAAAATTCTTGCAGTTCAGCGAATAACGTTATTAAAAAAATGTCCATGAATTAATTGGGAGGTAGTACATCTTTGTTAATTTCATTAATTGATGTAATGAAAATCTGGTACTTTCATAGGAGTCGGGCGAATTTGTTTCGTTTTCCACTACCACGACATTTTTCCCATAATTCTTAAGATATTTGCACGCAATAAATATTTTATGTGGCGCCTGTTTCTGTTTATATAACAATTGCAATTTTTTTTGTAATTGAGTACACCTAACAAACCAGTTCGTGACGAAACACACTTGATTTTAACAATATTATTGTTTAGAGAGCTCTAGAAGTCTGAAGAGGCACTGATAACTTCGAAGTCACTTGACCAAATAGAATAAAATTTAGAGGGAGCAAATAACGTAATTTTTGAAAATTTTTGGCACATTTTTTAAATTTCTCTCATTTTTGTGCTCCGAATAATGCCGTAGGGGGCCTTATTTACCCCCTGAAAATTTTCTCAAATGTTTTTAATTGACCTCTTCCACTTTTAAGCCATATTTGAATTGAGAAAAAAATGCCAATTTAGGAAATACTAAAAAATGATCGGTCGCCATTTGAGAAAGGAGCCCCCCATGCCGTTACTTAGTAGAAAAAAATTATAAAAATGTAAAAGTTGTGTAGAAAAATTACAAAAATTATTTCAATTAACGTCTCCAAATTTCATTCCATTTGAGCAGTTAGTTTCTGAGATTTCAGGATATCTCCCGACTTTTAGAGCTCAGATAGCAGATACGCAAAGAATTAATTTACAATATGTAATTGGTTGTTCCAAAATCAATATTTCGTACCATCAACTTGACATTTTAAAATCGAAGTTATGTTTAAATGTCGCAGTCTATTTTTGTAACTATAGGTTTTCTCGTACACCACAAAATTAAATCCGCAGGAAAAATTATTGCTCAATTAAGTTAGTAATTGTACTATCTTGTCGTAAACATATATGTTAATTAATATAAATACAATGAAAATTAAAAAAGAATTAAATATTAATTGTGAGAACTGGGGAAGGACTAACTAATAAAATAATCTTTAATTATCAATGTCAAATGATGCAAACATGCAAAACAATAATGCATACGATATCAAACTACGTAAACTAATACCATGCAAATTAATTACTGTACAGTGGCGTCGCTAAGGTGAGAGGGTTTAATAAGAGAAAAGAAAGGAGTGCTCTTGTTTGTTATAAAAGGGTAGTGCTACTGCAAAATTACAACCATCTCCATTTTTTCCCTTCACATTTTTCGGGGTAACAATCTCACCTGTGTGATAAGGCGACAAAGTCGAATCTAGAATCCTTGAAGTTTCTAATTTCATTTCGTGCATTGTAATTGGGGCTAAAGGTGTTATAGACGACCCTGCGTATTTTAAAATTTGTTGTTAAAGACTAAAAGCACTTTTAATCCACCACCACCATGCAGTTTTTTTTGTTTTTTTTGAGAGAAGAGTGCCACTTTTCTTACCTAATGATCCGCCCAGCGAAGGTGCGTACAAATTTTGAGAAGTCGCCTGACTCATTGTGCTAATTGTATCGTATAAATCCGTCGCCGAGCTCACTGGACCGACGCTCGAAAAACCGCCGTGGCCGTCGTAATAAGCCGCCTGACTAGAAGTTCCACCCGACGCTCCTAGTTCCGATAGGAGCTTATGCTCTTCCTTGATGCTCCATTTACTCGACCATAGCTAAAACTCAAAAATTAGACTTCTTCCTTTTATCGAAAACAACATTTTACTTACATTAGAATATAATTGATCTCCATTGTATTGTGATCTTTGTCTTTTAAGGTCATCTTCCGGATGTCCGTTTATATCTCTATTTTCATCTACAACAGAAAAAAGGTTCAATGTTAAATTAATTAGGTTATAACATGTTTGTTAAATTATAGTCTCTTGGAAATCGCGTGGGCAAAAAGTCGAAAATATGGTAAACATGTCATAATGGGCGCATTTCGACCCCTAGAAAGCCCACATTTCATAGCTTGCTGCTAATGCGAAATCGCCGGACCGTACGAATCGTTACAATAGTCGCTAACTTAGTGATTAGCCATCACTCACTCACTGACGTCATTGTTCTGAGATTAATTGATTAAAACAATGATTAGTCGAAGCCATAGAATAAATTTAATCGTCTGTGTTATGCGCGCCCATAACAAAAATTTATACCCCCCAACCCCGTCACGAAAGTTTTCGCATTTTCGCGCAGTTAATTTAAATTGTTGCATTTAGGAAACACTTAAGTTTAAATAAACACAACTTGACCGGAAACCAAAGTTTAACCGGATTTGTGTCCGGTCTAAGCTTTTGTCTTAAGTTTTGCGGTCGGTACGGTGTCCGCGAGAGAACCTTTCTTCCAACTTGAGAAACTAACTTGATCCTTTTGGTTTCCAAGAGTATACAATTACGGGAGCTCTTTAGAGCCTACTAACAAAGGATTTATCGACTCGAAATGTACTAAAAGGTCAAAAGCATTCAGGAAATACTAAAAGTTTTAATAGTTGAATAATGTCATCGTGTGAGGGGAGGGGTGGGGATATTTTTGTGCGAGATATATGTATTTGTGTATAAGAGGAAAATAAATGAGTTTTGATAAAATCAATTGGGAATTCTCTATTAATTTCAATTATGACCAGACTATTCAAATTTCTGTTAATAAAACAATGAACGTTGTATGGGTCGATTCTAAAATAATCGAGTAAATAACGCTTTTAGTAATGTTCCCCATTTTAGTTGACCTAATGAAATTTCTCTGATAAAACATTCACATGTCGGTAATGGAGAATGAGCGAGAATGGTGGCTCGTATTAAATAGGTTGTGTTGAGATAATGAAGAGACCCCTGTCCACTCTAGTTAAATCTGTTGTAAAGTCGCTGTTATTTTATATCCCTAGTGAGTTGTACACTCGCTAGAGAAAATTGTTTCATTTTCAACTTTAACTATCGAACTTCAATTATATGAATATAACGTACGTTATCAGATCAACTTTTTTTTCTACTTCTGGCTTGATATCTCTTTAAAAATAGATCAAATTGATACGTGGACTATTGTAATATTTTCATTGTTAACCCCAGATTAATATTTTTAAAGAATAATTGAATCGCATTGTCTCTACTTCTCTTGTCTTTTAAAACCAGAGTAATTTAATTCGATTTTCTTTTCTATATTTCATTGCGACGTCTGCTGCAATGATTGATAGTGTTATTGAAAGACGGCTATTTTATTTGTGATGGTTTAGCCATTTCTCTACAGCCTTCCCGCACATACAGGGTGACCCCGAGTCCCAAAAAGTCCCATAACTTTTTTGCTATGTGATATATCGACTCGATTTATTTCCAAAAGGTACGTACAGCAATAATGCATAATTCAAGAATAGTCTCGTTTATATACAGGGTGTCCCAATGTTATAAATACACTAAAGTTAGGTTTTTAGAAATGGAACCCCCCTTTCCCCCCCCTAATCTTTCGATTAGTGCAATAATATACAGGGAGTGCTATTTGAAAAAGAATAGTTTTCGACATGATTAAGTTGGCATTTTCAAAAAATCGCACTAACCTCATAAAACTTGATAAAATAGTCCAAGACATGCCAAAAGATTTGGCAAAGCCTCAGGAATCCAGAGGAGAAAGAATTATCAATTTATCTCGAACGGTTTGGAAGTTATGAATTTTCGAGCGGAACCTTGAATTTAGGATTTTTGAACAAGAAAGTGACTTAAGTCAAAAATTGTGACAGGTACGTGAAAACAACCTTGATGAATATTACGCACAATTTAGTTTATAATTCAGAAATAAAATAAAAAAAGGGGGGTTCCATTTCAAAAAACCTACTTTAGTGTATTTATAACATTGGGACACCCTGTATATGAACGAGACTATTTTTAAATTATGCATTATTGCTGTACGTACCTTTTGGAAAAAATTGAGTCGATATATCACATAGCAAAAAAGTTATGGGACTTTTTCGGAACTCGGGGTCACCCTGTATAAGCGGTTTTAGCGGCCATGTGAACCTATGCGTGGCATAATTTCTGAACTAGGTCGTCGTATTCCCATTTAGCACCCATGAACCCCGTATAAGTTACAGCATGTCGTGTAAAATCCAGTCAGCAGCTAGAAGAAAAGGAGACGGCCCTTCACCTTCAATGGCGGCGCGACTCGGAAAACTTAAAAAAAGGCCGCGCTATGTGAACAGAAGACTCGAGTTAGGGTACAGCTTGAAGCACATTAGACCCTTGCCGTCTCTTGTGGATGGAACTTTTCCGTTCAGGTTCCAGTGCAGCTGAGGGCCGCTCTAATGTGCTTCAAGCTTAAACCGTGGAAAAAAATTGAGAAGTGGCCAGCACCACGCTCCATAAAGTTTATCATTACTACGTAAACTTAATTTAAATGACTAATGTGGGAGGGGGGCGTTACTGTAGCCAGCACTGCACTTCTAGCCATCTATGACGACGTAACTGCTCCATTTCAAGAGACAACTGTTTCAGCTTACGCTGTGGCAAAAAGCTTAAGAATGGTAGGAATGTTTTTAAAATTTTTTGAAAGGCACCCCTTGGGTCTTCCTTTAGCAATAAGAAGCGACTAAAAACTGAATATGCCAACGAACGATTTTCACTTTTTGGAGCGGGAAAAACTTTCAATTTTCATTGTTTTTGCTCGAGAGTTGAAAAATGCAAATAAAAATAAACGCGCCAAAATAAAATGTACCCACCCGAACTCACCAGTTCATAAATGTGAAACAAATAAAACGAGTAAATTAGGACTAATGGGCCTATTCTTCTGTTTCAATTTCAGACCTCAATTAAATTTCCCGAATGTAACATTTAGCTAGGGTACCCACTACTTAAAACTTTGCTACGAGTTCCATTTTTCAAGTAAGTAATTCTTATATAATTTAAATTTTAAGTTAAGACTGGGTACTTAGATATTTTTATTATTATTTTAATAATTTTAAGGTCTGGCGATCATATACCTGTGCGCACGACATTAATCATATTCACCGTATAATTTTTGCAGAAACTAACAATTTTTGTCTCTTCGGCTTTAACTTAATAGATGTTTGAAAAAAAAAACACTTTTTAGGCGGCTTTAAGCGATTATTTTACAAACACATACTTTAATTCTATTTTAAATACAACCGTTCCGGAATTGCAAAAGTATAGTAAACCTCTGTTCATCAATTTGAGGTTCCACGGGTAAATTAACGCAAGGCGCCTTCACATCACTCTTACCTTACAGCAAGTGCTAAATATAAGCCATTAATTGGATCTCTGATGTACTAGAATTAGATTACAAAGTAACCACAAGTTATTTTCTACCCATTTAATAAATATCAAAAATAAAATATCAATTCGAGCTCCTTTGAGTTTATTTAAAAAAAAAAATTCTTGCCATTGATAGTCGACTCGATAGCCATCTTTATCTACAAGAATCATAATCACGCTGCATTTAAGGGTAAATCGCGTCAGCGTGAAACGAGCAATGCAACCCTCCCAAGCATCCCTGACCAATCAGCGCCAATGGTGGGTTATGAAGACATCAAGAGCGTTGCTACGCGACCACGAAACTTCACAGTCAACCAAATAAACCACCGACCTTTAATACGACACACTACCCTTTTTACTATTTTAAGCAACGACTTTAATTTACACATGATAATTTAAAAGGTTGAAAAGTATCAAACTGGAATTTTCCTATTGGTGCGATGAAAAAAAAATTTTCTAATTTGAAAATTGGAAATTTGGGGAAATTTTCATCGATGATGAATTTTACTTGTTGGTGTGACACGCGAAATTTTATTATTTGGACGATTGCAAAAAGCGCTCTCACCTCTCACATCAGTGTTACATTGTCCGACGATTTGCATGAGCAGCCATTTTGTGTAATTTCGGTTATTGTTAAGGGTAGACATATGCTTATGTGTCGGCATGTTGGGAAATGAGATTAAGTTACAAACTCCCAAGGCTTAACAGCAGAAGTTTTAAGAGACACAAAAAGTGTACAACTAACCGACAAAGGGAGAATTTGGAATGGAAGAAATTACGATAACAAGGGACGTAATTTTTAGTTTATGAAGGTGGCAATTAGACACAAACCAGCTTAGCCCACTAGCGGATTTTCAACTTTTGAGGTCCACCAAAGCCATTTTATCCGCTTTTAAAATAAATGTCTGTGCCTACGTACGTTTGCGTGCTTCTGCTTGAAGCGTGATAACGTTGAAACGGAACAAAATAGTCGAAAATGTGTAAGAACCAAAAGTTCTCATCGTTAAATTTTCTATAATTTTTATCCTACGAGTTTTTCTCGTAGATGTACAATAAACTCTTTACAAAGTTTGGAAATTTGTAATCAGGCCACATCGATTTTTTTTTTTCAAGTTGCTTCGAGGCACGTGAATGTTGATCGCTTCTTATAAACGTCGAAAATATGTAAAAATATGTTTCCGAGCATCGAAGCTAATATATCAAAAAAGGAAAAACTAACGTCATTTTATATGCAAACTTTGAACGAGGGTTCTATGCATTTATTTCATACTCTGCGTCCGTCTAATAACAAATACAAGTCGCGAACACATGCACCATTATGAGACTTCACGGATTGTGAGCATCCATGGGTTAGTTTTAGCCCCGTCCGTGGACCGTGAGATTTATAATTTTATATTTTGACAATTCCATATAGCAATTTAGGGGGAGCTATTTATGGTCGAGCTATGATGAACTATCGAAGAAAGAGGGATAAAGTTGATTGTCGAGTTGAGTGTTGGATTACATTTAAATATATGTCATTTGAACTGATTACGTTGCGATATTGGCCGACTTTAGTTACGCCTTTTGATTATGTAATAAAAAGATAATTTACTCCTCAAAAATTGAGGGCTTTAGAATGAAAATGAAATGGGAAACGACGTCGGAGTTAAACTCCTCGAACGCTCACCTTTAATATTGTTTTTGACATTTAGAGCTTGCACTTTACACCCTTCAATTTTAGCCCTTGGCAAAAACAAAAACCCTTATTTACGAAATAAATCTTCGACATATCTTCGTGTGGGGCGCATAAAAATTTTATTGTTTAAACTCGGCCCGTCAACCCCGCAAAAGTAGTTTTTGCAAAAATTTGTTTTTTAGAGACGAAATCGAGTACTTGTTTGGTCGATTGGGCACTAGAGTTGTGTTATTGCGATTATATTGACTGGTCCATAGGGAGTAGCAGGGTACATTTGAAATAAATCGACGAGAATGTAGTGAAGTCGGGTATTGTTATGCTAGTGATGACCATTTCTGGTCCCTCTATAGCGAATTCAATTTAATTTGCTTCATTACATTTAATGTTATATTTCAATGTCGTGTGTAATACGCAACTGGTGCTACGTTTTTCAAATTTTTGATTTAATCCTTTCGACTCAAATGCGTATTTTAAACATTTTTAGGGGCATAAATTACCTTGGCTTTTCAAAGCCACCTCATAAATAATGAAATTACAAATTTAGAAATAAAATGAACGATTTTAATAAAAAACGGATTTAGTTGCACTTTCATTAGTTTCGATAGATTGGAATTTATCCCAAGAGATTTTGTTCGAATTTCATTTGCAAGAAACGCAGCATTTACACTAATTGCTTTAAAACTACAAAATAATTTAAAATCAACAAAAATAAATACAAATAATCGAGAAGGGAGCCAACTAAAATCCTCGATAAAGCTGTGGTTCACATGGAGCCACTGCTGGAGAAGCTTTCAAACCGTATGCCCTCATATGCCTATACTCGTATCTAAGAGAAATAACAGATTCTAAACGATGTCAAGAAATCGTAATAAACTCAAACTCAACTTTAGGATATTGTTCTAGGTACCCAGTCAATAGAAAATTGAACAGAGCAAGATGGTGGACGAGCTAGCTGAAAAGAGCTGCTCTACAGCTTCATTAAAATAAACTTTTGGAATAGCCCCAAAAAGGACCGTTCAAGACTTAATCGAGATGAGAACCAACAAAAATCCTCAATAAAGCTGTGGCCCACATGGAGTCACTGCTGATTCAAAAGCTTCCAAGCCGTATGCCCTCTCATATACTTTATCAAAGAGAAATAACGACGTCAAGAATTCGTAATAAACTCAAACTCAACTTTATAATACTGCCCTAGGTATTACCCACTGGGTACCCAGTCAATAGAAGATTAAACAGAGCGAGATTGTAGCTGGGAAAGAGCTGCCCTGCAGCTTCATTAAAATAAATTTTTGAAATAGCTAAGAAAAGAACCGTTCAAGATTTAAATCAGTGGAAGAAGACAGTAGTTGAGATGAAGACCAGCAGGAGGTTGTAGGTCGATGCCAATTACAGCCCCACCAACCGTTTAAGAACTTTAAAAGCTATTCCAAGTAAATGAGAAGGCTGTGAGATAGGCAAAAGGCGCAATAAACCCACTAGAAACTGACTAACGACTTCAAAAGGTATCCCGATAAGTAACCCACAAGACCGATGCTCATTTGTTCGACATTTCGGAAAACTCCCCATTTCAGATTGTGGTAAGAAGAAAAGCCGACTTAAAATGGCAGACGGTGATCATTTGGTTACTTTAAGCGACTTGGGAGGGGGGATGAGTAAAATTTCATCGACTTACCGTGGTCTTCGATTCGTTTCCTCTTAATACTATTTCCATTTGGATCGTGTTGTAAGCCTAAAATACCATTAATGCTGTAAGCGCCAGTTCTCGGTTCCGATAATTGCGTGGCCGGAGCGTGTGCTATAACTGAAACTGGACCTCCTCCTCCAGAACTCGATACACTACCACCACCACCACTTAACGATTGTTGGTGAACACTTTTGGCTTTTTCTGCTGCTTTATTTCTTACAATCCTGAAATTAGAAAAGAAAACTTTATTAACCAAACGACCCCTCTCGAAACTTAAGTTTATTAATGACATAATACGGCTAATATTTCAAACTCTTCTTAATGAGATTTAAATGTTGTGCGTAGCCGCAGACACGTGGCGTTACGCCATTCGCCCGAGTCAATTTTAAGTCACGCGACCTCAAAAATTTACCCTCTAGTGAGCGACTCTTCGGCGAACTCGGCGAAAATGTACGCAATTTTCGCATTTTCGTACAGCTTAGTGCGTAAAATTACTTAATAAATCCCTTTAGGGTTAAAAAAATCTAATTTACGCGATTAATATGTACTTCTGGGGTAATTTAAAAGTAATTCTAGAGGGTGGTTTGAGCACATGAGAGTTTTGTTATTGCGCACGTGTTAGAGTGACGTTTCGAATCGATTTAATTGAATGTGTGAGATGTGTGACTCTTTTAGATTTTTTTGGCAATAGTTAGGCGTTTGGAGTAAGATTTGTGAATATTTGTTATAATGAGGAATGAGGGTAACCGTTTAATTCTGTGTGCGATTAGTACGAGTGGAACAGTTGTTGAAGCTTATTATACGCATCACTAAGTGCTAGTTAAACATAAACAGCAGTAATGTTTCGATAATACATACATAATCACATTATAAGCAAATTCCTTTATTACGTACAAGTACTAATTAATTGTACGTGTATTTGCTCGATTAGATTATTCGATAAGGGTTGTGGGTGGTTATAGGCTAGACGCTATTAGACTCTAGACTCTAGACGATCATCCTCAGTTAGCAACAAATATTCTATTCGAATACTTGATGTTTTAGTCTTAAATTGGATCTTTTTTTGACCCTTAGGCACAAAAAAGTTCCAGGACTTTCATTGCTTACCAAAAAAAAAGGGGCATAAGAAAGGAAAGTGGTATTAGGAATAAGGAAGATTTGATCAAATTCGCTTATCTTGATAGGCCGATAGGCCGCTCTTATTTCAAACAAACAAAACTTTTTCATTTGTTTTATATAAATTTATGTCTTTAACTTAGTTAAGGCGTCTTTTGTGTACTTCATATCAAAAAATAAAATTTTCTTTAGACAAATTCGCCACGAGAACGGATTTAACTGAAAAACAGACGAATTTCAATTTATTCAACTTTTAGAATTGTTTAAGCAGGCGAAAGGGGAGGGAAGCTTAATTTGCCAACTCAGTTATCGGCTCAAGTTCTGTCCGAGACCCGTGCCTTCGAAACTACGAAGTGAATTGATCGAAGAGACCGGCGAGCTGCGAGAGAAGCAATAGCTGCACCCCCGGCCCAAAATTGGAAATATTATCGTCGGCGGTTTTCTTGACTTGTTCTACGAATTGAAACTGAGCACTACCCCACTAAATAAACATCTTCATTCGTAATAGACGGCCCTAAATGCAGATGATGTAACTATAGAGGCAAAAGTCTTGTGACTGTCCTGCGTCGGCTAGAATCCACACGTTGGGAGACTTCTGGTCAAACTTAGAAACACTTGGCCTGCTGACGATGAGATGCTTCTTCTTGTTTCTACTGCACCAAAGTGACCTCCCCCTCCCCCAACCCCAATAATACATTGAAAATACTTGAATTCCGCCCATCGTTTTATTAAAAAACTGGACACAGTTAATAAGGCTTTTCACCACCTTGCGATATTAGCTGACCCAGTTAATAAAGTACCAATTTCCGTTAAATTTCCACTAATTAATTATAAGAAAACATTTTCGTTTCACCCTGTATGTGTAGTATATGGTAATTTATATTTGGCGGTTTTGAAGTTAATATTAAATCTAAAATTCAGTTTGTATAATGCCGCAGCAAAGCTCGCGCATACATCAAAATAACCATATTTGCGTCACTGAGAGCTTATAGTTCTATCCACAAATATAATTTGCGGAACAATTACAGCACACAGGAAGCCGCAGTTAAGTGGCAGTAGTCCAATAAAATAAAGCCCCTGATAATTTTGAGCTTTAAAGTTATCAAAAGCAAAGTAGAACTGTCTGTTTGAGCTTTCTACTGCTGTATTAGCAAAGCACAAAGCTCTGAATCCAGTAATCTAATTTGCAATGAGACTTATTAGTTTGCTCTGTGGGAGTTGCGTTTGTTTATAAAGTGTTTGAAGTAGCTCTTTCACTGATATTATGATTAATACTTTGAGCGAGGGATGTTACGCTTTATGTTGGAATTTGCGGATTGCAAAATTTAATTCACTTAATAAAAGCACTTCTTCTTCTGTTTGTGGTACGTTTTTAAAAGTTTACGTTGTAAGCGACATATTTTTTTTTCAAATTAATATTTTACGATTGCAAATGATAAATGCGAATTAATCTTGCAGACGTGAACTTTAAGGGTGTTATCCCGAGAGGACGATGATTATTATCAGATGAGTGCCTCTTTTCACTACATAGTGTGACATACGGTGTTTGTGTCCCTCTGCGCTAACATACGGCCCTTATATGTTTATTGAGATGTAATGATAATGTTAAGTGCATGTATGCTTAAACAATTTGTTTAATTATTTATGCAACAATTTGTTTCAAAAGCCCTTTGTCGAGTTTCTCTTCGATGTTCCATTTTTGAACTTTAAGTAATCGGAAAAAAGTTCAAATTTTTTTATTGTAAATCTCGACGTTTTCCGACCAAGGAAGCAAAATAAAAATTTAGAATTAACAATTTCGTCTGTCTGTATGTGCGTGCGTGGGCTTGTATCAGTGTAGGGGTAGGGTAGGATAGGGTCTAGCTCCAGTCGTATACGGAATTGAAAGTTTGAACCTCAATCTCGAACGACTTGACTCCGACTTCCTTAGAAAAAAGTCTAACCACATACCTATAGGGGCACGTACTTCCGAAAAGGGTGATAAACATCAATATTTTTAAAATTTTCGAAAATCTAACCAAAAGCTTTCTGAGACACATTTTCCTAATGGGCCTGTTCAGATATCTGCAAGACAATACTTAAAAAACGCTTAAACGGGTTATTCCGTTCTGAAATGTAAAACGTGGAGTTTTTCAAAACCAGATCCCTCCTTACAATTTTGAATAGAAAACTTTTTTATTGGTTCAAACTATTCTAAACGAAATTACCAAAAGTCTGTTAGGCCACTTTTCTTTAATTTTCGCTTAATACCGATTTTAGAGCTTCCAGAATTGTGAAAACTTGAAAACGAATAAAGCGATGCAAGCCTTGACGTGTTTCGATCTTTTCAAAAATTAAAAAAATTTGAACGGTGCTCTCCTGACTTTTTTCACAATTTTGTTAAATTTTCGTACTAGGCGACTGCTTCGCAAGTCGTGCGCTTGTTATCCGACTTTTTTTTTATTTCACACGAATCTAATAATCATCTGCAGTTGTATTCGAAATTTAAGACCCAATAAGTAACGAATCGACCCCCTGAAGTTTCATTCAAGCATCGCATAAACATTTTAATGAAGTATACCACTTTTGGTATAATACCTAAGTCTATTTTAATAGACATAACATAGAGTCCGGTATTGTGCCGCAATGATACGACCAGCTGCTCACATGAAAAGGGAGGAAACTATTTTAAAAGCAATGGGGTAGAAAAGGATATCCGTGAAATATACAGTAGCAAAATATTTGCCGTATTGAAGTGTCAACTATTGTTTGGACGCCTTTGTGTTTCTGTTAGATTTGTTAGAGAAGTACCCTGTTACAAACTTTTGTAATCTATTGCTTTTACTATTCTGGGCTTATGAATTATGCTCACCATAACTTATTTTGCGATTTAAAGTTATTTTATAGGATTACAAGTTGTAATCCGATCGAAAAATATAAAACACCCCTAATCAAAAAGTTTTTTTCTACACCAAGGAGAGGCACGCTCTTTTGTGCACAAACTTGAAGCTCGGAAGAGAAAATAATGGAAAAATAGTGTTTTAATCAAAGATGATAATACGAAAATTAACTTAAAATTTATGTACTGCAACAGAAGAGTATAATTAATGAGCGAATTCGTCTCATCTTAACATCGTCAACGGCAAATAAATTATCCGAAACATTAAGTGCACACAAACCGTACGACTCTTCCAACCATCCATTGTGAGAAGGCTTAAAAGTGGCTCGTTTAATTGCGAGTTGAGATTAATTTCGAAAATCAAAAATTTTGGTTCGAGATCAAAATCGAATAGGGGCTTTAAAAGAAAAGGTCATCCTCGCTCGTTTTAAGAGGGAAACACTCAGCAGTTGCAGGCACACGAATGAAGAAATGGAAGGATGATTTGGTGCCTCGAAAACAATTTCTGGTAATAGTAAGCATGTAGTGCTAGCCGCACTACCTTCAGGAAAATTGCAAGGACTTACGATTACTAGTGTATTACACACAAAAAGGACACAGGACACAGGTGTTTTGGTTGAAGAGAAATATTAAAATTGATTTTGGTTCGTGTTCCACACCAAATTATAAAAGTGCAACCCCTAGGTGGTGAGGTGGTTGAGGTTTGCTGATGTTCTTTTGATCAGCATAGACGACTGTGACCAGTGAGTACGTCTTGTATTGTACAAGTCATTTACTCACCCTGCACCATAACGACTTAGTCAGTCTAATGTAGATAGCCCATTTCGGAGCAATTCTAAGTTGCAAGTTGTTGTCCGTAAAAACGATCTTTAGAAGAGTCGATGAAGAGAAGGGGGGTGCTCTCGTACTGTTGCTTTTAAAAGAAATGTTTTTCAATTTATTTTTGGGTTATAATCTAACCTTCTTACTAGTTCAGTTTTAAGGATAGTCATAGAACCCTAATGACTACTCCTATCATAGTGTTTGCCAGGCCCTTCCAGAGATAATGCGTTCGGTGTGGTTCGGGAAAAATATTTTAGAAACCCCCTATGGTCAGGTTTTATCTAAGAAGAGCGCTGCAGACAAATATTCTTGACTATTTAAGGTCAAACGGCTTCAAATAAAGCTCAGGGGTTTTAGTAGCGATTGATAGTATCTCCAGAAAATAAGTTTCACAAAAGCAAAGTAGGAAACTTAAGAATTAAATTGCTATACTATTTCAGACAAACAAGAAATATTGTTGGAGAGCGACGGGACCCCTGAGTTTGACCAATGAGTTTTTTCTATTCGTCCTCATTTCCACCTTGGCATTCCCCTTTAATATCGAGTTCTCAAGTTGAAGCACCTAAATATTGCGAGGCTCGAAGAGCCAGCCTCTCTTGATAGCCGATTTCTGACCAATTCTAAGTCTAAAGTTGTTGTCCGTAAAAACGATCTTTAGAAGAGTCGATAAAGGGAAGGGGGTTGCTCTTGTACTGTTGCTTTTAAAATCAATGTTTTTCAATTTTTTTTGGGTTATAATCTAACCTTCTTACTAGTTCAGTTTTAAGGATAGTCATAGGACCCTATGACTAGCCCTATCATAGTGTTTGCCAGGCCCTTCCGGAGACAATGCGTGGCTCGTAAAAAAATATTTTAGAGACCCCCCTACGGTCCGGTTTTATCTAAGAAGAGCGCCGCATCTTGATCTTGACTATTCATGGTCCAACAGCTTCAAATAAAGCTCAGGAGTTTTAGTAGCGATTGATAGTATCTCCAAAAAAGAAGTTTCGAAAAAGCAAAGTAGGAAAGTTAAGAATTAAATTGAACGAGAAGGCCGGGGCCCCTGAATTTGACCATTGAATTTTTTCCATTCGTCCTCATTTCTGTCTTTGCATTCCCCTTTATTTTTGTCTAACATATCGAGTTTTCAAGTTGAGGCACCTAATATTGCGAGGCCCGGGAAGCCAGTCTCTCTTGTCCCCTACCCCCACTGATAGGGCCTGGTGTTTGCTATTGCTATTGAATGTGTGAATTGGAATCAAATACAAATAGGTATCTCTCAAAAAATTTCCAAGCCAAATCTCCTTGTTGGCTGTTTAGGAAAATAAGGCAGAGTGCGTGAAATGCGTTGGATCGGGAAACAAATTCCTACTTTAACTAAAAGATTCCATTCAATATTGGAGAGATAGAAGGAATCCTTAAATAAATTGTGCCATTAAATGTAAGAACAGAAATAACGAAAATAAAAGAGAAGTTAGAAACGACAAAAAGTAGTTATTACTGAAGAGCTTGGAACTTGATAATAATTTTTGGCAAATTGTCAAAAAATATAATTATTTTTATACCAACTACAATATTTATCCCTTCGGGCATTATTTTGTAAAGAAAAAAGTTAAGTAAATGTAGGAATAAATCATCTTTTATGAATATAAAGATCGATTAAAACAAAAAGTGTAGATATAAAAGGTTTCTATAATGCGAAGAAATGTATCGAACAAAAAAGAGAGAGTATACACAAAAAATAGCAAAACATAAACAACCAAGAAACAGTTTCATGTTATTATCACAAAAGCTGTTGCGGTGGCACAAAAGCTTTCCTTTTGGTCTCGTGTGCTTGAAAGCACGGCGCAGTAAACCGAACGGCGCATTAAGTTCGTTCATTGAGCTTCAGATTATAGCTCCTTGTCCTATGGCGCTCCACGGTTAAGTTTGATGCAATTTTATACCTCTTTTACGAGCAGCCATCTTAAAGAGAGCTTTTTATTGCAACTGTGTTTTAATACTACTTTACTAAAATGTCTTTACTTTTACGTTACGGCCGAACGGACCTTTCGGATAAATTATGAAATAATTACGTCAAAATTGGGAAGGCTAATTGAAGTTGAAGTGTCACCCCAAAATTTGTCGGGGTGCGGTATCTTTAAACGCATTATTTCACCGACTGCTCACACAGATATAACGCCCTTGCCAGATGCTCGAAAGATTATGTACATCTCATTGAACACCTTTCAACTATATGTATACGACGTCCTTTTTAAGTGTTTCTAACCGTACCAACGGCTTAATTATCGCGATTTGATTTAAACGTCCAGCTTTCAAATTAAAAGCGCCCGTGGAAGGAGTTACGAGTTACGAAACAAGTTGTTAAGTAAAGTCAACAGCTGTTTGGAGCATTAACTGAATAAAAAGAAGTCATCGATCGCGTGGCAATTTCATGTAAATCTGACAGTAGCCCAAACAAACAGTTCCTTGCCATTTTGCAGCATCGTCGAGCGGAGCGGATATCGGTTTGAGCTCGATTTCACGAATCTGAGAATCAGCCGAGCGTTCCGGAACCGGCTTTCTTCTCTTATTGATTTTCTCTCGCTCCTTTACAGTCATCTAGTGGGTATCCTTTCTCGAAAGAGTAAATCCTGAAGGTTTCTCTTTCCAGCACCTTAAATAACAAAGACGTAGCGTCGAGACGCGGCCGTAAAATCATCACCGATCACTACCCCTTAAAGAAGACGCCCCTCCCCTATCTCCACTCGAGCAAATCCGGCTACGCCGCTGCACCGTTGGCAATTGCGATATCATAGAAGTGAAATTTCTTGCCTATTTAAAGTTTTTTAAAGTTGGATTACGTTACGCGGTTCGGAGTAATTGAGAATTAAGTTTGAATGATAAAGTTTTAAGATGGTGCGAGATCGTTCCACCTCAATTTATTCGGAAAAAAAATTCAACTTTGATTTATCGACTGTCCATAGAGTCAATATTCCATAATTAATCTTCTTAAAAATATCCAATTTTTTAAATGAGAGGACAATTTCCAAAGTCGCTCTTTGAAATTTTCGTAACGATTAGAAAATTTAATCCTAAAAAAACCAAGCTGTTGATAGTGGAAAATTGATAACTATAAAAACTACCACCTTAATGACGTTTGTGGCTTAACCGAGTGAAAGACGAAAAAAAAATCGTTAAAACTTGGAAAAACAATTTTTCTTTTCTGAATCTCCGTCGTTCTAATTGCAATGACATAAAAACAGAGCGCCAAGCTATTGTTTGGAGTAGACTTCCGCTGTTTCTACTCAGCATGGCGTCATGTCCGTTTCCGGTTCTCTTTTCCTCCCACTTCTTAACACGAAAAATATTACATTTATCATTCGCTTTATTGGAACATTCCATTACGTATTAAGAATTATCATTAAGGTTTTTCCACTCAATTTCTCTACAGACATCGCTTGTTTTTTATCTTCTGAGCTCTAAGCTTTGGTTTTTGGCGTAAAACAAATCAGTTTATTTCTATTATAACCGAGTTACAACACCGATTCCAACGGCCCCCAGAGTCGACTCATATAAATAACTCTTCGATATACCCGAGGGTAATTTAACTATGTACCTTTTACTGCTTTTTATACCCCCTTCTGCTAGTTTACACGATTATATTGGTACTTATTCGAGCACCCTTATGTGCGTACAACTTGCTCGACAGTGATTTTATTCACTAGGTGCATTTTAGGGAGCGGGGACGCACAGGGAGGTCGTTTTTAGTTAGTAAAAGCAAACTATTAACTAACGCGGAAATAAAAAAAAATCGTGGATAAGTTTAAAGGTTTGGAGATTGACAAGCCCATTAGCACAGACGAACGGGCAAACGAACAGAAAGACAGGTATCGGGCGCGCAAGTAGTGAGTAGACCGAGAGGCAGACGGCCGATACCTGCCATAGCTCTATACTCTATACCAATACATTTTCTGTAAAAACTTTTCTTTTAAATTAATTATCTTGCCTAGGCTAGTTCGTCTTTTCTGTCCCAAAAAAATTTTAAATCTCCGATTCCTTGTATCACCCTGTATCTGCTTATGTTTTTGTCAAATTGAAAATGAGCCACCTCTCAAAGAAAATTACGTTTTCCATATTTTTTGCACTAGTAGAAAGAAAAGCGCAACTAAACATATAACTTGACGTTGCCATTTTGATCAATACACGTGCAGGAGTAAATTCTACCCAATCAAACTCAAATGTGCTCTACAGTCTATCCCTTCTGTTTCATATTTTAAACTCTATTTCAATTACCAAATTATGTTATCGGTAATAAAATAATAAGGGTAGTTACGTAAAAGTTTGTCATAACAATAAACAATAATTATCAAAAATGATATCCTCCACTTAACGCAAAACCATCGCTTAACATTCTTCATAAGAAACAATTGCGTAATCATAGCCACCCTAAATTTATATACAGAGATAACATCGAATGGACTGGGTATGCCAAGGGCTGATTTGACACATTTAATTTGACCGGTTCGTCCCAAGAGTGTTTTCCATTACAATATATCAGTACTTCACACTCGGGATTAAATTCGTCACTTGAGTTGTTTTTTTTAAATAAACAAAAAAGGGCCACTTACCTATTTATTGACGAAACACTAGGTACATTATCTTGCGAACAAATTCCTTCGGCAAGCAATCTATCTCTTATTTCCCACGCGAACATAGTTGGATTTTCTCTTTTATAGTTGGCAATTGCGTCTACAACTGGGGGTGTCGCTACTTTAGGTTTTGAGCCACCAATAACGCCGGCTTTAAAACTACCCGTTTCGTAATATCTGAAAATAAAAATAAAAGTTTTTATTAGAATAACGACTTGTAGTTATTTATGAAAATAATCGAACGAATTTAATTTATTTATTCGACAAAATGAATGACGTGACCACAAACAAACCAAAATAACAACTTACTACTCGCTTGTATACAGCACTTAATTCTATTACAAAAATATTACTTTAAGTAGTTTAATTCAATAAATAGAATGGAAGAGGACACGTGGCTTCAAAAAACTACATGAAAACTGCATATAGGAATCGTCGGCGTCTGGTTTTAGCTATTTCATATGACACGAGTGCAGAAATATGGAGGGTTATATTCGCTACTAACGTTAATGTCGCAAGAGGGACGAGAGAAAACTTGTCGGAAATGCGCAATAAGTTATTCTTTTTTTATTAATTAAACGGCCGTATAGAATTTTTTTTACGATTTTCCATAAAATTTAATGGCAAAACTATACGACTCCGACATGGAGCTAGTTCCAAACTTTCCCAACGCACAACGCAAAAGGGGGTTTTCCTCCGAGCGAGTTACTCATCGGTCTTTCAGAGTCAACTCGAATTTCTGTACAGCGTGATATTAATACGAAAGGCTTATTGTAGCAATTGTAGTTCTTTAGACGACCGTAGAGTGGCACAGTAGAGGCACAGCTTTATCATGAAAATACCAAAAGATGGACTGCTCGATACGTCTAATTCGGGAGGCAATTCTACGAAAATGTATTTTCAATGATTCAAATGATAAACCTTTATCTTCGATGCAGTCGAAATCGACCATACTCAAAGCAAAACATTCTTTCTACGCAAAAGAGGCCTAATTAAATTCTCTAGTCTTCCCTTTGAGGAAAAATCCCACCCTTATTTTATCCACTTTCATGAAATTTTCGAATTATACAATAAAAAGAAAACTTCCCTCCGTTAGATCGATTTGCACTGTCATTTGATATCAACAACGACCAAATATTATGATCCCAAGAGTATTTTCGGAACCCTTTGTCAAGTGACTGTATATACCATCGAGTGATACAGCTTATAGCTAATTTGCTATTAACAAGATTACACAGAAATAATGTGATTCAGTTACATATGCGGGCGGGCACAGCGTGACGAATTTATATTTTGCATCAGTCAGGGGTATATATTTCCTCTAAATGAATTATATCATTTATTAATTAGCGAGGATGGTGAATTTTAATTAATTTTTGGCTTATCAATACGCCGATGTTATTTATTGATGACGGAAGGGTCGTTAAAAAATTTTTCGACGTACTGAATGATCGCTGAAAACTGTGGCTTGTTTTGCATGCGTATTTCTCCCCGATGGGAAAAGTTGGATTTGAAAAACAAATCTCTTCAAAAAACTAGAGGTAATGCAAGAGCCGCGACTCTGCATTGAACATATTCTTAGCAAACGTTTGCTGTAGGCTCCGTCTTTCTATCGTGCACTAACATTCCACATTGTTTGGGTTTTCGTTCCGCCCAACCTCGAGATGAGTATATCCAGTTTATCCAGTATAGCCAATTTCACTTTAGGGCCTTCTTGAGACACTAATTTTTAGCTTACGGCTGCAAGAATGATGGTTTCGCACCATCACAGTCAAAGGGATGGCCTAATCAACGTACCACTCATCTTTTTCAAGCAGCGACTACTACCAACACGCCAGGTGGCAGGTTTTGAGCTCTCGAAGTAAGGGCTAGCCTGAATTAAATGACTTGAACATCTCCCATCTTAGCAGTAGGTGCTCACCCAATACAGTGCCGATCTAACGTTAAACGTTGTGCGCCACGCAATCGAAATCGACACACGAAAAGTGACTTGAATAAAATAAACTTTTTGTTTTAGAAGCCTTAAATTAAGTTTATAAGTCTTGTGTTTTGTTTATGCGAAGGTAATATATTTACCGTCACTGCGAAGACCTCACACATTCAAGGAGCTGCTCGGAAACGCTTTCTTAAGTTACAGCTTACAGCGCTGCTATCGCGCAATGCTTTGAATTTTAATACGAAAATACTGAGAGTGATAGTGTGAACCTTTTTATACGCAAAAATATTAGTTTTGCGCTGATCGACTTTAATGCAGGCAGGTTAGATTCAACCGTGGCGCTGCATCGCTGATTTAAGAGGTTTCTCGGAGAGCAAATTCACGCCCGACTCATTTCACCCCATCGCGAGAATTTGAAAAATTAGAAACACTTACGGAAACTACGCTCAAATTAAAATAACTCAGAAATACACCTCAATGTATTCCATTATGTGAAATACACGTGTTAGCAATATAGACATGAGTGTGAAGAGTAATTTACAACGCCAACTTCTCTCTTGATCTATAGAAACATCTGCGTTTCGTTCCGTTTAAAAGAATTTTTCACCAACACTTTATTGCAAATTTTCTCAACTTTATTTGACTGGAGAATATAATTTTTGTCAACATATTGTTAAAATGCACGCCAATTAGTGTTTAGTCAAAGTCGAACAAATTCCTCTTCTACTTTACTAAAACTTACTGAAACATTTAAAGCGCGCATAAATTTTATTTTATTAAGAGGAGGTCTTTTCAAGCCCAATTAATTTGTTTTTCTTCGAAACGAAGCAATTTTTTAAAATTGCGGTCTCACAAAATACTACTAGTCGTGTGGATGATGCGCAATCTTAATTAGAGACGAATTGTCCGATGTGAGGTTAGATATCGATGATATCGCTAGATGACGGTGAATAAGTTGAAGAATTGGCCATTCATTTGTTTTTGTAATCAGTCGAACAATAATTATCGAAAGAAATCAATTACGAGTTTTTATGTGCGTACTCGACGGTCATCGTTTATAATTGGTTAAGACCGAAAGAATGATAATTAGGGTTGGGGTATTAATAAATAAAAAAAAGAATAAACTTTTATGTTTTGAACACAAAAATTACATCTTGACTTTTTTTTAGATTTAGTTATGATCCCCAGTATGCTTCTACATGTAACTTATTTTCAGCGTTCGTATAACAGGATGATAAATGTAACAACCCCATGCGGTCTTTGGTTATATAAAATAAAGCTCATCTTTTTGGGAAGTGCACACTAAAAAACGGGAAAACATTACCAGCAGGTCGCATGATCGTGTTAGCCAGGGGTTGTCGGAGAGAGAGCCGGAACTAGGAAACAGCATGGAATGAGGAATCTGGATGATAGGGGATTATAGTTACGAGTTTTATAAAGTGGGGAATAAAGTTGTTCTCTTTTTTTTTTAAAGAAAAACTTACAGAAAAAAAGAAAATGAACTTTAAGAAAGATTTCGCCAAGGAAGTATTGTTTGAAATTTAATACCAACTTTACTGATAATAAATTTTTTTGTAAATTACCAAAGTTTTTATTGCGAAAATTTAGCTTCTTTTGTTATACTATAAGTTTTAAACATTACTCACCTCGATAAAATTTTTGATACGCATCCGTGTGATACCCTCAATTGTCTCGATATATCACAGGGTCGTACTCCGTTATGTGCGAGCTCCACTATCCTTTGCCGGACCACGTCGGGTAATGGTCTTCCGTTTACAAAAACGCCTCCTAATTGATTAACGCCTCCATGACCTTAAAAAACAAACGTTCAGTTAATTTTTGCCTCACAAAAATAATCAATTACTGCTGGAAATTAACCAGAGCCGTAGATCAGGGCTAATTGCCTGACAGCACATATCACACTAAGATTATGCCCATAATTTAAAGTTTCAGAAATTTTTCTGAATTTTTCCTGCACCGCTTAAGGTAGGTATAGGTATACGGTCTTATTCAAAATTTTTTAAACGCTTCATTTAATTTTTATACAGTTCATTAGCTAACCGAAACGAGTACCATCGGTTGCCAAAAAAATTCTATAAATAGTTATAAGTTGGACATTTAAAAACCAATTAATACCTACTAAATTTCAAAAACAATTGTCTTTTGTGACACTTTGGAATTAATAGCAACTTTAAATCGAAATCACGATTAGTTCGTGCTGCTTTACAGATGTTCTTAATCCATTAAAACTTTTTCCTTTATTTTTAACCTGTTCTGTTTAATATTTCATTGTATAATTAATAGAGAGGTATTGGTTTAAAATTTACAAGGAGAATTGAAAAAGTGTGCGTCTCTATCGGTACTTTTACATTTTTTTGGCGTCGTCCATTCGCGAAAATACGCATAATACGGGCATTGCAGCAATATCAGTACTGATGATGGGCACCCCGATGTCATCATTTCAAAACTACTCGATTGTCGGTTTACAAAACAATTTTTTACCCTCATTAGCCTCTCGAAGAAAAATGGCGAACAATAAACAAATAATTAGCGCACAATTATTTAAATTATCAACCGTTAGATTTAAACAATTATTTTAAGTACTTCTATTGATCACAATCAATTGAAAGCGTTAATTTGCAGGTCAAATTAACGGACTTTAATAATTTTATTTCAAACTAGAATTATAAATAAGCCGAGCCGTGCCAAATGGAAAAAAAGTTTAATTTTTTTGTGGGTGCTTTATCAAAAAGTGACAACAACGATCGTTCAAAAGTCGCGTGTCGTTCACGTGCGCCGATAATTCCCCAAACTACGAAAAGCTCTCTTCAATACTCAAATGGGAATTATCATTAGGGCGAATTGTCCGACGATTGTTTATTATACAACACATACAACCTTCTTCGATGATTTGCAAACAACGAAATTTGATTAAATTGCAACTTTCTAACGCAATTTAATGTTTTTAAGCGGTCGCTTAGTGGTAATGGGAAAAAAGTGTGGATATATACGAACGCACCTACAAGAAATAGTATTTTAACTATGCGTCTTTCTATAACAAAAATGAAGTTATTAATTAAATGTATGTAAAACACTTTCGAAGCATATAAATAACAATCAATGCCTTGCAAAATACATAATCTCGGTGTCTGAGAACTCTGCGAGAGTGACAGAGATTAGTGTAATTATTTAAATAAAAAAGGCAGTCACTTTTAGTGAATATTAGCAACAAACTAGGCAGGAAATTATAAATTCAGGCGATTAATTAGTATAAAAGCCTATAACTTATTTATATAAAATTAACTCCCTCGAATAGCAATAAAAGTTTATTACTAAAGTAACATTTGCATAATTTATAAATTATCCTACAAGTAATTGCTTAATTAAAGGACATGGGCGATCAATCAATATGTCGTTTTAATTTAAAAAGTTTAAAAAATGTCCGTCTGTCCGCTTTATTTTACTTATAGTGAAAGTTGTAGAAATTGTGCAAAAAACAATTGCTCGTTATTTTGGATTTTTGCGCTGTCTTGACGATAATAGGGTGTGCGATTGGCTTTAACAAATGATTTTTACAATAATAGGCAAGGTATCGTTTACAGTAAATCAGTTAGTTTTGTTTTGTTAAATTAATTTTATTCCCTTCAGATTTCAGACTTTTTTTGTTAATAATATTTCGGTCACTATTTCTTAAAGAAATGGAGTACGGCGAGTAGATACTACTCGTAATGACCATCTATTGACGACAGGGATAGGTGCAAGAGCAGACCATAGTAGCTAGTTTTCTCTTAAGCCGCCCACGGACCTCGTGATTATTCATCGGTCATCGATGATCATGATAAGCCGTCATGATCGCGCCTAATGAGCCCACAGATCTCGTGATTTTTCATCGGTCCTCGTGACAAACACGATGTTCAATCTCGACGGTTTGTCACGATAATGGGTGAAAAATAACGAGTATAGGTTTGTGGGCTCCTGAAAGGCTTGAAAACCAATCACCACGGCTTGTCACAATCATCGATGATGACTTGATGACCGATGAATGGCGAATGGTATGGCGAGTAGATACTACTCATGAGTATATATTGACGACTGGAGAGGTGCAAGTGCCGATCATAGCTAGTTTTCTGTTAAGCCTCCCACGGGCCTCGTGATTTTTCATCGTTTTTCGGTAATCGTGATAAGCCGTCGTGATCGCTAGATGAGCCCACAGATCTCGTAATTTTTCATCAATCATCGTGACAAACACGAGGGTCAATCTCGACGGTTTTTCACGATGATGGATGAAAAATAACAAAGTATAGGTTTGTGGGCTCCTCGTAGGCTTGAAAACCAATCACCACGGCTTGTTACAATCAACGATGATGACTTGATGACGGATGAAATAGATTATGGCGAGTAGATACTACTCATGAGTATCTACTGACGACATGGAGAGTTGAGAGGTGCAAGAGCAGACTGTAGCTAGTTTTCTCTTAAGCCGCCCACAGACCTCGTGATTTTTCATCGGTCATCGTGACAAACGTGAGGTTCAATCTCGACGGTTTGTCACGAGGGTCGATAAAAAATAACGAGGTACCTATAGGTTTGTGGACTCATCGTAAACTTGAAAACCAGTCACCACGGCTTGTCATAATCATCGATGATGACTTGATGACCGATGAACAATTACGAGGGCTGTGGGAGGCTTTAGAGTATCCAGGGGACGTGGGACACTTTCAAGGTTCAATTCTTACGCCACAAGCACGCACTGTGGTTGAGAGCGATTAGTACTCTTCTACAAGGACGTAGCTGGCTGTAAATTGGGCTCAAATGAGAAAGGGGTGAAAGTTAATCAAATGAACGCAAATTTTGCCAGAAAGTTTCGTTCTTTCCAGTCAGCATTTGTTCTATTTTGAAAGTCGGACGAACTTAATACTACCGCGAATGGAAAATACTAAAATACAAACTGATCTATGTGCTCATCAACAATATTGTTGATATGCCCATATGGGCATTTTAAGAAGTTATCAAAAAGTCATTAGGAGTTAATTCTTTGACTGAGGCTCTCTGGTGACCAAATTCAATAAATTTGACAAAAACTTGTGTGCCATTTACCTAGACCACCCGTGGGGTCACTCCTCCGTTTAAAGAAAATAAACTTTTGGGATTTACCGTCCTATAGAGAATTTCTCTTTTCCCCCTCCCCCTCACTCTTTCAAACTTCAGATTGTTTAGGCCACAGTTCTGATTAAACAGGAGCTCAATAGCATCTCGCTATCTCGTGATTCTATAAGAAGTTTTCCCCGGGGTTCCTAGCATTCACGAGGACCCGCCTAATTTTCAACTGTTGTTGCTCATTGTCATTATTGTTGTCATTATTTTGACCTCGATAAGATTTCTCACCGTGCTCCAGCTCTCTTTATGCTACATCATTTTATGAACGTAGTTGTGTGTGGCTAGGAAGTAGAAAACCTAATATAAACTAATCCAACGTAACCTAACCTAACATGACCTGACCTAACCTAACTGAACCTAATGTAAGCTAACCTAACCTAACTAAGCCAAGATAATATTATTTTTCCATCATTTTTAATAGAAAGTCAGCAAATTAAATTTAAGTCACAAATTAAAAGCTCAACAGGATACAAAGGCATGGTTTATGCATCAAAGGACTTTACCAAAACCGCCAAGTGTGTGAAATAATAACATTTGGAAAAAATGTGGCAAGTAACAACTTTCAAATGTCTAGTCATCTTAAGCAGTCGGTATGAACTCTGTTTGACCTAGATCCATATTCGGCCCTGCTTTGAAAGGGTGGCAGCTCATCATTTTGGGCGTTGCTACGACCACTCCAAATCGAGTAGAATAATTTCAGATGTGGGTTAATAACTACTGGATGTGGCGAGAAAGACTCTGTTCAAAGACTCGAATCGAGCATCAATTTCGTTTTTCTAAAAATGATAATTTTGGAGCTGGACAAGCACAAAAATGAGGTTTCGACCTTTCTAAAGAGGACGAGGTAATATTTCACAAAAATTTTTCTAGTTACTTTTAGCACAGATTTCCACCACTCGGGTACGAATTACGGTAAATAAAAATTCCATTATTAGAAAACTGATACAAAAATAACACCTCGTTAATATTATTTAGATCTATAGAGAAAACCGGTAACATAGTAAAATCAAGATGAACCTTTATGATTACAATTTAAAAAAAAAGAAAAATGAAGTGCATTGTGTAACCGTTTTTGTAATGATCTTGAGTTCAAGTTCACTAATTGCCGTAACCACCAAAGCTATTGCATGACTTTGCAACTCTTGCCTCTACACATTGATAAATGATTTGACCCGTTCTCTAAACCCTACCGCACGCAGATATCAGCTACTAACAACATTTACCAGACTATATATAAAGAGAAACGTGTGTTAAACAAACCACAGCCAAAACCTTTTCTATTTGCTTTTTTTAAAGAAAAATTAGCTTTTAATTGTTATTTTTTTAAAAAGCGAACGAAGCTTTGAGTTTAGTTAATTAATTCTGATCTTGCTACTCAAATATAGCGCAAAAAGCCAGTACTAGCCCATCACGATAAATGCTACCTTGTGGCGCGTTCTCGACAATTTTAGAACGAATAGTTTGTGATTTTAACACGAGCAGCTCGCGAGCACGTTGAGAGCCACTAGCGAACATAAGCACCCCCGGTTGTATCGTGAAGAGTGCCAATTTTTACGCCAGTGTAAATACGAAATTATGGTGTGGTAACCTAAATATAATAATAGCTATATGATCAAGTGGCAAGTGCAAACTTCCAACCCCAATTTAATTGTGTAATCTGATAAGTAGAGATAAACATCACAACATGTGTTGAGTGTTTTAAGGGCAGAATAATCCAAACGCACTGATAATCTAACACATTAGCTAAACTGGGTATTATCCTCTTAAATATCAAGTAGCAAGAAGGGGGGTGAATTGAAATATTCCACTTCTACCATTGTGCGATTAAATAGATTAGATAAGTAGGCGTCGAAATGAAATCGTGTCTATTTATCTGATGAGAATAATTTGTTTTTAAGTGACGGCGTTGAAAACGTTTGTTTTCATTAATTGGATTTTACGAAAAAAATGTAGGTGAAATACGCACATGACTCTTCAAAACAGCTTACGCACAATTTTTGATCGAATGATTGATTGTACTCGCCTCATTTCGGCGCTAGAAAATTGTAACACTTACAAGTTTCAATTATTGTAACGGAAACAAGCCAAAGGCCGGCCACATCACGGCGTCGGTTGAAATTTAATTAATTTTTGGCGACGAAGTGAAAAAAATAATTTTGGAAAATATAAAAAAAAATTAAATTAGCCCAACTTGGGAAACAAATTTTATTGGTAGGTAACACGTCTTTGGTTTGTTACGGTAGCTTTTAAAGTGGCCGATATAAATCACGAAATGGTTTTGTTAATAAAGCCATACAGAGATTATTTGGTCGAGCGCACACGCATTCACCAAACTCCGATTCAGAAATTTACTTTGCTTTTAAGGTCCATTCAATAGAAAAATATTTAGTTCTATTCACTCAAAAGTGCCTTTGGGCCGCGTATATCTGCGTGTGGAGGTATATTATGCACTTTTCCTATACACGCATGCAGTGGAACGCTAGTAAATATTTTAAGAGGCCCCCTTTTCTTACAGATAATATATTCGGCTATGTTTTTACACACAAAGAATTTGAGAGAGTGCATTATGTTTGCTTTTGTTTGCTAAAAGTTAAAAGTCGACCTATAGAAATTCCCCACCATAGAAAAATGCACAACCAGATGCTTTTGATATCGCATTAAAAGTATTTTTGTTGTGATGTGATGATTTTTGTATGAAGTTCGGTTAGCGAGCGACCAAAAAGTCGTATAATCCCCTTCAGACTACCCTAAGCGCCTAAGCTAAGATGGACTTGTAACTAATTCAAATTTGGAATTTTTAATTAGCTTTATACGCTTTAAAATGCCACACGCGCTCAGAATTTTATACTACGACAAGCCTGTCCACTGTCCAGTTCGCACATCAGATAAACAGAAACTGGGGCATCTCTGTGGGCTGTTCAGGCCGACTGTCCGAATTTTGGGCCTAACCTCAGCAATTTTGAGCGTTGCTTAAGAATTTTCCAGCACGAACCGAAAGGCCCGAGCCTGTAGATGGAAATGGGGCAATGACCCAGACTCACTATACACGGCTGTTCCGGCCGACTGTCCGAATGTTAAGCTTGGCCCGAGCAACTTCAAGCCTCGCTTGAAAATTTTAAGCGCGGGCCGAAAGGCCCGAGCTGGTGGATGGAAAAGCGGCAAAAATCTAGGCTCGCTATACACGACTGTTCAGATCGACTGTTCGAATGTTAGGTCTAGCCCGAGCAACTCACGCGTTGCTTAAGAATTATTTAGCGCGGATGGAAAGGCCCGAGCCGGTGGATGGAAATGCAGCAAAGATCTAGGCTCACTATACACGGCTGTTCAGGTCGACTGTCTGAATGTTAGGCCTTTCCCGAGTAACTTCAAGACGCGCTTGAAAATTGTTCAGCGCGGGCCGAAAGGCCCGAGCCCGTGGATGGAAATGCGGCAAAGATCTAGGCTCACTATACACGGCTGTTCAGGTCGACTGTCTGAATGTTAGGCCTTTCCCGAGTAACTTCAAGACGCGCTTGAAAATTGTTCAGCGCGGGCCGAAAGGCCCGAGCCCGTGGATGGAAATGCGGCAAAGATCTAGACTCACTATACACGGCTGTTCAGGTCGACGGTCTGAATGTTAGGCCTCTCCCGAGTAACTTCAAGCGGCGCTTGAAAATTGTTCAGCACGGGCCGAAAGACCCGAGCCGGTGGATGGAAATGCGGCAAAAATCTAGGCTCGCTAAACACGGCTGTTCAGACCGACTGTTCAAATGTTGGGTCTAGCCCGAGCAACTTCACGCGTTGTTTAAGAATTATTTAGCCCGGACCGAAAGGCCCGAGCCTGTAGATGGAAATGCGGCAACGACCCAGGCTCACTATACGCGGTTGTTCAAATCGACTGTTCGACCTGACCCGAGAAACTCCACTTGAAAACTTTTCAGCACATACTAAAAGGCCCGAGTCTGTGAATAGAAATCCGACAACGACCTTAGCTCACTGTACACGGCTGTTAAAGTCAACTGTCCTAATGTTGGGCTTGGACCGCGTAACTTTAAGCGTTGCTTGAAAAATTCTCAGCGCGGGCCGAAAGACCCGAGACGGTGGGTGGAAATGCGGCAACGACCCACAGGCTCACTAATATACACGGCTGTTCAGGTCGACTGTTCGAATGTTCAGTCGAGCCCGAGCAACTTAAAACGTTGCTTAAGAATTGTTCAGCGCGAGTCGAAAGGCCCGAGCCTGTGGATAAAAATGCCGAAATGCGGCAACGACCCAGGCTCAGTCGAATGTTGGGCCTGGCTCGAACAACTTTGAGCGTTGCTTGAAAAATTTTCAGCACTGACCGAAAGGCCCGAGCCAGTGAATAGCAATGTCGAAATACAGCTACGATTCGGGCTCCTTCTCCAAATATTAAATTGTTTTACACTCACAGATATTTTAAAGTAGAACTAAAGAGAATTTCTTAAGTAATTGGATTCTAGAAACTACACGGCACAATTTCATGAAAATTTACTTAATCTGAAAGTCTCAGGAAAACCTGTACGTGGGAAGACAACGTAAATTCTGACATGCTTGGGCAGTTTTGACCTGCACAGACATACCTACCGTAGTAATACTCTGAGTAGTAATATCTTTAGGGACCTTTGCACCAGACAGTTTTCTACTATTTAGAGACACAACAAGATTTGGGATGCAATAAAATATTACATTAATTTATTGGGCATATTTTAATAGAATTCGCATTCTACATATTTATTCTGATTTTAGCATTAAAACGCACATAGCCGTAAACAGACCGTAATCCAACGTATTTGCACCGCACATGATTTGTTGAAAAGTAGACGTTTGTCAACTTCAACTACAACGCAGGAAGAAGTTTTTTGTTTAAACATTCAACAGGAATTAAACAAATACGATTCAGGAAATAAACAGGTGGTGTAACGCCCTAGCGGGCGTTGCTTAAAATTTTGTATGCGGTGTCACATCTCGCGAGGCAATGGCAAACTAACAAAAGCTAAATTGTTAGTAAATCTCCTCAATTTGGTAGTTGAGATGCCCAAAACTAAAATGTAGGCCCTATACGTTGACTCAAACGTTCATTTGTGCGGAGAAAGCACCTATGCTGTTTTAAGGGCAAAGGAAAGGCTATCACAGACACGAATATTCTCAATAATAGTTTTAAAACGGCCCTACATTGAATAGCAACATTTTAAAGACTTTTTAAGACTCTCATATGAGCACCAGTGGTAAACTCGGAATTTTGGTTGAAAAGCACCAGCAAATATTGGACGGAATTTCCTATGAGTGGCTTTTCTGCCTTACGGCCTTACGGCACATTCAAGTTCCATTCAAGTGTTTCAATGTGCTCAATTTATTTAAGCCTAAAATAGATCTATGTGGACACCATTCAGAATAATTTGGGATCGTATACTAAATATCTAAATTTATTTTTATTTCACGTTATATTAGCTACATCCACTCGCAAAAATGTGACCTGATCTTATCATAATCGTTAGGATCATTGTGACAATCGCGTTTGAAGCGCATTGAACTATTAAAATAGCTTGTATTGCTGTGAGCTTTAAATTTTGAGGCGAAACAAGGTATCATTCAAAACAGCGGTGAAGCTTTTATAATTATTGTAAACGCTATTTAGGTTATTTTCTCCAGTTAACTGCGCTCGAACTAAACTACGAGGCGTAAAACTTCTCGGTAAGAAAATTGTCAGAAAATTTCAAGTCTCGAAGGAACGAGAAAATTTTTAGAAACGTCTGTTTGTGGTAATTTTTAGAGCTTAAAATTGAAGCCATTCCAAAGCTATTAGGTTTGTGGCGGAAAATTTATCCGTGACGGGTCTTCGACTTTCTAGTCTCGCCTCAATTTCCCCAATTCGGACAGGAAAAAAATTAAAAAATATCTTACAAGTGTAATATTCCATCATATTTTGATTGTAGCGATAAGCCGTAGTCAAATCCATTGCCGCCCCCGGTGACCGAAACGACAAAAGTGATGCTAAACTTGCGGTATCCAGATTGCCGATATCACTTCACATGCACTCTAGATTTACCACTTTTTAATTAATAAAAACCGAGATTACTAATTAACATAAACGGTTCTTTCATTTTTATTATTTTTTAATAGACCCCTCACTATCTCATGTTTAAAATTGCGGTTGAAATTAAGACTCTTCTCTCACTTATATTATACATCAAGTCCACCTTTTCGTTTCTTAACAAAAGGTTAAATTATTCTAAATTTTTTTTCGTAACAGTTTGATAATAAAGGTATATTTGTACTTTAACGAGTTTGGTTAAACCGTTTATAATAAAATATGACTAGAATGAGAGCGTCGGTTGCCGTCGGGATGCTGGCAGACGCTCAGGCCGGACGCGAACGCGATGTTTGCAGGGCTACTGAGCGGATAAGCGAGTCCTGTCAGTCCAAGGGAGGAGTCAGGATTGTCACAGCGGTTGGGAAGTCAATTCGAGTATAGTGATACACCTAGTAGTAGATTTGTATGTGGGGTGGGTCAATTTAAAGGTATCAATGTGCTTCCCTTACGAACATACAGGACGTTTAATTAAAATTTACACTTTTCAACTTGTAAATTACGTTCGCGACGGTGGCAAATGTGACGTTTTGTTGTTTAACAAAGTGCCATTAAGACGCTTATACAAGGTGTTTTGGGTAATTCGTGCTTAAGCGAAAGTGGGGCCTTAAATACTTAATCTTAAAATTAGAAGTTAGTTTAGGGTTAATTTTTTTTTCGTAAAGTGCAAAGCCGCTTAGTAAAAATAACAACCCCAACTAATACCAGTAAATTTTTCCGGCATTTCTTCGACTAACCTAATCTGAGGTATACATTAGGGTCGGTCGGATGCATTAAAGGGTAGATTTTTGGGCGCATGTGCGTCGGTACGTTACCACCCTCTTGCATAAGGATTGGAGCTTTTTAAGAACTTGATGGACGCTTGCGCCACTGTCAATTATTTTTAGAGAAGTTGGCGCTTCTCATTATTTCCGATTTCCTTTGGAATTATCTCGCGCACTTTAGTTAAAGCCACCTAAGGCGTTATGTTCGTCTTGGAAAACTTTTTACGTATTTTCACGAAAATTTTGATTTTCTTAATTTTTATGAAAATCGAAACTTGGGCAACTTTTAAAAATTTTGCGGTGTACCCTCCTTTTACATTATGAATAAATTAGCAATACGAAGTTTTCCTTTGATCTCCACGTATTAGAGGAAAACGCACACGAGGTACGAGACGGTTTTCAACAAAAGTAATACAAAAACCGCTGTATGAATTTCACTTTGTTAAATAAAAATCCATGCACGCACAAACTCGGTCAGACTTTTCCCAAATTTATTGGATTAACCCCGGGAATAATTTAACTTTCTTAAGGGCGCACTAATTAACGATGATTGAAGATACTCTCGCGTAAGAACTGATTGATAAATAACAATTGCCTCTATTAGTTCTCACGTATAGTATCAGTTTCGTTCTTCCCCACTACAATTATAACATTCAAGGGTTTCTTTAGAAAAGACCGATTTACCTTTAGGGCTTTTATTGCCCTACACGTCCGCACGATCCAAAATTAAACTTTCTGAAAAATTTAAATGGCGTTAAACATTTAAAAGAAATTTTAGTTTGATTATTACCTATTTCTGAATATTAAAAAGCAGGTAATAATATAATTTGTTATTGCCTTGATTCGCCTTATTAAGGTTTGAGGTGTTTAAGAAGCGTGGAGTTATGGCCCGCGGAGGACTCTCAGGTGTAATTGATCTTGGCATAGTAATCGATACTTTGGGGTATCGTATTATGATACTGGGAACAAACCAAGTCTCATTCACTAAACTATCGGACTTATGCTTCAATGATAATTACTACTTAAGTATTGTACAAGTTTTCCGTTTCAAATTTTCGAATTGTTTAAGCGTGTGAGCCTAATTGCGATTTCGAGATTTTTTCTGAAAATGCGGAAATGAATTTGAGATATTTTTACAGTTTGAACTTGTTTAGTTTATTCGCAACATATAAGCGGCGCTTATTGCGTTAGGAGCCAAACCAAAGATATGATGATATAAACTCGAATAAAATACAATATACCTACTCTTACATTTTTTTACCTACATACATTCCTAGGCAATAATAACAAGAGAAAAATGATAAAATCCAATAGCCCTTTTAAATACGCGTCGATTGATACGTAACACAAAAAATAGCGTTTTTTTAAACAAACGTCTGTCCGTCGCCCTCAGGCGGTTGATCGAAATATACTGATTTATATTAGCAAGCTAGGCGATTGCGCCTACTAGATAGACTTTCGTTAAACTTGTATTAACATTTGAAGTCCCTTGTAAAGGCATTTCTCGTAATTTTCATTGCTGGGCTCTTTTCTTTTGTCTTGGCGATTTTAAGGCCGCGTCGATTTTTACGGTTAACCACCGCGATACAACTCAATCTGTCATAATGCGATTAAACGGATTAACAACCTTAATGTAAAGATTACAAGTAAATTTCACACTTTTAAATGCACTCGTGAATAATTAATTATTTCTTAAACGACTTTTTCGTTGTCTCGAACAGTCGCAAAAATATTTAAATGTGAGCGTTAAATTAAATTTGGTAACAAAACAATTAAATACCGCGTTTATATTCTATAGTTCATTGTGCCCTTTTTAATAACAAATTGCTCACTTTTGTTCGAATAGGAAGTCGCTACAATAGTGAGGCATGAAAAATATTGTTTGTTCCACTAGTAAAAAAAAAAAAAACTTTTCACCAACTTTTAAAAGAAATTTTTGACTTTAAATCGATTACTTTTTATCAAAAGCTACTTGTTACGCATTTAAACGCAAGATTAGTTGCTTTGTTAAGTTTTAAAAATTAATTTGAATGTCTTTATTTTATGAACAGTTTTCATTATGTTTTCGATAAAGGACAAATTTGAAATTTGTACGACTCAGCTGGGCTGGGCTTGTAACTAATTTCGAGAAGAATTAATTCTTGGAGCGCGAAATTAATTGAATTGGTTTAAAACTGGGCTCGAGCCGCTTATTTTGCGCTCTCTAAGTATGCAAAAATTTATTAAGATATGTATTTTGGTTAAAAAAATAAAATAAAGTGTAAATATTATTTCTTTATTGATGAAGCTTTCAGTCAAAACACGAGCGACAAAATTGGAACTCAACGTGGTGCATAAGAGTGATTAATGAGGACGTCAGTTACCATTTTGAAATGAATTTGTACTGTGATTGCAAAATATCTCAGGGGATTATGAAAACTATTTCGCTAACACTGATTACAGCCACCCCATTTGCATACCGAATATTTACATAGTGGCCTAATGATTACTAATATCCCGACTTTAACTTCGGCTAAAAAATTTCTCTTTTGAACTTCAATATTTTGACAAACGGGACAACAATTCAATATCGTTTTAATCATTTTAATGCATTTTTCTTAAGTGCATTATTTAGTTATATAAATGATTGCGTACGTCACACGCTTGGACGACCACGTACGTTGGTAGAGAGAAGCCCCCCTTGGATGCGTTAATAAAGTAATTTTTGCACCCCACACACACACAAGTTGGATTTAATATAATAAAAAAGTTAAACGCGAAATTAAAAGATCCCGAAATAAATTAGGTCTCTCCGCAACGAAATCTATTTATCAGGTATTTTAAAGAAAATGTAATTTTCTTTTAAAAAGGGAAAAAACTTCGAGATGACGACAATAAATCTGTTTGAGAAATGATACTAATTTATTTGGCAATTCTAGTGAAAAACTCCCCACCTCAAAGATGTCAGGCATTTGAATTAAGTCTTATTTTATGTACAGCTTAGCTTACATACCCCTATCTTAACAAAAAAATTTGCGCGGCTAAGCTGTTTTTGAGTGCTAGCACATTTTGTTAAGTTTGGGGGGTCTCCGTGGAAAATTTACATGTAGGGTCAAAAGAGACGTCGACGAAAAAAAGTGCATTTTTGTCACTTGAATTTAACACCGGTATCTTCGCTGACAACTAACTAAATACTTGGAACGCTAAATTTATGGCTTAAAAATGGTACGAGCACATATGCGTGAACCCCTTATATTTCACTTATGACAAACGAGTTACTACATTGTAGAACGTACACACACTCCTTTGAAGTTTTTCTTTTGGGAAAATGCTCTAAATCAACCCAATTTTCGTTCTTAGAAGCGCAAATTTACTAAATTGTTTTAGAAATTTTAAATACGGACGGTTTTTTTGTTGCTCGTAGAAGCTCTTTCGTATTTTAAAGCAGCAGAAATTAAAAGTCTGCGCGTCTACGGAATATGAGCAACACAATTGTCTTTCCAAGAAAAAAATTCACTTAAAGAGCCATCGCGACTCTCCTTGATCCGGAAACCGCCCTCTCTAAGCTTAATGCATCTACTCAGAAGTACAAACACAGTTGAAGTACGTATGAAGTTAGGATTGAAATGGGCAGCTGATGCGATTTATCGTTATAACAAATCATCAGTTACGGAACCACAACTTTTCTAACAGAAAATAAGCCTCTTCTTTAAATCAGTGGCCAGTAGCATTCAGGGGTTGTTAGTTTAAAACTTGCTTTTTTGGCCTTTGTTTGGGCACTTTCGGCCTCTCTTATTTGCCACCTTTCTGAAGATCTTCTGCAGAGTTTCTTAATGCTCTAGGTTCATCAGTTACTCATTTTCTGCCGGGAAGCTCGAGAGGGTGGATTTTGGCTCTTTTTAGGTTTCTCGCTTATAACTCCAAAAATACGCACTTTATAAGAAAAGTTTTTGTATAAAAAATAAATTGCATTAAATTTTATACAAATAATATCTCTTAAGTTGTTTTCCTTAGGCAGCGATTTAGGTGCTAACGCGCGTTAAAGTTAAACTATCGTCCAAAGTTAGCCAAAAAATGTTTTTTATCGCCCCAACCGCAAAAACTACGCACTTTTGGAGAAAAGTGTTCCTATACAAAAATAAGGTTCATTCAATTTGCTACAAATTATGCCTCTTAAGATTTTTTGTCAAACAAACAGCTGAGGTGGTAGAAGGCGTTTAAGTTTAGTGTATACCGGACATAGCGTGCCCCTAAGGCAGAATGCCGAAATACAAAAGTACACAATTTATGATTTTGATAGATGCAGGCTAAACGAACATTGCCAATGAGTAATAAAAGTGACCGTCTGCCTCTTAAAAGTGGCAGCATTAACTTGGGGGCGGCTCGAGAAGGGTGGGTTTTTGCCCTTTTTTATGTTTTTTGCTTATAACTCCAAAACTACACACTTTTAAAGAAAAGTGCATTTATGTAAAAGTAAACTAAATAAAATTTCATACCAACTATGTATGCAATATTTTCTCCTCACATAAACGACTTAGGCGCTAGAGGGCGTTAAAGGTTGCCAAAACTTAAAAAACAAATTGTTTTTTTGTTCGTCGCTTGTAACTCAAAATCTACTCACTTTTAGGGAAAAGTGTTTCTGTACAAAAATAAGGTACATTCAATTTCCTACAAATTACGTCTTTTAAGATTTTTCGTCAAACAAACAGTTGAGGTGGTAGAGCGAGTTGAAGTTTAGGGTATATCAGACATAGCTTGTCGAGCTCCAGAAGAGTGGGTTTTTGCCCTTTTTTCAGTTTTTCGTTTATAACTCCGAAACTACACATTTTTGGAGAAAAGTGCATTTATGTAAAAGTAAACTAAATAAAATTTCCTACCAACTATGTCTAAAAAGTTTTTTCTCAGATAAACCACTTAGGCGCTAGATGGCGTTAAAGTTTGCCAAAAATTCCAAAGAAACTGCTTTATTGTTCATCGCTTGTAAGTCAAAAACTACTCACTTTTAGTAAAGAGTGTTTCTATACAAAAATAAAGTACATTCAATTTTCTACAAATTGAGTCTCTTAGATTTTTTTACATTTAATGAACAGTTTAGGCGCTAGAGCGCGTTGAAGTATGAAAGGCTTTTGTTCATACTTGTCTTTTTGTACGTCCACTCAATATGTAAGCGACGCTACGTGTTTAGTAGTCATCTGCTTGTATAAGAGATTCTTGAGCTAATGGAAAGAGGCTAAAGCATTAAAAAATGTATTACTAATTCAGATCATTGTATTTCTCCAATGTTATTCTAGATAGGTACTCTTCTTGGTAGAGCAAACACTAAGCAACTTCCTTGTAAACATTTTATGGCAAAGTTTATTTTGATATTTTTTTAGTATTGTGCGTATAATAGTTGCATGTGCATTAACACGAGACACACTGGCAAAAAAGTGTCTTCGATCTAGCGGGTCTAGCTTTGACGTCAGTAGTCTGCACTTTTCTCTCACGCACGGAGCGGCGGAGCCTATCGAAATTGTCAGTTTTCGAGCTATCCTGCTCTACAAATTCTGCTTGCAAATGCATTCCGTCACATTTTGTTAAAAAAGTCTAATAAAGAAAGACTAGATCGGCTCGTAGAACAAACCAAAATGTAGGTCCTTAAAATGAGGACACTGGCGTTTCTTCAATCACCACCAAACTATCATCGTGCAAGATTAAGTAGGTGCTGTTGTTACAAAGAAAATTTCTTAACACGACCACACTAGAAAGAGTTCTATTCTGAAAATTAAAATTCTAGGAGACTACGAAAATCTCATTCTTATAACAAATGAGCCCCATTAGTTAAGAAGAGACGATTTTGTTTTAAGAAATATTTAAATAAATCAAAACGAATCGTGTGTCGGTAATATTTTTCAGTGACGTGCGTGTGGTCGCCACGGTTCTTGAATTGAACCCCGGGTATGCCAAAAAGCAACAGCGTGTGACCTATAGTTACTCGTGCCCACTGAACAAATTTAACACTACTGCTTCTTGATTTTGCGATATTTTTAACAATTCATTCCACATTATTTAACATCCACTTAATAATAAAATTTATTACTAACTAAATTTGTATATAATTTTTCGAATTTTCAAATTTGCATGTAATGATTATCAAAAAATTGGTTTGGGAATACATCAAATTGAAGCATTAAGTTTAATTTCCATAAGGAATAAGGACGCTAAACCCTCATTCTAAAGAGACGCCAGTCTTGTTAAAAAGTAAATCTGCTTGAAACTGAGAAAAAAGATTGATATTGTAATCTGCTTAGTAAAAATTGCCTTCCGTGGAGTGTGTACATATTATCATACTATTACGACACGTCAACGGATGATGTATGAAGCAACTACCGACCAGTAGACCAGAAAAATAATCTTTTTACTTCTGTTTGTTGATCCTTAACTAAACTATTTTTTTCATGCACTAACGAAAATGTAAAATGACAATTAAGGCACCAACTCGTTTTACTAACTAAACGCAACTTAACGTTTTTCTTATTTTTATTTTAAAAAATTTTTAATTAAAAATAAATTAATTTTAATTAAAACCTAAAACAAAATAAACGTCGAGAGTAAGAACGTGAATTGATTGTTCTGCTGCAGCAAAGAGCTACTCGGTGTGGGTGGCGTGCCCTGGCGGTCGTCTCTAGAACCGCAGTCCGTGAAATATGAGTTCTTTTTGCAGCGACGCCGCTACAAGCTTCTTCCAAAGAAGCGAAAAAGCGCTCTTTGGTTGGTATTAGTTTTTGTTCTTCTCGAGTTTCGAAATGTTGAGAAAAGTTTAAAAAACTTACCCCCAAACGTGCGCATTTAAGGAATTAAAATTGAAAAGCGCCAACTTACCTAAAACAAAAAAAAAGAAGTTACAATCATTTATGTTAAATATTTTTAATGCGGTTTTATAACGTCAGCGAAAACAAGTATTAAAGTGGCGTTTTATGGGAATTTTAATATATTTCCTGCTGTGATTGTGATTTACAAATTTGTTTATATCCTATGTTAAATTTACATTAACTTTTTTTTATAATTTACCTCACTTCCGCTACATTTCAATAAAATGCGTGAGATGGAATTTTAGAAACATCATGCTTTGACGTTAATAGAAAAAATTGTACGAAACAATTTGTTTTATTTACGCAGGTTCGGGGTAATCATAAAAAATTTAAATTATTAGGAAATGATGGGAACTTGAGACGAGGCCACAAACTTGTCGTCTCTAAAGGCAAAAATGTCCTCTGGGGGTACCTCACGGAGTACCCCACTTAGACGGTTTTGAGTGCCATTTGGAAATTATTAAATTTTTAGTCATAATGAAATCTATCCAGGGGACACGCTGTATAGTATCTACATCTACTCTCGCGCCTGACCAACGGGTTTTGTTCTGAAAAAACGTATTTTCTTAATGAAAAAAAACCTGGAGTTGGTAAAGGCAAATTTTTATTATTAACAGTATTACTTTCGTGTACTTATCTTAAACGATTTATATTGTAACGTACATAAGAAGTGGCTATTAAAAGGAGGCAGGGCACTTTCTCGCGATTTGCATGACCTATGACCCTTGTTAAACGCCCTCACAACACCTAAACGAGCACGCGATCAACAACGATCTCGTTCGACTTCTTTAATATTTTTCTTTATTTATTACTAGCCAACTTTTGTAACAAAAATCTGTATACAAAAAATAATAATTAAATTGTTTATATTAAATAACCAAAAAAAGAGAAATTATAGATAACAAAAGTTAAAAAAAAAGAGAAATTTAATTGTTGCTTTGTAATAAGTTAAAAAAATGCTTTTAAAAATTATTTATACTCTAATTGGGGAGAATACAATATTTATATAACTTCACGCTTTTACGAATTCTATTAAATAAAACTTCTAAAAACAATTGCATTTCCGCAATTCTTACAATTTACCTTTTAAACTTTCTAGATGAGTTCGATAGAGTTTAGTTTATTTATTTTGTAATTAACCAAAAAAAAAGAGAAGAAAATCCAATCGATAAATTTGCATTTCTATAAATAAAACGATAACAAAGTAATGAGTGAATGTTAATGACAATATCAATAAAATTGATTAAGTAGCTCAAGTTAAACTAGGCGAACAGTTAGAATGAAGTAAAAAATATAAACAAAAAGATAATCAACTACTTACAAGATTAAAGCATGAATTGTGCAAAGTTTTATAAATTTATGATGTACCGATCGTGCAAGAACGATAGTATACCGGGTGTCTTATAAACGGCTCTCTGGACAACCGTATTCGATTTGATTTTTCCTAGACGCTCACAACGTGCCCGAGACCAGAAATGTTACCCTGAGGTGCACCGAAAGCTTTTTTGCGACAAATTTTTGTTAGCGACACAAACTGTTCGCCAACCATGTCCAAACAAATTTACGATACACTAAACGCTGATTTATATTTGTACCTTGTAGTATAGGTAGTTAGTGAGCGTTTTGAAAAAAAAATTTAAATGGATTCCTTTTGTGTATCATTTGTTATACGTTAGGAATAGAAAGTCTCACGTTTACTCTCGTTTGTTGTTAAACAACGTAGTTTTAATAATGTTATTATGCGTTTAAAATCATAAATTAATTAACTAAGGGAATTTCTATACAAATTATAATTCACTTTTGTTGGAATTTTCAAAATGAATCACCAGCGTTATATAAACAACCCACATTTTATATAAGATAACATACTTCTATTGTTTTACTTGAGAACTAAAATATAAGGTTAAGGTGAATAGATTACGAAAGTTAAGAGCTTGAGAAAATGATATAAGTTAAAATGATAATTTTTTTAAAACTCAATTTTCACTTTCTTCCTCAATTTAAATAATGGTTGTAAATAAAACCACGATGTATTGTAAATAAGAATAAACTCATTTGACATAATTAGGTCACATTTTTCGTATCAATGGTAGGTATACAAAGATTGAGAGATATATTTTGCTATTCACTAGTTACTAGACATAAATTCAACAAATCGACATAATGTGGGATTTCTAATCTATAACTAAATAACCAAAGTAGCGCTTTCAAAGAATATTATAAGAAAATACTCGATATTTATATGTAAAATACATTGACGTAACAACCATATAAATTAGCGACAACAAACGATATTCTGATAACTCAATGCTCTCGTATAAGCCAAATGCAAATCGCAACACGAATTACAAACGAATCGTGATAATGTAACGCTTTAGGCCTCGTATCGAGCTTAGATGCTTAACAATTTTAATTTTTATAATCCAGTTTAATCCACCGACCGACGAAGTTGCTCTTTTCTTATAAATATTCAAAATCTTCCGTTCAGCACTCTGGATTTTTAAAAAATCGTCAAACAGTTTGATAAGCATCAAGGATGCAAGTCTCTTCGATACATACAAAAGTGAAATGCCACCCACCACACTCATCAATTGACTTGTCCAACCACAGATTAAATTTCCTGTGGTTTCCAAATTATGGCGAAGGCGAGCCCAAGTAGGGCTTTTGGTGTTGTACCCTTAACATCCCATCTCATTTGCGGCCTCCATCTGTTGGATCGAAAGATCCAAGGTCATCGTTTAGGACAGCCAAAAATAGGCTCTACAAAACGGCCCGTGGATTATCAATAATCATCAACTTGTCTTGGCAAAATCTGTGCTTTTTGCTTCAATGAGAAATGACAAGCTCTCGCTCAATGCTCATTTGGCCCAAATCTGTGCTCAAAGTGTTTCTATTTAGTTTCTGTTCGATGACCTCTCTATTTCATGTTTCAGACATGGTCGTCATGACTAACTCCACCTATAAGTGGAGGCTGTCTGGTTCCAATGAGAAATAAGACTCTCTCTCTCATTTTAATTGCGTATCAGCCAGTATTTTTTCCAAATCGATGCTCAAAGCGTCTCTATTGTAGTTTCTGTTCAACCCCCCTCTTCTCTCAGTAATTCATGCTTCATACATGAGCACAGTCAACTCAACTAATAAGAGAGACTGTTTGGCTCCACTTGGAAATGAAACCCTCTCTCTCATTTTAATTGCGTATCAGCCTGTATTTTTCCCAAATTGATGCTCAAAGCGTCTCTATTGTAGTTTCTGTTCAACCCCCCCCCTCTTCTCTCAGTAATTCATGCTTCATACATGAGCACAGTCAACTCAACTAATAAGAGAGACTGTTTGGCTCCACTTGGAAATGAAACCCTCTCTCTCATTTTAATTGCGTATCAGCCTGTATTTTTCCCAAATTGATGCTCAAAGCGTCTCTATTGTAGTTTCTGTTCAACCCCCACTTCTCTTTGTAATTCATGTTTCATACATGAGCACAGTGGACTCAACTAATAAGCGGAGCTGTCTCTGGCTCCACTTGGAAATGGGGCTCTCTCACTCATCAGTTTAAAGACGAATATTCACTTCACTTCACTACATAAATGCTTTTCTGCTGCTCTTAAGATCTTGGACAGAGTCATCAAAATGAATTTGCAAAAAGTTCTTAAAGAGACATAATATGAAGCACTCCGCCAGACATAGGTTCAAACATACAAGACTCTTTATAAAGAAAGTCTAGTCAAAGCCCAAATACAGCCAAGTTTTAGCAGGACACATCTGAGAAATAGGCTTACTGATGGGCTACTATTCTTTAATGAAATCTTACACAACATGTTTTTAATTTTTAGCAGATGCCTATTAGCTTTGGTAGCACTAATACAGCCTACTTTGAATTCCACTTATCCGGAACAAATATCAAATGCGGAAAGACATGTCCAAGGAACCCCTGAAGGAAAAAATATATTTTTATATGTGGCGTCTGAGCTAGATTTTAAGAACCCATCACGGTACGGAAAAACGATCACTAATACGAGATGGAGCGAGAGCAGTGCTCATTAAACCAACTTATTGGAGCTTGGGTAAAATGTATTCAACAACTCCAGCATTTCCCCCATGTTCTAGTTTTTAATTTTTATTACGAAGTTAAAAATTGTTAATACATCATTGTCTTCAAATCCAACCATTAATTTTGCCAACTCCTAATTTATGGCAAAGTTAGAAAAATTATGTGCTCGCCACAAAGTTACATATCAGAAAAATTAAAAATTGTCAAGTCGTGCAACAAAAGAGCAATAAGTAATGTTCATGTTTTAATCTAAAATCTTAGTAAAGCTATAACAAGTGAAGTTGTTCGTGTTAATTTAAATAAAATCGTATACGTCTAGCAAGAGGAAGTAATGATAGTTAACTCATATAATTTCAAGTAAATAAACATTTCTGGCCTAGAAGAGTGATTTGAATTTCTATTCCACTCCATATAAAGACTGCAGGCGAACGCTGTACAGCATGTAATGATAGCCACCGTTAAATAAGTACACTGGTTGCTTTCAATTCGATTTTATTGTTATTGTTTCTCTGATTGACAATGCTCGAGATAAATTTCAAATTTAGATAAGTGCATTGGATATTGCGCCCACTTTACGATAAAGTCGCGGTGCCACCTTATTACAATTTGTTTCGTCTCAATTTGCTCGTTTGGGAATAAAAGCCAACAACTGTGGAAATTGATCGAAACGTCTAATAATTCATCGGCTTTTTTTGTGTTTTTCTCAATGTTCATGTCTCAAAGCGCAACACCCACATAACACGTGTGCATTTTACTTATAACTTGTTAAGTGTATTGTAGGGCAATTCTGACACGATTTTACTCTATAACTGTACATTTGCTATAAGAAAGAGGTGATTGACAAAAATTGTAATTTTGTTATGTTTTTGCCATAGGCTACTTGACATGAAGGAATGCAGGAAGTGGGTTGTGCACCTAAAATAAAATAATAAGAGAGTACTGGCGTTGTGGCTATTTCACGAAAGCTTTAACTAGAGCAACTTTTTTTCGAAATTGCAAATCGATTAGTATCACGGATTTAGGTTGGAATCCAAATAGTGCTAGGTGCTAAATTTGAGTTCGACGAGCCAAAAAGTGCGAGTTGGGCAGTTCGAAGAAAAACCGCTTTTGTTCGGATGTTAATTGAAATTTGGAAAATAAACAATATGTGTAAACAACCTGAGAGATTTAAACTACGTGATTAATTCAATGGAAATGTCTAATTATACACTCCGAAATAGAATAAGCGAGCAACATAATGTCGGATTCTCAACATGGCACGTTAATTTGTCCGGTATTATAGGAGTGACATTGAAAATCGAGAGTGGAGTGAGTAGTGTGAGCGGATGTTCATGCAGATCAGGTGTAATGATGGGAAAAGCTATTGTTACCTCGTGGGACAATTTGTATTACACTGCCTTACTTAACAAAAACGCCACCTTAAATCATGGATGGCGGCGGTGGAAGTAGAAACAAATAAAAAATTTAATGTGTTTTCAAGAACGATAACGTTGTTACAAAAATTTTTCCCAGGCCGATGATGCCTTTGTGACTCGGATTTATAATTTTATGTAGACGACTATTATTCGAGTTATTATAATTAAAAGATATCTGATGAAGCAGAGTTGGCATAATTAGTATACTTTGTCTTACCAACTTTTTTAAGTAAGAATTTGTTTGGCCTCAGATGGGTTTTTAATTTGACAAAAGCCAACAGCCTCTATACCTAATAAACAAAATTCCTTTCAAATTATTAAATGGGAAAAATGAATTTTGTTGTTGCGAGTAGAGTTAAGCGGAGCGACTCGTTCAGAAGAGCTTTACTACGCCTGCTAGAACCCCAAGCAAATTGGGAAGGCTATGAAATGAGTGATATTTTTATATCACGGTTTGGACTGTAATAAAAAGCAGATTGGACGATAGGGCCCCAAGGCAGAAATTGTCAAATACTGCTACATTCTATCAGTTTTAAACTGGCCAACCAATAATTTCTTCATGCTGATCAGGTGATCAGGCATCTGTAGATACTACTTACAGAACATACAGGCAGACAGGCCGTCTGATAGACAGAGAGGCAAGCGAGCAGAGGTTGAATAATAAACTACGAGTAGACAACGCAGACAGACATATTATACACACACCCAGGCAACCATAGCCAAAAAATTATTTTCTGCAACAAAACAAAACAGATGCCCTAGATTCCAGTCATGGAATCATGATCGTTGATCATCATGAAGACCTCGGTGTCACTGTTAGTTCAGATCTGAAATGGGAGCTCCACATACGCAAAATTATCAAGAAGGCTAATTCCATAACGTATTTAATTAAATTCGCTTTCAAGAACCCTAGTCCGAAACTCCTTCTGACTATCTACAAATCCTACGTGAGACCAATACTGGATTATACGGCTCCAGTCTGGGCACCATACTTTGCAAAGGACATTGACTTGCTGGAAAAAACCCAACGAAACCAAACTTGCACCCTCGTTGAGACATCCTGATCGCCTGGGGAGGCTTCGTCTGCCAACTTTGGAGGCCAGGAGAGTTCGAGGTGATCTCATCGAAACCTACAAAATTCTTCAAAACCACTACTCCGTCCAGGTGACTACCTATTCGTTGAGCACTAGCGCTCACCTAAGGGGCCACCACCTCAAGCTTGTCCCGGAGAGGTTTCATAGGCATTGCCGCAAATTTTTTATTGTCAACCGAGTTGTGAGCGCATGGAATGCGCTGCCTAGTGACGTTGTGAGCGGCGCTTCTACCAATTTATTTAAAAACCGACTAGACGAGCATTTGGAAAGCTTTATGAGCTACTAAAGTATCTATTTTTGTTTTTTGTATATATCTGCACTGTACACTATGTAATGTAAAAATCTTATCGGCATTGCGCCGCCTTCCTTTGTAATATATAATAATAATAATTTTTCCACTTTCCGTAGAGCTCACACCACGAGGTCGTTCTGGAGAAGTCCTCGTTTATAATTCGTATATTATCGTATTATATTGTCTAATTGTTTACACCTATACCAATATGGGCCAATTACTTTTTTAAACCACACACATTAAGTTTAATATATTATCAAATTATACAACACCTGTCCTGCTGAGCGTGTCATTATGTTAGCGGTCAAGTGTGAAGATGAAGAATGAATGAAATTCCAATTCCGGTAGCACTTGACAGTGTACGCAAGAGAATATATGGTTTCTTTTATAAAAACTTGTTCAATATACTACTATTTACTATAATTCTACATTCTTTACGATAATTTATCAATTATTGTGACAAATGACATATCTATCCTCCAGCAGATCTGGATTTCATGCATTTATTTATTACGAATTAAAATGATTTGAAATAATTTCATTTGAGCAGTTCAATACTTGGATTTTTAAAAGGTCGCCCTAATAGTACTTAGCTCAATAATTTAGTCAAATTAAGACTAGTCTCAGTGTGCTCAATTTTTACTTTTTACTGACACGGTTGGTAATGACTGACTCACGCCTACGACACTATACGACTTTTCATATGATCTGAAACGTTCTCGGCTGATACTACTCAATCTTTTTCTCGAAGAGCCGGATTTTTTTACTGAGAAAGGGCTCAATTATCGCCTTATTAGTTACCACCAAAAAACTGTAATTAAATGAACGAAAAGAGGAAACAAATAATTTGCTAAAAATGTTGTTTTTTGACTCGTAGTTTTGATGTTTACGATAAATGTCGTCAGAAAAGAAGAACAAAGAAAGGAAGCTGGTAAACTTAAAAGTTTGTTTAAAATACTTATACAAAAAACTATTTAACAATGGTACAACAAAACTGACAAGATCTAACCTCTCATCTTACCTTCCCACCGGTTGAATAGTCTTCGTTGGTGACTATTACCGCGCTTAATTACATCCTATATACACTTATAATCCTTGAAAAAAAAGCTACGAGTTTTAAAAGTCGATCTTATCTTTTAATTAAATTAATTTTTGCGCGAACAATCTTTTTGGGAAATTTTTTTTTGAAAAAGCGCAAATCGAAGAAGCTTTTTCGAGTTGACACTGAATATAATTAGAGGCGAATAAACACACGGTCAGTTGGCGTTGCATAATTCAACGAGTGTTTACATAATGGTGTGAAAATTTTCTTGCTCGTTACAACTCAATGTGATCTTCAAAGCAATCTTCTAGAAAATTATGGTATTAATTTCATTATTCAACTTTTTTTTGCGTTTCTCACAATTTAAAACTACAAACAGACGCATCAGAGGCTCTTTGTAAGGCCCGATGATGACTGTCGAATTATACCTTGGTTTAAAACGAGTTGGTGATAATTTAAAAAAAATTTAATTTTTGGAAAATTGAGGAAGCTCGTTGTTTTACAAATTATACAAATCGCATAGGAAATGAGTGGGCTTTCCAAATATGTGGTTAATTTCCTCCTAGCGCTACAGGTTTCGAAGTTACGAGTGTCCAAAGTCGCGATGTTTCCGATTTTTCTAAAAGGTACGTTAGTCACAGTTTTCGTGACGCAGAGTGGGAATTTTCTGTCATTAGGAGAGGCCGAAGTCCAGAAAATTTAGAAAATCGTAAGAAGAATCGCCGATCGCGTAAAAGGGGCGTTAGAAACTTGATTTTAGTAAACTTATAATCTGGAAGAGTCACTCTATAGATAAATCGAATTAGCAACCGTGTAAAACGGAGTTTTCCACGTAGTTTCAGAATTTTTTGAAAAGTAGGCGAGGTAGCGAACTACGGTTCACACCATCACCATTCGATTTTTTATCCCCAGGTTAAAGGAAGATTTTTTATACGGCACCTAAACGTCAAAAGTCGGTCGTAATTACATTGTAGCGAGGATCGAACATCACTTCATTATCACACAATTGTAAAAATCGCCAATTACATGGTATCGCCTAATTGTAAAGTTGAAATACAATGGTATTTTATGCTCAAAATTGTCTTTTCTTCGTAATTAAGAGACTTAAACTGCAATAAAGAATATTCCGAACTCTAATTTACAGTTTCATTTGCTGATATTACAAATAATCTTTAACAACAATCAGTAATCATTGAGTGGTGCCTTAAGCGTTCGTATAAAGAAGAGCATAATATAATATGTTGGTATCGAAGTGGGTGATTATAGAAACTTTATAAAGCGGTTAAAGAAAACTTGAAAAATAATAACAGATATGGGGTAAAATTGTAATGGCTGGTCTTTCACTCGACGTGAGTTGGGAAAATTTACGTCCGCTAGGACGTGTAAACCCCACATGAATTGCGCAAGAAAATTTTTTGTCGAACGATTTTGTTACTTTTCATAATCGTCAGGATACGGAAGTACACATGAGTCTCAGAAATTACGCACAATAGTTTTCAAAATTTATGGCTGGTGGCGGCGGGAGAATATTCATCTAGTCACGGCGAGAAATTGATTAGGACAACGCTCTCGTGTCGTCGTGCCCGTAACGAAGCAATTGATGAAGCTCGAATTTTAATTACCTTGTTTTTGTTTTTCAATTTTAAAAGCGCGTCCAAGCCTTTTCGATATGTGGACGAATCTGACAAAATTAATCATTTTTTGTTTTTTTCAATTTTATTATTTTTTAAAGCAGTATCATCTAGATACTTAAATTCCTACCCATCACTTGTAAATACTGGATGATACAATGTAAAATTAACTTTGAAAAAAGTGTAATAATAATACATAAAAAAAATTAAATGTTGTAATTATTTTAAAGTATGGAGTACTTAAAAGCCACTAAATTAATACAATTCTAATTTTCAACTTCCCTTTTTTTTCAATCTTAATTGTATTTGTACTTGGAAGTGACATATTCGCCGTACTGTAAAAAAGTAGTACTTAACCAAAGTAGAATTAATTTTTAAGTATCGTTCATTTTGCGGACTTCCGACACCTATAAATAAATAAATAAATAAAGATCCAAGTATAATTTAATTGCACGGTGGTTTGCCAATATTCTTGTTATAATTATACGCTTTAAAATAAAACTGGGCTATAATTTTAGGTTACAACTAACATTATATAAATTAACTGAATATAACTTATAAACATAATTAAATAATTTCGTTATGCATTATTCATTAATTTATAATTCTAACAAATCAAATATTATTTATTAGGAAAATTATTTAAACTCGTGTATGCATTTCTCGCCTTAAAAAAAAAGAAAATGGCGGTGTTTAGGTGAAAAATTTTAAATATGCGAAAATGATATTTTTTAAGCCGTTTTTATTACGTACTTTCCTTTTACGTACAGCAAAATACATAAGTAATTAACTATTAAATCAAGAACTTGTATTTGTAATACGATCGTTATCTATGTTACCAATTTGTAAATTAATTTGCACAAATGCCCAACAGCATTCGATAAATAAAGCGAGTTTGTTGCTTAGCTCGGCATTGAAGTCACTGTACGTTTCTTATTCTTTGTACCTATATATATCAACCATTTTATTTATTTATTAATACAAAACTTTTTTTCTTCTTTTCAGTTTTGACTAAATAATTTAACTTCAGTTTCATTTCGTCGGAGTAAATAAATAAAATACGTACTTAACATATCGAGTTCGCACGTTTTGAAAACAACGGCGCTGTCAAGGTCGTTCTCAGCGTCCATTATTTAATATGTCCCACGCCGTATATTGTCTGGAATTTTAAAAAAGAAAATTGCAACCTTGACTTGACCCCTACCGACTTCCATTTCGGTGACCTCTTATTGTTATACTCGTACTTTATTTACTTATTCGTTTTATTTTTTATTTCGAATAAAAAATGTGTATCTAGTGCCGTTTTTAATTTTTATGTAAGTGGTGGTGGGCGTTCTACTATAAATATACGAGCAATTCATCTTTTCGATGCATTTCAAGTTGCAATAATAATTTTTAAAGCTTGTTTTCCGAGTCACCGCCAACGGGTAGTAAATCTTAATGTGTTCTTGTGCCTACGCTTATGTCGACATAACCATAATATGATGTATTAGTCGATATTTACCAATTATATCAATTAACGACAAATTTTCATCCCAATTAGATCTATTTTTATATACATCTTCGCCATATTTACTTTTAACGTTTTCTTTATATTTTTCTGAAAATTTTCCGGACGAATAGTTTTTCTTAGTCTGTTGACTGAAAAACTAAATAAGAATGATAAATTGTGAATTAATGGTTTAATTTCTATCTGATCCATTAGTGGTTGCATGCCATTATCTCAAAGCACCCCGACTTGGGCTTATCTTATTAGTTGTGATGTGGAACTTCATTACCATCACTTACGTTTTGCATCCATCGGTAATTGATAGCACGATAAAAATGTCGCTACCTGTACTTAGCATTTATCTTAAAAGTTAAATAAATATGTGGTTAAGTAACTTATACATTACATGTGGTGGCGTTGAGAATTTTTTACGCTTCCCTTTCTACTAGACGGTTATCTACAAATAGAACTGGGAACTCTAAGCGTTTTTATTTATTTCTTCAATTTTAGAAGCATTTTATACAAATGTTTAAAAAACTATGAGTGAATTTTGGTTAATGATCGAGTTTTCCAATTTCTGATGTTTTATCCTAACCAAGTCCATTTCCGCCTCCGTACCATCCAAACTAGAAAATGGGTCTAGTTGAAAATCAAGCTCAATGTAAGAAGAATTTTTGAAGCATTTCAATATGCGGCTGATTTTGTTTTATCTCCACTAATTTTGACGTTACGATCCTCTAAAGTTCAGGTGTCCTGCCTCAAAACCAAAGGATAAAGTGACTCGGCCCGTTTAGACTGCCCTACTGTCTAAACTAGAGAATGGGTCTACCTGAAAATCCAGCTCAATATGTGAAGACTTTTCCGAGGATTTCAAATATGTGGTTAATTTTGTTTTATCTCAACTAATTTTGACATTACGACCCTCTAAAGTTCAGGTGTCTGTAGCATGAACAAAAGATAAAGTGATTCGGCCCGTTTAGACTGCTCTACTGTCTAAACTAGAGAATGGGTCTACTTGAAAATTAGCCTCAATGTATGAAGAATTTCCTGAGGACTCCTCATATGTGGTTGATTTTGTTTTATCTCAACTAATTTTGACGTTACGATCCTCTAAAGTTCAGGTGTCCTTCCTCAAAACCAAAGGATAAAGTGACTCGGCCCGTTTAGACTGCCCTACTGTCTAAACTAGAGAATGGATCTACCTGAAAATCCAGCTCAATATGTGAAGACTTTTCCGAGAATTTCAAATATGTGGTTAATTTTGTTTTATCTCAACTAATTTTGACATTACGACCCTCTAAAGTTCAGGTGTCTGTAGCATGAACAAAAGATAAAGTGATTCGGCCCGTTTAGACTGCTCTACTGTCTAAACTAGAAAATGGGTCTACTTGAAAATCCAGCTAAATATATGAAGAATTTTCCGAGGATTTAAAATATGTGGTTGATTTTGTTTTATCTCAACTAGTTTTGACATTACGACCCTCTAAAGTTAATTTGTCCTGCCTCATAACCAAAAACCGAAAGATAAAGTGAGTCGACCCCTTTAGACTGCTGTACTGTCTAAACTAGAGAATGGGTCTACTTGAAAATTAGCCTCAATGTATGAAGAATTTCCTGAGGACTCCTCATATGTGGTTGATTTTGTTTTATCTCAACTAATTTTGACGTAACGGGCCTCTAAAGTTCAGGTGCCCTGTCTCAAAACCAAAAGATAAAGTGAGTCGGCCTATTTAGACAGCTGTACTGTCTAAAGTAGAAAATGGGTTTAGTTGATAATTAAGCTCAATGTTGACAAAATTTTCTGGTTATTCCTAATATATGGCTGATTTTGTTTTATCTCCACTAATTTTGATGTTACGACCCTCTAAAGTTCAGGTGTCTGTAACGTAAACAAAAGATAAAGTGACTCGGCTCGTTTAGATTGCTCTACTGTCTAAACTAGAGAACGGCTCTACTTGAAAATCTAGCTGAATATATGAAGACTTTTCTGAGGATTTCAAATATGTGGTTGATTTTGTTTTATCTCAACTAATTTTGACATTACGACCCTCTAAAGTTAATTTGTCCAGCCTCATAACCAAAAACCGAAAGATAAAGTGAGTCGGCCCATTTAGACTGCTGTACTGTCTAAACTAGAGAATGGGTCTACTTGAAAATTAGTCTCAAGGTATGAAGAATTTCCTGAGGACTCCTCATATGTGGTTGATTTTGTTTTATCTCAACTAATTTTGACGTAAAGGGCCTCTAAAGTTCAGGTGCCCGGTCTCAAAACCAAAAGATAAAGTGAGTCGGCCTATTTAGACTGCTGTACTGTCTAAAGTAGAAAATGGGTCTAGTTGATAATTAAGCTCAATGTAGACAGAATTTTCTAGTTATTCCTAATATGTATTTAATTTTGTTCTAGATCTACTAATTTTGGCGCTACGTCCCTCTAAAGTTCAGGTGTCCTGTCTCATAACCAAAAACCAAAAGATAAAGTGAGTCGGCCCATTTAGACTGCCGTATTGTCTAAACTAGAGAATGGGTGTAGTTAAAAATTAAGCTCAATGTAGATAAAATTTTCTGGGCACTCCTAATATGTAGTTGATTTTGTTGTAGCTTTTCTAATTTAGCGCTACGGTCCTCTAAAGTTCAGTTGTCCTGTCTCATAACCAAAAGGTAAGTGACTCGGCCCATAATGGAGTTTGTTTACGCTTTAATATAAATTTGACGCAACGGCCCTCTAAAGTCAACTACAACGGGTCCTGTATCTAACCAAAAGTTTTATGGCCCAAGCCACAAGAAAAGGGAGACCCTTAAAAATAAAAATTTTTGTTTGTTTAAGTTAAAAGTGTTATTAATTTAATTTGTCACGATTAACACTAAAACCCATCATTATGTAATTAAAAAAAAAATTGTGATAGATTTATTTTCATATCTATATTATGATCTCAACTATTAAGATATATAGATAGATCAAAGATCAGATAATATCGACTTACGAGCTCCATATAATATAGAAATTACCGTCACCCAAAATGATTGATAGTCGAACGGATTATTAATGTGATAATTTGGTTACAAGCACATTAACGCGCCAATTTACAAAGAAAATCGTACCTTATTTTGTTTATACATAAGATCATAACGGTGTTAAGAGACCAACCGCGTTGAAATAATTCTAAAATTACATACGATGATTTAATTTTTCATATAGAACTATACTCTATAATAAGCATCTGGTTGATGTATTGAGCAATAATTCGTTCGAATTGTGCGCTCGTGTTTGTCTTGTAAAATGCCGTGTTCTTTATCGGACAGATATTATTATGCTAATGCTGATTGTTGGCTAGAAGTATGTAACATGATGGCTCTAGGGATGCTTTCAAATTTGAGTTTATAGAAAATGGATTAAACCTATATGATTAGGTCAATTTCTTTAATTCGACGGTGAAATTTGTTGTGAAGTAAATGGGCAACTTTCTCGAGAAATTCTCGACAAATCAAAAGACTTTTGTTTAAACGGCGTAATTTTTTTAACCGTTTTGCCCATTAAACAGAACTTAATTACAACATAAACCCCGATTTTCTCGTATATCTTATACTGTGGTAATCAAATAATAGTTATAATAAGTACTTCTACGGGTACTGACAGCCGGGTTAATTGGACTTGATGGTTTGCCTCTTGATATGTGGTAAAAATTAATGCTATTAACGTAAGTTGACTCTTGTTTGTGTGTTTGAAGTCATTTACTATTTGTGTTGTTGTGCTCTAAACGGTAGTGAAAGCTCAAAGTTGCAAAAAATGTTGCAAAACCTACATCAGTTGCTGATACAACTAGCCAGAGATGCATAGAAGTTGGAATAGATACAGAAGTTTTGATCTGTTTTGTATCTGGGTATCTGGGAGACTTATTGAACAAAGTCTCGGAACCTTCCGTTGTCTCCTAGGTGACTTACGTGCTTTCTGGTGCCCCCTCTGGCCAGTGATGGAGGAACAAAGTCTCTTCAGGCAGATGTAAATTTCTATTCTTTCAGTATTAAAGACCGGGAAATTTTCTATCGTTACAATCTAAAATAGTTCCCAGGGGTGTCCAAATTAAGGACTAGTGTGTTGTTAAAGTTCGCAGAGTGTTCAAGTTTTAATGTGTCTTGATTTTTGAGCTATAAGTCTGAAAGGGTTATCTTAAGGACAAATTGCTATCCTTTCAGAATTGAAACTCTGTAAATTTTCCATCGTTAAGATCTCAGGGGTGTCCAAATTAGGAACTAGTGTGCTGTTAAAGTTCACGGGATATTCAAATTTTTGTGTCCTGATTTTTGAAGCATAACTCACAAAGGGTTGCATTAAGAGTAAATTGTCATCTTTTTAAAATTGAAGAACGGGAAATTTTCTATCGTTACAATCTAAAATAGTTCCCAGGGGTGTCCAAATTAGAGACTAGTGTGTTGTTAAAGTTCGCAGGATGTTCAAGTTTTGATGTGTCTTGATTTTTGAGCTATAAGTCTGAAAGGGTTATCTTAAGGGCAAATTGCTATCCTTTAAGAATTGAAACTCTGTAAATTTTCCATCGTTAAGATCTCATGGGTGCACAGGTTAGCTTGGACTTAGTTGGACTTAGTTCTTCCAAATTTATTTCTAAAGATGCATGAAGTTCTTGATTTTTCGCAACAACGAGCCAAATATGAAACCCATCTTGAGACCAACTGAAGTTGTTACAGGTCCTTCGCGAGCTGAAGAAAAGAATTCAAATTTTTGGAAAATGATTCGGAAAATTTTAGTTCGAAGTTTTTCCAATACCATATGCCTAGATGTGCCACATAAATCGGTATTGCCAACAGACATTTGATTAATTTTTTGTTTAATTCTTCAACACAATATAGTAATGATTGCATATCGACCTGTAAATTAAGCCCATTATGATTTTAATTTAAAAAAGCCTCGCGGCGAAATAGTTATTACCTTATTACTTTACTTATATCACACATATTAATTTTCTTTCAACTATTACAAAATAAAAAAAATAAATTAAATTTATAAGATAATTCAAAGTTAATCCCGAACGGAATTTAATGTGTTGCACGGTAAATTTTGTAATGTGATATAGGTACCTAATATATAGAAGGTATCATGCTCGGTTTTCTTTCATGTTAATTGTTTGTTGATGGATATTAATTAGCCACAGCCCACAAAGTTTTTTCCAACAACTAACAGACAAAGCGTGGTATCCATATGTTATTAAGTAGCAAGACGATTTTTTTGATAGAGTAGCACTTTTTTAAATTTCTACTAGACGTTAGAAAAGTTAACACAATTAAATATGATTAAATTTTATTTAATTAACCGTCCACCTAACGACATGTGCGTAATTCGAAAAATTTCAAACACACGCTGACAGATGGTTTGCAGAAAACAAATTTTCGTACAAAATAATACAATGGGCCATCTTTATGAAATCTGTCAAAATTCTGAAGGCAGGGGAACGATTTAACTTTTTGATGAATTTGGGATCATCAATTATTCAAAAAGTGACCTTTCATCAACGTTTACCATTTTCGGTGAGGAAATATGGGTATCATTACCCAATTTCCCATTTTGCTTCGAACGAAAAAAAAACCTAAAACCAAATTGGGTACAAGTTTAACAATAATTATACACCTCTTATACAAACTTCAAATAACAATGGTAATTCACAATACAGTCCACGAATCCTTTTTAACCTGTCGCCGATTCGATTTCGTTCCTTTCTTTTAGATCCAAACCGGATAAACTTAATTAGGGCCCCCTTTAATTTTTTCACCTAATTTTTTTAAACGAGACAAAAACTTCATTTATACAGTTTAAGACGAATCTGTATAAAACAAAGTGAACCTAAACATATATTTCGCTAATTGCTAAAATAACGACATAGCGTGCACGTACTTGAAAAGCTTAAGGCTAAAGGAATTGGAACAGAGTGGAATTTGATATTAAAACTGTAACTCAATTGCTTTAAATGATTAAAATCAGTTACATTTTGATCACGCCCTAGATTAAAATTATTTATATAAAACTTAAAATATCAACAATTTGCATAAGAGCGGACAAAAACTTTTTGGTAAAAAAGAAATTGGCCAAATATTATACACAAATTATATATTTGCTTTAATAGCTCGTTTAAATGAAAAAAAAAACGAAAAGAAAATTTAATAATACGAATAGTTAAGGTTAATAAACGTAAAGAAAGTATAATGTATTATTAATTTTTGAATTAATAATTGGCAACTTCTGTTTGAAATGAAAATTGCTTTCCAGTGCCTTGGGATTTTAATAAGCGTTTATAAGCGCGATAAATAATAATCTTGTCTAAATTACAATAGCGATACATACAGTACTGATACAAAGCAGTTGCAAAACTACGCAAACACGAAATATTAAGAATATGGGCCCATTTTTGGGCTTACACGCTACGGCGATCCAAATGAATCGGTTTACCTTATCTTTTGGTTCAGGCACATAATACTTGCACTTTTGAGGACTGTAGCGACAAAATTAGTAGAGGCAGAACAAATCCAACCAGATATTTGGAATTATCATAAAATTGTCTATACAATGACAAGACCCATTTTCTAGTTTAGACGGTACAGCGGCCCAAATAGTAACATCATCTTTCGGTTAAGATGTAGAACATCTGTACTTTAAGAGAGCCGTAACGCCAAATCTAGTGCAGTTAGAACAAAATTAAACACATATTTGGAATGCCCAAATAATTATAAATTCAGAAAACTTAATTTTTAACTAGACCCATTTCCAACTTTAGACGGTACGGCGGCCCGAACAGCAACTTTGTCTTTCGGCTAGAATAGAGGATACCTAGACTTTAAAAGAGCCGTAACGTCAAATCTAGTGCAGTTAGAACGAAATACAGTACATATTTGGAATGCCTATAAAATTATCTATATAGAAAGGTTAATTCTTGACTAGACCCATTCTCTAGTTTAGGCGGTACGATGGCTTAAATAGTAACATCATCTTTCGGTTAAGATGCAGGACACTTGGACTTTAAAAGAGCCGTAACGTCAAATCTAGTGCAGTTAGAACAAAATAAAGCACATATTTGGAATGCCCATATATTTATCTATATAGGAAGATTAATTTTTGACCCATTTCCTAGTTGAGACGGTACGGCGGCCCGAACAGCAACTTCGTCTTTCGGTTAGAAAAAATACAGGACACCTAGACTTTAAGATAGCCGTAACGTCAAGTATAGTGCAATCAGGACAAAATAGAATAGATATTTGGAATGCCCATAAAATTATCTGTATAGAAAGGCTAATTATTGACTAGGCCCATTCTCTAGTTTAGGCGGTACGATGGCCCAAATAGTAACATCATCTTTCGGTTAAGATGCAGGACACTTGGACTTTAAAAGAGCCGTAACGTCAAATCTAGTGCAGTTAGAACAAAATAAAGCACATATTTGGAATGCCCATATATTTATCTATATAGGAAGATTAATTTTTGACCCATTTCCTAGTTGAGACGGTACGGCGGCCCGAACAGCAACTTCGTCTTTCGGTTAGAAAGAATACAGGACACCTAAACTTTAAGATAGCCGTAACGTCAAATATAGTGCAGTCAGGACAAAATAAAATAGATATTTGGAATGCCCATAAAATTATCTATATAGAAAGGCTAATTATTGACTAGGCCCATTCTCTAGTTTAGGCGGTACGATGGCCCAAATAGTAACATCATCTTTCGGTTAAGATGCAGGACACTTGGACTTTAAAAGAGCCGTAACATCAAATTGAGTGCAGTTAGAACAGAATAAAGCTCATATTTGCAATGCCCATAAATTTATCTCTATAGGAATATTAATTTTTGATAAGACGCATTTTGTAGTTTTAACGGTACGGTGGCCCGAACAGCAAGTTCGTCTTTTGGTTAGAATTCAGAGCACATAGACTTAAAGCGAGCTGTAACGTCAAATCTAGTGCAGTTACAACGAAATAAAGCACATATATTTGGAATGCCCATCACATTATCTATATAAGAAGGCTAATTCTTGACTAGACCCATTCTCTAGTTTAGACGATACGGCGCGCCCAAATAGTAACTTCATCTTTCGGTTAAGATGCAGGACACCAGGACTTGAAGAGGAGCTGTAACGTCAAAACTAGTGCAGTTAGAACAAAATAAAGCAGACATTTAGAATGCCCGTAAAATTCTCTATATAGAGACATAATTTCCTGACTAGACCCATTCTTTAGTTTAGACGGTACAACGGCCCTAATGGAACAGTACGGAAGTTGTCAAATGGAAGAAAGACGTAATTTCATATGAATGTAGCTCTTCGGATCATTCTAACTACGGAAAATGTTTGCTACGACAGACTATTCTATGGAAAATTTAATGACGATTTCAAATTTGTACTTAATTTTGTCGTAGCGCCCTCGGTTCTCTGGTTGCAACCATTCAACCAAGTGCGAGCATCTCGAATCTGTGCAAAATCGCCGTACATTCGTAGGGGCGCACATTTTTTGTTGTTGTTTTTAGAAAAATGTTCGAATTGTTTTTAATATTTCGACAAGTAATAATAGTGGATATTATTGGCAAATTCTTCAATACATAAAAATATAGTGCAACTATAAGAACATGTATTAAATCTATAGAAGAGTATTTGTTAACGTCTTCGTTATTTATTATATCGCTACCATATAAGAAAGAGTAAAATTAAATCTTTATTGAACAGGAAGCGTTGGTAGATAATCACCAACGATAGACTAGCAAAAATAGCAACAACGCCAAGAAACGTATTGTGGATATCAGTAAAAATGGATGTAACCACCTGTAAGCAGTGATTGAAGTTAGATCAAACATGAGCGATAGTGCACGATCTGCTAACGGCTAGTTACATATCGATGTTATCTATTAATGGCTACTATCGGTCATGTTCATCGATACGACACCTCGCTTCTAGAAGTAGCTGTGCTTTTTCCCCTCCAATAGCCACAAAATATAACAATTTCGTCAGAAAACCTCTAGCATTTCTCTACTATAGGTACAAATGAAAATAAACGACAACGAACCGGTCTTGAACGTCTCTCGAGTAAGCTGTCAATAATAGAGCATGAGATTACATGGAATTTTACGATCTACGTACAATTGTGGTCGCGGTAGTAGTGGTATCATAATTACAATATCAATGGTTGGTTATGATGACCTGTCAGCCGCAATTAGCAACTTTACAACGTGAACTATGTAATTTGAAAAAAGGCACAACAAAGTGGAGTTAATTGCACTGAAATATCGCGCAGAACTGTGCGGTGCTACCAGATGAAAAATCATAATTACGCGTGTGCGTTATATTTTCTTACATCACACGTCAACTTTTTTTTACGACAACACTAATTACAGCAATTGATTAACTGCCAAGAAAATGCAATTTTTCCGCAAGTTAAAATATAATTTAGAATTTTTATTTTCGTACTAAAATTAATTTCCTAGAGCAATATCATATGCAATACCACGCTGCTAACAGTTGCTCCATATTTTCAATTAATTAATATAAAATACCATCTCGTATATGCAAAACATTAAAGATTTTATCTCTTTATTAATGAAATCGCCCTGTCGCGATTTAAATCACGGTTATGGTTCTACATTTCTCGAGGTCTTAAAATGAATCTATATGTAAGAGAAAATTGACTTAAAACGTACCGTATAGGTAGTTAATGTTTGTAAAAAATCTAAATTAAATTTAAAATTTAAAGATCGTTTCAAATTGTCGAATTAGTACCTATCCTACTAGTGTTTAATTATATGCATAAATTACAAATTTTAATTAGTACTTATATTATTATGTATGTTAAGTTAATGGGTGTAACGACCCTCTTGCGTATTGGAAACGAAAGTTGGAAAACCCTTCTCCTGGAAGAAAAAACGGAAGAAAGAGTGATACGATTGCTATTGAACCAAAATGAAGAAGTTTAGCATCAGAATAGAGATGAAGAATATCAAGATTTAAACTCAGTAGGACGGATGGTAAAAGAAATAAAAGTCAAGGAGCAACTTACAATGGGTAAAATGGCTAGTACTAATGAGCAGCCAGTGAGACAAAGAAATAGAAGGGTATCTAATACGCTAATACGCAAAGGTTGTGACTTCTTACAGAAATAAAAGCAAAAAGAGAATCGAGGGCTCCTTCACTATTTGTGAAAGATAGTGAGTCACAGTCGCGGTGGAGAACGAACAGGTGAGGTGGAGCCCATCAGTGCTCTCAATAAACCCCCACTCGCAGATCCAATGGTGCTGGTGACTCAAACTGATCGCAAAATGACTGATGTTATACCTAAAGGGCTTTTGTTGTGTCACAAAGCTCACTTACTACAATTTCATCTGAGAAGCGCGGTCGTCCTTACTGTAACTCTTGCTGGTTTCAGCTATTACGCACGCCAAAAGAAGTAATAATAGCAAAAAATTAAATGTCAATGAGGTGTAACAAAGAAAAAAATGAATGAAAGCAAAACAGCAGGAGGATAAGCAGTAAAAATTAATAAAACAATCAACTTTACGAGCTTTGGTAGTTTGCAAAGTGCACCTTTTGAAAGCGTAATTAGGTGCGCTGTAATTAAAGAAAGTAATTTATAAAACTAAAAATTCGAAGTTGACTGTTTTGTTTATATAGTAATTATTATTTTAACTATAGATATGAATAGATATAATAACATACGTTTGCTCACATCACAGTTAGTTTTCATAATAATTCCAACAAGTTGGTTGTAATTAGTAACCTAGATGTGCTTACTTCCTGGTGTTTTAGAGTAAACCTTTTATATTCTCTTAGCTATGCTCTGGTGTTTTTTCGTTAAGATTTTCCACCAAGTTAAAACTGCATTTTAAACCATTTACGGATGACTATTTGTTTAATATTGCCGAGTCGTGCTACAATTTTTCGTAATTACAATATGTAACCAATAATCATTTTGTCTGTAAATACAAACGGCCACTTAGTTATTGTTAAGTTGTTTACGAGTAGTCGTTTTGATTAAGTTTGAGGACGATTTTAATGCATGTATTATGCATCTATTGTGTAAATAGTGCACATCAAATTTAAGAGCTTTCTATAAGAGGATACGGTGTATGTATAAGAATGGAAAAATGAAAAAGATTGAGATGTTAAATTTTTTTGCAATTTATTACGCTCGTATCTACCCTTAATTTACGATTTATAAATCATTTCGAATATGGTATTACCATGTTTTAATATATTTTGACGTTTAAATTAGCGATTGCATAGTGAAAATTACTGACAAGCTAAGTATACTTGAATGAGAAACTTGGTGGACTATAACTCATAAATTCATTAAATTGCAAATATTTGCATTTTTCATCAAGTACGTAATTGATAAAAATAAATAGAACGAGTTTTACTTTTTGGATTTGTCTTCGTACCCCTATCCGCGATCACAAACACAAAGCAAATTAAAATTTTTAAAAATAGGCACCAATTTAATTTCACGCTGCGTAAATTTGATATTACGAAATTAAAACTCTCAAGACATAATTGGCATAACCATACTTTGGTCTTAACACCTCATCAACCTTTTCTCATACTTACGTACACCTTCATCAAGCAACAAGGACTCAAATTTAAGTAAGTCTCAGTTGAAGACGCTCACGGAACGCTCAGTTAAACGCCACAATGTAATAGAAGCTTTGAAGAGAGTCACTAATGCCCTGAACGCATTTATACTACACCAGTGCCCAGCTTTTGCGACTTTGATGCTTCGTACACTGGGTACAGTGTACCGGAATCAGCAGACATACAAAAGGCTTATACGAAGAATATGACGTGAGTAGATTGAGTAGTGAGGCTTCGCAAATTGAGCAAGAACCCGCATAGCTTCACTACTGACCTGTCTGCGATCTGCGATTTACTAGCACGGCCAGTTTTTTAGTTGTCGGTAGTTTTTGGGCGGTTTATTAAAAAAGCGTAGCATCGCAGTATAATGTAACAATACCACAAAGAAGTAAACTCGAAAGCTCACCTTAAATAGTCTATTAGTAATGAATAAATCTATTCGGCACTTAAACCTCTAATTAGAAAAAAAAATTAATAAAAGCTCAGGTGTTTTATAGTATAAGAATGGAACATTTAAAACAGCAAGTCATTAAAATTACAGTTTATATGATTAACTTTTCTGTAGTATAAAATGAGAATCTGGTTTAGTAAATAATGAAAAACTAATGCGGTGTGTTTATTACAATATTAAGTGAAAATTTTTATGCAAAAAGTAATTTTAAATTTTTTCGAAATAGTCGAGTGATAATGATCTTTAGGGTAATAAAAACATTATCTTTGGTAGATACGTTCACCGTATATAGTTAAAATGGTTACTTTCAAATAAATACAAAAATCAAATCCTGCTTTCACAAAACAAAGTGAAAGATTGTGTGTGTACCTACCTATAGTAGTGTGCATTTGTTTCGAGTTATCCACAAATTCTTAGGCTATTTTTTCTGTTACCTTTACGTACAAGCAACCGGGCGCCCGTAATTATCCATTAAGAAAGACAAAAACTTATAATTACAAAGATAATTAGTTGAGAAAATGCTTAAAATCATTTTACGATGCTTAAATTTTTTTCCGCCGCATAATTTATAGCCACGCGCGCTTCGCGATTCGACACAATTTGATTAGATGGGCAATTACAACGAAAAATTGCGACATTTTTCTCACTTTTCTTTTCAAATCTATTTATATATCCTTTCGCGAATTTACTAATACAAAATGTTCCAGTTTCGAACGAAAACCGTTTAAGTCGCATACACGATTCGATCGACTTCTGCGTGTGTATCGTGAATATCGAAAGTTACCTAACACGGTTGCCCAACGTCTCTTTTTCGTGAAAAAAAACTGCAATTGTCTCTTTTGAATCGTGATCGGATTAGATGCGATTTCAATGGGAGGATGCACTTGGAATTTTTTCGACGTCAGTGGCGTCCGGGTGAGCGCAGCCATCGCTATGATAACGAGCAGTTCTCACACTTGCGCAACTATAAAATGGCGTGTCACACTTGACATAAAAATAATCTAGAGCTCCTCCAGCGCTCAGTTAACATAACATCCCCTTCTAGCCCCATTCTTGCTGTTTTATAGCTTACAAAGGCATTTATTCTCTTGTGAAGCTTCTGAAGCCTTTCTTGGGTCTTTCAGAGACTGTTAGTGTCTCTTTTTACTCTTGAAGCTTCGGAAGACTTTTTTTTGTTTTTCAGAGGCTGTTGGAATGTTTTCTTCACTTTCTTGCAAAGTTTTTGAAGACTTTCTTGTGTCTTTCAGAGGCTGTTAGTGAATCTTCTTACTCTTGAAGCTTCGGAAGACTTCTTTGTTTTTTACAGAGGCTGTTCTGTCTTTTCTTACTCGAGAAGAGCCCCATTTATTCTCTTGTGAAGCTTCTGAAGCCTTTCTTGTGTCTTTCAGAGGCTGTTAGTGTCTCTTCTTACTCTTAAAGCTTCGGAAGACTTTATGTGTTTTTCAGAGGCTGTTGGTGTGTTTTCTTACTCTAGAAAGCCCCATTCATTCTCTTGAAAAGTTTTTGAAGACTTTCTTGTGTCTTTCAGAGGCTGTTAATGTACCTTCTCCCTTGAAGCTTTGGAAGACTTTTTTTTATTTTTTTCAAAGGCTGTTTAGTCTCTTCTTACTCGAGAAGGGCCCCATTCATTCTCTTGCGAAGCTTCAGAAGCCTTTCTTGGGTCTTTCAGAGGCTGTTAGTGTCTCTTCTTACTCTTAAAGCTTCGGAAGACTTTTTGTGTTTTTCAGAGGCTGTTAGGGTGTTTTCTTCACTCTCTTGCAAAGTTTTTGAAGACTTTTTTGTGTCTTTCTGTCTTTCAGAGACTGTTAATGTATCTTCTTACTCTGAACACACCTGTGGGTTATTTTTTTTGTTTTTTAGCTTGTTAGCCCTGTGTGTGTCTTCTGTTAGATTTTAGACTTGTCTACAACTTCCTCATTGAATTAGTGATCTCACACTTCATTCAGACTGAAAATGAACCAGGCTTATTCTAAAACAGGTGTTTTTTTCCTTCCAATTCTACAATTTGTTATCGCTAAATCTTGTGAAGCTCTTTGTGGTTTCTTCGCCAAATGGTGCAATTATTGAACTTGCAACGCTCTTCACACATTGCAATGCTAGAATTGCACCACTTTTTAAGTTGTGCAATACAAAAAGTGTACAAGTGTGCGAGCACTTTAATAGTGGTAATTAATTGTTAGTGCAAATTAGCACTTGCCATTGAAATGATAAAAAAGTAAAACTATGAACACGTTAATTAGCTACTCTAATATAAATTAATGCATAAGCCCCATCGGCATCGGTCAAATTCATAATCTCTACAATAATTGAGGGTAAAGGACCTAACTGATGAAGATAAAACTCAAAATTTATTTGAAAATAACGCGAAATATGTAAATAAAGTAGTTGCAAATTTTTGTATGTTTCTTTGATTAAGTCTCTCTTAATACGATAATCTGTAAGCATTCTGTATGTCTGCAGCCCACTTGAAGTATCATTTAATAAAATTTATTAACAGTTAACGTTCCCATTTAGGTGTTCATTTCTTATATCATTCATATTACTATTACTAATTGATAAATTAATTATTTCACGTACGTGGGACGGCGAGAAAAATTTATATGTTAAAACGAAAGTGTTGTCGGACAAATTGTAATATTTGAACAATTTTTTCGAATTAAAACGTAAAAAAATAGATGACGACATAAAATTGAAGCATAAAAATGTTTAATGATTAAAATTGAAATTAAAAACGAAGAAAAACTTAATTAATTTTTTGTTGTTTGGAGGAAATGATGTATTAATTTTTTATACGTTTTATATGCGAGTAGATGTAGAGAAAGAAAAATTGTAAATAGAAAGCTGAAAAAGTTTAAATTGAATTTGTCGAGTTTGAATTAGAAATTAATTTTACGTCTATTTAACTAAGTTTTATTAAACGGGTAAATTAATCAAAAAAAGCATTAATCGAAGGTGTCTACTCCATTCGTTTTTGAGTGTGTATTATACCTGTGAAAGTGTTGTGGTACAAGAGCTGTCCCGTTTTGAGTTTGTACTCAAAAATGAAAATTGAAAACGCTCGAGACGAATTCTAATAGTTGGCCCACTCAAATTACTACTGTGATGTCTTGCGGTTCCGTTCTCGTGTCATCAGAGACTCACGAACTAAATTTCAATTGTTTTGAAAGTTTGAGTGTCTCAATTGGTATTTCTGGTCTCAAAATAGACAAAGGGAATTTTTTAATCAAAGTCTTTAGAGAGAGTGGCGTACGCCACTCTCGTCAGCTGGTGAGAAACGCCAGTTTTGCTATGAGAAGGTAGATGATGTTTCAAACTAGAGCCCGTCTTAGAGTCAAGATGATCGTAAACTGAGTGACAGTTATAGTATTTGAAATTGTTTGTATACTCGCACTTCAAGGGGCATGTTTTCAGGGAATTTTTCTTAAAAACGCGTTTGATTAAGCCCTGAACATTACAAAGGTTCAACAAAATATGACAGTAGAACCTAAAAAAAATTGAGGTAGGTCAATGTTGAAATCTTCCGCATAAGCAGCATAAATTACAACGCCGAAGATTGGCAAAAAATTTGACAAGCAAATAAGGCGCACCGAGACAGGCGTATTGTTGCCAATCGATTCAATTTGTAAATAAAAACAAATGCTCGAACATATTCTAAAACAAGAATTAAATGTGTGTTAAACAAGAGTCTAAAACTAATCATTTGAGTTGATTACTTTATGTCTTTATCTGTTACCTGCTGTGGCTTGTGGTCATTAAAACAGGTGTAAAAAACTTCTTAAAAAAATTAGAGCAAATTTGATTTTTATTAAGAGACTTCGATGCTAAGTTGAGACACAAAAATTTTTTTTTCGCCTCTGCGTTCGTAACTATATGATTGATGACTTGATTTTTTGTGGACATAAAATAAAAGGCATGTAGAGGAGGGTCAGGCCAGTAATAATAATAATAATAACCTAGGTCACGAAAGTCACTGCCGCACTGCCGCCCAGCTGATCACGCACACGTTTACCCGTTCTACACCTACAATTCCAGTTCTTTTACAGGCAGCAAAATACCTTCTTTTCTATGGTAGCAAATCTGCATGCCAACGATCTGCAACTTGTTAGAAATTGTATTTTATACCCGCGCGTAGAAAAATTTCGCTCGTAAATTTTTCTTTAAATTGCTCTATACACTCTACACTCTCGACGAATTTTCGATTGTAATTAGGGTAACCCCCATCTTTAACAGAGCAGGAGGCGCTAATTAGTGGTAGAAATAAAAACTTAAATTCTAAACAGAAAAATTTGCATCGAGGCTTTCTACATACAATTACATGTTGAACACAAATAAAATTAAATACGCATCGCCGCCTAATTTAATTAGTACTAGCATTGTTTTGATTGACGTGCACAATAATTAAAAATTTTTCAATAGTACAATATAAGTTCGTAAATTATTCGTTAGAATTTTTTTTTTCAAAAAAATTTGCTGAAAATCCCAATATGTCAAAATTGTCGCGAGCAACTTTTGAGTTTCCTTTTATTAATATTCAGAGCATAACGTATGGAATATTAATAAATTGTAATTATTTGCGTTTTATCGTAGAAAGTGGGCGTTGTAAGATATGTAATAAATCCAAGTTTAATTTGTTTTTAAAGTATTTAGAAAGGAGGGTCGTGTATAAGCGCTTTATGATGTATGCAGATCCGTTTGACTTTGAAAAGTTTTTTAATTCCTCTCCATAAGTGACGCAGCCCCCAATCTTGACGCGAGTCCCCCTCTGTTGCTGCTGATTTATATCGTAATTTCAGCCGGATCAAAAAAAATTTTTTTTCGTTTGACACTTCATTATTTATTTTCGTGCAAGTTGATACGCGGATTCAGCTCCCGTCGTAAATAAACGACAGCTTTAATGAAGTAATAAGTATTTTATTTAAAAACCACTTTCTATTTATGCATTCCTAATAATTACTTGCACGCCACCTACGCCGAACACGATTAACAATTTGTTTTTATTTGTTTAGCCACCGCTCTACTATATTTCTTCTCGTACGCTCATGGAGCCAATCGTAAAGTTTCTACAAGTGCTAGAGAAATCGTTAAAGTTGTTTGATATTTGCACACATTGCACATGGGAAATAAATAATCTTTTATAGTTGTATATTATTTATCGATACTGTTTGTTTATATACTTTTAATGCACTGTTATTAATTTTACTTGTTATAGTTCAAACTACGAAACTACCGATAGTTAATTATAGCGAACGAGAAATAAACCGGGAAATAAAAGATATAAAAGCTTTACGACTTTCTTTAAGCTACTCCTACACTTTTCTTAAAAATATGCTGATGCCCTTATGGTATAATAATGGGACGTCTCGGCTACAACGATCGGCAAAATAACACGCAATGGTAAAGGCTCTTCAGACCTTCCGTTTGGTGCGACTCGGACGCTGCGTTTCTCAGTTCCAAAGCTCCAGGGAAGGAGTTAACCTCTAGTGTCCTCTAGTGTCTTCTAGTGACTTTAATTATAGCCCGCCCTCCTTTTTTTTCACAGGCTTTTAGGGTGGAAACGCGAACTCCACAATTACCGATGGTAATATCGCAACGAATAAATTAATTAGACACAAACGGAAGAACTAACCGATATCGCTAATTAAGTCGTGTGTATATCTATAGTTGTACGATTTTTAATATCTGTCGACACATGTCCGACTTGCAACTCTTACAACAACTCTAATACGACAAAAGTTATCTATCATGCCAGATACCTTATTTCAAAATAACTTATGTTAATTTAATAGGATAATCTACTTCTTTATTTTATTATGTTGATTGTTGATGTGACGAAACGACTGTTTTCTGCAACACACTTAGCAATTTTAAAAATGAATTCCGGAGCCCACAATGACGAAGTTAAGAGAGGTCTTCAAATTGGGACAAAAAGGCAAATTTTGAGCTTCTCCTTCTTCGCGTGAGGCGGTACCTCCGGAACCGTTTTGAAATTACGCAACCGCCTATTATGGTGATGATAATAATAATACGTTACATTTTTCCTTCATTTACAATAATTTAAAATTCAAGCTGCACGTTTTAAGAAGTTAAGTAGCGGCTGTTTTGCAACGAGTGTATTGCTTCTATCTTAGAAATATCAAATTATGTTAACAACCCATAACTATCCATTTTCATAGACTAGCCTCATATTTTAAAATGACGCAATATACACTACTTTAATTCGTACCTACTGTTAACTCTCTGTAAATACCATTTAAACAATTATAGTTTCTTGTAAGACTCTACCGTAGATTATCAGATATCCACCAAAACGGATTTGGACATTAATGTCATTAATACGGAATTGGGATGCAATTTAATAGCAACGATAGGTTTAGCTAATAAGGCAATTAGAACAAAACCGCAACCCCATAGACTGTGGTTGGGCATCTCTTCCTATATACGTATACAGGTTTACAACCGTCAATGCTAATTAGAAAGACAAATTTAAAAAATAATACCCATAGCAAGATTAAATAAGTTTACGACCAACCCACGTATATGTAAGTCTTAAATTATTGTGTTAAATAAAATATAATAAAACGTAAAATTAATTTATTGAGATACTCACCATCGCCACTGGAAGATCCAACGTGAGAGTCTTCTGCAACAAAAACTTAGAGTAATGGTTTAGCTTTTTAATAAAGTTTCTTAATAATTTATGTAATATTAATAATTATAATTATTGAATTATAAAATAGTTCCTCGCACGAAACCATAAATTGATATAATTGCAAGAAAAACGTTTGTACAACACTGACCTGCGATTATTGATCAATTTGCACCTGTAAATATTTTTTGTGTAGGCAAAAACGAGGCTTACAAGAAAATTTATAACTGTCTCGAGTTGTGTCTTTGCCAAAGACCTAATATTTAAGCGAGGTGTATATTTAAGGAGAAGTCTACTCTACTGTTCAAAAACGTTTGTCCATGCGTTTGGAGCCAAATAAACTCGAAAAATGAAGAAAGCGTGGAGTCAACGGTGGACAAATGCGGTTCAGAGCCGCATTAGGCTCTTCGTTGAGTCAAGTGCCATGTCTCATGTCTAATCTCGTTTTAAACTAATAAAATGAATTTTTATTTGAAGCACATTAGTTTTATGATTTATGTAAAATAATTACGTATTAGAATTGCGGAAGCCTATATTTATCACTAGTCTAACTTATGCTAAGTCTAAGTCTAAAAAGCCTCGGATTAAAAAGAGCCCCGTAATTTTCCAACAATATTTTTGTTTATCCAAAATAGCTACTAATTAAAAATTTAATTCTTCATATTCTTACTTTGCTTTCGTGAAACCTCTTTTTCGGAGGCACTATCAATCGCTACTAAATTCCCTGATCTTTATTTTAAGCCGTTTGACCTTAAACAATCCAAAGTTTGCGCTTGCGGCGCCATTCCTCATAAAAATATTAGTCTATAACCCCCACAAAGGTAAATCCAGACCTGCCTATAATTAAACTTATCAATTATAAAAGGGGCACTTCAAAATTTTTAGTGCCGGGTCTAAAATTTGAAGTAGGAGGACTGGCTCTTTTTAAAATATAAATAACCGGATTGCGGCTCTGTTTGGCTCCATGTGTACCCACCCCTGTAAGTACTAGTATTTCGAACAGTAGGAACAAATTTGGCTTGCTTGGTCTTGTCTTGGTCTCGTCGTGCCCTTGCCTTGTACTTGATCTCTAATTCAAGCCTAATAAATACGTATAGCAAGATCAACACAATGACCCCAAGACCAATATCAAGACCAGGCCAGGCAGGTAAACAGACAGGTGCGGACGTATCACCGGACAGCTCGGCGCGGAGCCCTGGAACCCATGGCAGAAGAGTGAATAATATTCGTTAGGTCTAGTGGCGTAACTATAATGGTTCCGAGAGTTCCGTGGAACCATTGAGTTTACTCAATGATGGAACCCAGTGGAGGCTATTCAGAGGAGACTAGAGAGGCTCAGCCTCCCTAAAAACGGAAGAAGGAGAAAACAGAAAATTTACAGTGAGCAGTGTTTTTTGAAATCAAATACAAACTTTATTACTCTCATAAAAACTAAATTAGACCACGCCCCTTTTTGCCGCCGGCGTCCTCTTTGCCTCGCTTCGCTCGGCGGGCTTTATTTAACCTCCTCAATTTTGAAATACTGGCGGCTTTTCAGAGGAGACTAGAAAGGCTCAGTCTCCCTAAAAACGGAAGAAGAAGGAGAAAACAGAAAATTTACAGAGAGAGCATTGTTGTTTAAAATTAAATACCAACTTGACTATTTTCACAAAAACTTAAGTACTCGCCGAGCGGAGCGAGGCAAAATAGTACAGTCGAATTGCCATAATAATCGGCTTTATCCTGGAAAAAGTCGGGTAGTTCTGAGTTTTTGATATATGTTGTATATATAAGTCCCTTGATTAAAATCTCTCGCCGGACCACGGCTAGCTCCGCAGCACTGAAGAAATGCGATTTTACGATTTTAACCAGAAATCGCTGAATATCTCTTCATCAAATGGTTTTATCAAAACAGTTGTCATATTCTTTTTTGTAGAGCACTAAAATTACTTCAATATAGACCTACTACATTTTTCTCTAAACCCTACAGTTAGTTCGGACGTTAGCGGCACATATTAGGACCAACCTTGCATTTCATTCTGATGCAAAACCCTTTTGCAGGTTAGTAGTAGGTATCTATATGTTACTTTTAAGAAGTGGTGCCCGCGACCAGTGTGCGTGGAAGGCACTTGCCTACCTTCCAGGGGCGAATAACTAAATAGATAGATGACGAAGCTATATTAAGCGATTTCTGGTTAAAGCCCTACATTTTTGTCGTTTCTTCAGTGCCGCGGAGCTAGCCGCGGTCTGGGGGGAGATTTTAATCAAGGGACATGTATTATATACAACATATCAAAAAATTAGAATTACCCGACCTTTTGCAGGATAAAGCAGATTATTATGGCAATTGACTGCACTATTTTGCCTCGCTACGCTCGGCGAGTTTTCTTTAACTTTCTGAATTTTGAGCGCTAAGGAACCTGTGGCAACACTTTGGAACCCAATTCCGCGATAGTGTTGCTATACGCCACTAGTTAGGTTTCTAAAAACACTTGGAAGTAAGGGCTCATAGATGTTCTTTGCACCGAAGCCCATTCAGTATTACATGGTGATGCATACTGTAAACAGATCAAATAATGGCAAATCCAGCAAATTGAGCACAGAGCACTTAATAAATTTTTTTTCCAAAGGTGTCCTGTTTTAATTGCCGCATAACTATTACATTAAAAAGCTGTTGAACGAATAATTATAGGTTCGCCACAACATTTTGAAAAACCGTTTCAAAAAAATGTATCCACCTAATTTCAATAATTACCCTAATGCTTTAGCTCTAACAGTTTTTATTTGCATTTTAGACGATAAATTAAAATATGTACATAATGTAAAATGATAGTCACATTGCATGCAAGATCACAGGTGGTTGAATATATTTCAAAAGGTACATTCTTTGCTATTATAGGTATATTCCGACAATTTCAGCACGTTTTCCATTTATACATAAAATAGTACGCAACCGTTATAGTTTCAGCAGCAATTTGAAAACGAGAAAAATCTTACGAGGGAACTAACATCCTCGCATGCGAGTCTTATTATTTATTAAGCAAACCAATCAGTGTTGCTGTGCACCCATAGCTTACTTGTAAGCTTTAGAAGCTCGAACGCTTATTAGAAACGGGTCTTTTTTGCCCCTTGAGACGTTGACGTCTTGTGTAGGATCGCATTTTTCTCAAATATGGGTCTTTTTTGACTACCGGCCACTCTCGCTCGTATTAGAAGTATTTTATAAGCTGTGCGGCCTTATAAAGACATAAACTCCGGTGCAGCGAGGTTTACCGTTTACCCGAGTCGATTTACGCTCATAAATTCGTTCTTACATAGTAAGTAATAGAGCTTATTAATAAAAATGTATAACGAAGTGAGGAACCGCTCTGTAATATAAGGTAAAATCGATATCCGTTTCAATATAATTTAACGTTTAGTTATAATCAATTATTGCTAAACGTTCGATCGGCGAGTGCATAAAAATGGCAATAAATATACTCCCACGGATTATTTTAAATTAACTTGTAAGGCACCTCGGCCCACGTTACATTGTAGCGACGATTATTATGGCGAATTGAAAGAAGAGCTTTTAATTTAAATTTTTCTTTAAATTCGTCGCTATTAGGTGGAAATTCTTAAATAAATGTAACGTGGAACAAGTTAAACTCGCGGACTGTTTATGAGTATGTAATGTAGAGGCTCGCAATCGGTTGTAAATGGCTTGTAAATCGGTGCCAATGCGATCTTTAGTATAAAAACACCGACAATTTCTACACTATTAACAGTCAAACAATTTTAAATTGTTGCTAGAAAGTTATAAACTTTATTTTGAGTTATTCATTACTGTAATTTTACCCACGCTTAAACTAACGTATTATAACAATACAACAAACACTGACCAAGTTAGTTTTAATATAAATCCTTATAATGAAATAAATGACTCGTACGAATTGACAGAAAACGTCTACATTACATACTTGAATAAATTTATTGAATATTATTCAAATAGCTTACTTTTCTTTTTGGAGTCTTGTTCTTGTTGGTGATATGTACCGGTGGAGGGATCGAGCATCATGGAGTGCCCCAGGTGCCCCCCGTGTCCCCCTGGCTGGCACTCCATCGTGATCATAGTATCCTCAATTGTGGGTAATTTATCTAAAAATAATAAGAAAAAAATAATTAGCGAAAGTAAACGTTAAAATTAAAAAAAAAATTAAATTCGACACCTTAACGACTTTACATGCGTTTCTCAGCTGTTGCAAAGCTACCACCAGTGTTCGCAGTCCGCACACTTGATTTTAAGATAAAGAAGGGTCTTCGGCCCTAATCACTTTCATTTTATACGAAAATGTAATTTCATTTTTATCCCTTTCTTTAATAGTTGGTTTTGTTTGTGTATTAAGGCCGGCTGCTGACCCCGCTGTTTACGGCGGGAATTTATTAAGTAACGAAAATGCCATATGTCATTGCTACCCTTGATTATGCCATGTCGGTGGATAAAATTAAGGGCCTTTGTTCACCAGGTAGCGACTAAATCGTTTTCTATGTTTACCTAAATGATTTTGCGGTTTTGAGGTTATTGAAACTTATTGGATCGACGTCGTGGTGGTGCCGGATAAACTCATTTAAACTCGCTAATAGAAAATGCCACTTTACGAGGGTCGAAAAAGCACTCATCCCAAATTTGAATGTAGCGCCTTTGCAGAAGCAGTTCACAGCGCCAACAGAAGATTTTCCAAAATGGCGACTTTAAGATGGCGGCGCTGGTTAAAAGACTCATCTAGTAATAGTGTTTCTAATAGGTCGTTTGTAGGAAAAATTAAAAATTTCACGCCTAATTGCCTCGTACAAGGTTAATTATACGTTGCACGGTATAGCGCGTGCTTTTAAATTTAAGCAACACTCTTCTGTAATGCGAAATTATACGTATTTTTTTATTTAAATTAACAGTTTAATTGCAAACGTAAGCAAATCATGCGAACACAGTTAAAGAAAAGCCTATTGTTTCCTTTTCTATAATAAGGAAAAATTTAAATAAATGGCGTAACAGGTTGTTGTTGGACTTTAAACATTCAGCTCAAGGAACGTTTGAGAAAAAAAATTGCGTTTTAATAATTTCTCTTAGCATCAACTGACCAAACAACCATTAGCGTACTAACCCATATTTTTGTTTAAAAACCACCATATGGTTGCTACCAAAAGAACAAAACACGAAAAAAGGTGCGTTATCGAAAAGTTTTACGTTTTAACTCTTAATAGAAATTTCAAGATGTAAAAGCGATTACTTTAGGTATCATTAAGTAACTAATGTGTGTCTTTCTTATTTACTTATAATTGGTGAGCTATATGAAATTCTTATCGTAATGTTAGACATATGGTAAGCGCTACTACTATTATCTTCATCTCTTTTAAAATACGTTTTAGTGCTTTCCAATAAATAAGATTTACATTTAACATAGCGAAATGAAAATTTTTCAACCTTTTTTTGCCATTAGAATTTAGTACTCGTTAAACTAATCTACTGAACGGTAACTAAAGAGCAATTTTTGCATTATAAGTAGTAGTTTCTACTTTAACACGATTTTTGCACTTCATGTTTCGTATTTTAAATTAATTGTTGCATACCTACTCCAATTCCAACTCATTTTTTTCATCAAAATGTCATTTTTCCTCTTAGAGACTCTGAGAACAATTAACCGTTACGTAAAAGCTAGGTTATGATTAGATAAAGTTAGGTTAGGTTAGGTTATGTGGCGCTCGCCCGGATTACGCCAGATCAAAAAATAACGAGGCAGTTTGAGAAAAATTTGGAAGTGACTACAAACGCTACGAATAGTAGACATATTAGGTTGGCTGCTCTAACAACAACCTGCACGCTTGGAAATGTCACCAAGAAACACTAAAGAGCATACAGTCCAGGAAGACTGTAAACAGCAATAGTCAATAGTAGTAAGGAGGAAAAGAAAGAAGAGACGGGAGAAAAAGAAAAAGAAACGAGAGAAAAGAGGGACAGGGCTACTTTCAATTTTACCATTCTCTCCGAAAAGAAGTCGGGCCCAAGATCCCGAGGTGCTGCTATTAACCCCAAAACAACCTCGGAAGAAATCACTAATATGTAAAATTCCGTAGGCCATGTTAAGCTGTGGATTGTTAGAATTGTCCGCGACCGAATTCGGCACAGCTGGACAGACTGCCAGATTGAAACTTAAATAATGGAAAACTGGACTTTAAGTGCTGAAAAACTCTAGTTCTGTAGAAGTCGCTTGCGATACTGTAAATGTGTATTGGAAGCGCCTTCCTAGAGTGATCTCACTTTCGGCACTTCGTTGCTTTCACAAGCAATAAATGTCATTGAGAATGCCAGGTAGAGCTATCGCTTAATCTAAACTTGACGGTAAGTGCGGGAAAACTCTAGGAAGTCCTTCAAAAGTCGCTATCAAGACTGTAAATGTGCATAGTAAGCGACTTCCTAAAGTTTTCTCGCACTACACACTTAGACGTCGTTTTCGCATGCGAGAAACGTCAGAAAGACTGCCAAAGCCAGATAGAGCGACAGATTAATGTAAACTTGACTATAAGTGCGAAAAAGCTCTAAGAAGTCTTTCAGATGTTGCTTTCAAGACTGTAAATGTGCATAGCATGCGACTTCCTAGAGTTTTCTCGCACTTACTCACTTAGACGTCGTTATCACATGCGAGAAACGTCAGAAAGACTGCCAAAGCCAGATAGAGCTACAGATTAATGTAAACTTGACTATAAGTGCGAAAAAGCTCTAAGAAGTCTTTCAGATGTCGCTTTCAAGACTGTAAATGTGCATAGAATGCGACTTCCTAGAGTTTTCTCGCACTTACACCCTTAGGCGTCGTTTTCACATGCGTGAAGTGTCAGAAAGACTGCCAGATAGAGATACAGATTAATGTAAAGTGGACTGTAGGTGCGCGAAAACTCTAGGAAGTGCTTCAGAAGTTGCTTACAGTAAAACGAGGTCTAAAGGCCTCTTCTTCACATGCAAGGAATTGCAAGAAGAGAGAGAGAGAGACAGAAAGTAGCTTAACGTAAACTGCACTGTAAGTGCGAGAAATCCTTCGCAAGACTTTTTCGAGTTACAGTGCAGTTTACATTAAACTTGTAGAACTGACAGTCTCTCTGATATTTCTGCCTAGTGTAAATGACGCATATATGGCTAGTTTTTTCAGTTTCTATCTCATAGCCTGCCCAGCTGCGCCAAATTCGGCAGTCCTAGCAATCCCCAATAGATGTTCCGTTCTCGATACAGAAAAACTTTGAGATTACAGAGCTAACCTATATTTCTGAAAAATTTTGCATTAACCAGGATTGTACTGTCTTTTTTAGTAACGAACGCCGTATAATGGTACTGTCATTTGTTTCAGAAATTATATATTTATGTAACATGTTCAGAGAATGATATTTTCTGCACGAGTAGGCCGGTAGACTTGCGAGACACCTTCCGGGCACATTAACGTCATAATAACTCATTCACTACTACGAACTATAGTAGGATGATGAAATGTTGCTCTTATCAGGTCTAGCTTTGAAAAACCGTCTACTACAGTAACGTAGGAAAAAAAAGTGGTAAATTAATCAAATTTCGATTGTTAAAAAATTATTTAAGGTCCGATAATTTATTTAAATTTCCGTAACCTTAAAAATTGCTTTTTCAACACCGAAGTTAATAAGGTTATTAATTCGCGTTACGAACTAAATAGGTAACGAGTATTCATTAAAATGTGTGAATTAGAATATTAGTAAGGAATTATATCAAGTAGGTGAGTATAGAAAATCTATCATAATCCCGGCATACGATAAAATGTTAATCACTTTATTAAACCTCAAGTTTCTTCAGCTTATTTGTCAAACAAAAAGCAGAAACTTTCATTTGAAATAAATTGATTTATGATATTTCAATAAATATTTAAATCAACTTTACGCTATTAATAGTTAATAGCAAAACGCATGCGAAGTACACCGTCATGTACAATTCTATTTTCGCACCTGAACTAAAATAAGAAATTCCAATTTTAATTAACTTCCAGTAGAATCATTTAAAAACTGATTTTATCGTCCAAAAAAACGCGGATAAAATAGTAATCTGGCTGTTTTGTATCAAAATTACTCAACACCCAAAAAAGTGGTGTCCTCTTTAAGCTACATGAATGAAACTCTTTTTATTGCTTTAATTTTTGGTCTAATACTTCTCATGATGTGGCGTTTCCAATAAGAAAATCAGGCACGCTTTGATTAGTCGGTATCGTTCACAGACATCAGTGTGAGAACGTTAGTAAGAAATGGCAAGAAAGAGTTAATCATGCATGGCTGCATCGTTAACGGGACTCATTCTTGTTATTTACTTATCAGTATTTAATTTGCACGCATTAAATTATTTGTCTGTTTACCTTTAGTTATGGTAAATTCGTTATTTTGCAATTTGAAAAAAAATGTAAATCAATAACGGTTATGCATATCTGCGTCAACTAAGTCAAACTTTTTTGGTACCTTCTCAGTTGGAAAAAAATTTGATCTAAATAAATGTTTCGGCTACAATATAGTAGTGTAAGAACTAATTCGACTTTGGGCAGGCACGTGAAGGTCACTGCGCTGTCAGATTCAATTACGCAGGTTGGTCATGACTCATGACTTCATTTCGATGATTAAGCATGTGCAGCTCGGTTTATTTTATGAATTCGCGTTAAAGTCGCTGGTAAGCCGGCAGGGGGTAGCTCTGAGGCCCTGCAACCACACAGCGGCTAGCGTCCAGCTTAGAAGCGTGTGAAGGCACCCTTAACGGAATTATGCGTGACTAGAAGAGAGAAGGAATCACAAAAAACTATTCCAACGTCACATAGAGTGGGGATTTATCTGCTTGCAAGACAAGGCGCCCTATTTAAATCCCAAGGTTTTACATTAGCTGGTGGATCTTGACTTATTTAGCGAATAAAGGCAGTTCCTACCCTTTATAAACTTAGGACCTAACCTAACATAACCTAGCTTAACCTAACCTAACATTAATTTTTTTTAAAGTATAGCAACAATTTAAACGAAGCAAGCAAGCTTATGCTAAAGTCTCCTACACACGACCTGATTTGGTCAGGCGGTCGGGCCGATTTGGTCAGATCAGGTAGAATATCAGGTCGTGTGTAGGCTTGTCTTCTGACATTTATTGTGTCGGGTCATCGAGTGTTATCAGATGGCCCGGCCACTTGACTACCCAACCGCCTGACCAAATCAGGTCGTGTGGAGCGTTGTCAGACGATTTAGCGTATAGGCAACACCTGATTTGGTCGGACCGACTGTCAGGCGGACCGCGTCAGGTCGTGTGTAGCGGACTTTAGGCTGGTACGTCAACAAATTGGTAAGCAAAAATCCATCAATCTCACACTCCAATACTCTCAGAAGTTTAATATTGCTCTAAGATTTGTTAATGCTTTCTTTGCTTTACAAGCTATTGTATATCTTATTTTAATTGTTTTGTTACGTTGACTCCAATTCTTCTTAGTTTTAGGTTAGGTTATCTTACGCCCAGTTAGGTTAGGTCAGGTTAGGTGTAGCTTTTCTGCTTGTACGCCACATTATTGTACTAATTTTTTAGCGTTTGTTTCTTAAATAGTGTTTTCTAATGAATATTTCACTCGTTAAGAACGTCCAAATCTTATAATTTTATACTTTCTTTCAGTAACGCAAACTTCAAGTATACAAAATCTTGTACTCGGAAATTAAAACGATAAACTAGGTTGACACGTCTTGAAATGGAAAAATTTAAAGTAATACCAGTAATACATTAAAGAGATGGCTAGAAAACAAAATAGAAACGTATAAGAGTGAGATAGTTGTACTAAAGAAAAAATTACGGAAAAAATAGAAGAAATAAAAAAGAAAAAATTAAAAGAGTAAAAAAAATAAAAAAGTAAAAAGTAAATAAAACGCACGATTTTGATAAAGTTAAACAGTAGCAATAATTTAACTGTTAACAAAAAAGAAATATTAAATGCAGGAGACTCGAGATATGTAATGTACGTGGGAACGTTAGGTAGTGATCGACAAAAAATATTTATTGAACTGACCTAATAATTACGAGTGTGGGCGTAACACATATCTTACTAATTACTTGGTCGTAACTTGTTTATGACTCTAATAAGTAAAAGATATAACTCAAATTATACATACTGGTAGGAAAGGTAAATAAAAATAAACTCCTTTTTGCGAGTGCATAGTTTCTTGTGTTTTTAAATCTTTTTAAAGAGTGTGCTAGTTGTGTGTAGGTTAACTCCTCCCAAAGCAATTTATAACATGCAGAACATCGCATCAAGAAGAAAGAGCAACGGGAATGTTACACATTGTTGAAATCTTTACATATTTCAATTATAATTGGCATAACGTAAAAATAAAAAATAAAAGTAAAAACACATTTTGCAATTAGCAAAATAAATAGAATCTTAATGCAAATTGAATAAAATACATTTCGTTCTGAAAGTTTTCTTATGTCGTGTTTTACTTGTTATTATGCGTGTTATTTACGTACCTCGAGAACGTATCCGTCATTTTCATTTTTAAACGTTGTTTCTTAAGACCTGCTTGAAATGATCTTAGAAGTTTTAAAAATACTCAAAACTCGTAGAATAGCATACGTAAAAGTAATTACAGCGATACACATTCGTATACCGAGTTTAAGTATCAACATGTGGTAACTTGAGTAAAAGTTCTCAATTACTTCGAGTTAATACAAATAATCTTTTAAATTACATGCGTTTTATGAAAGCATAAAACGCAAAAAAATAAATAAGAAAACGAGGGTGGTCGTGTCTTAAACAAATTAAAAAGAGTAGTAGTAGTAGTAGTAGTACCTCTATTACTACGCATGAAAAAGTCCAATAATGAAGAAATCCCAATCAAGTCGAACCGAATGAGTTATCCAATTCTTTCATCGCGGACGAACAAAAAATTTATTCCAAATTGCAATTTGTTGTTTGACTGATGTAATCAATGATAATAATAGATTGTTTAAACGATAAGACGTGTTTTACTTCGTGTAACTGTAGTAAATAGAACGCATTAGTAAATTACGCCTCTAATCATAAGAGACGAAGAAACTTTGTTTTTAAATAGCCAAACGATGTCAGTTCCCGAGTGTCGGATCGAAATTGAAATTATTGGGTTTTAATTTTAATCTTGGCCAAATTTCACCTTTCTACACCTACTAAGTAGTAGTTTGGAGAAGAACTAAACGCCGAGTCACTAAAACCACCTTATACCAACCCACAAGCCAATTTCTTGAGCACCCAGTCTTATTTTTGCCACTAGATCGTTATCAAGTTTGTTTTATGTTTAGAAGTTGTCCTTATTTCTCTTGTTTCACTTCTGCCGCAGCTTGCCCAATAGATGCATTTTTTGCTCTATTGCGTTCTTCAGAACTTCTCGAATCAAAACTGTTCAAAATGATACAATTGTACAATGATACAATAGACAAAAGAGCATTTCTAACTTGTTTAACTAAAAACTACAGTTTTTTTTCAGGAGGTTATGTCTCTGAACCCCCCCCCCCCCCCACTCATGACCAAGACGAACCTATCTCGGAAATTTAAATGTCTGCTCGCTGGTGCAATTTAATGTTTATGGTTAAAGAACGATACATTGAGAAGGTCAAAAGTCAGATAGAGATAGTCTCTAAAGCCCATTTGGGAAATCATTAACCATTTTAGCGGGCCGCGGACAATAAATTAGAGAACTGGAATTTTACACTTGAACTTCCCGAGCACCTATTAAAAGTCAAAAATTGACGAGAAAGGTATTGAATTAAATTCCGAAACATATCATTACGTAGATTTATATTCAAACATGTTTTTGCGTACGTCACACACGTGTCAACGTTGTCAACTGTTTCGCCCGTAAATAGAACTTATTTCAAGTATTATACAGCGCACGTATATGGTGTACTTTTTCGAAAACGCTCATTTACTCGACTTGTACGCGCATCATTATAAAATGAGAAAATGTGAAAAAGACGCAAGTCTCCTGTAAATTAGGTGCCCGTGATAAATTAAACGCGGGAAAAATGAGTAAGAAAAATTTAATTAATAAGCTCGAATTATATTCACGATTTAAATTTTTTTATAAATAACGAATATCTAGAAATTTCAATCAGTTTACGTGTATCAAAGCAAAAAAATTTTTTTTCTTGCCGATTTATAAAATTGTACCTAGTCATTCTATAATAATATCTTTTTGTATAGCTCTGTGTAAAATTGAAATTTTCTGTGGCTTTGTTTTAGCGGTTTTGTTTATGAAAATATTTATAGTAATTATTTTAGAAAGTTTTGAAGTTTTAAACGTTATACGAGGAGCTCTCAAATTCTGGAACGGCCTTGATAACTTCCAAACAAATTGGCCGAACTGAACGAAATTTGCATGTGTTAAATGATGCAATTTTTGCAATTTTTTCACGTGCTTTTTATATTTTTACCATTTTTTTAAATTCCAAATAATGGCACTTTTAAACAGTAGGGGGGCGTTTATTGGCATTTTGTAAAAGGGCATTTTTTTCTGATCACCAACATGCAGTAAAATTAAGCGATTCGGTAAAATACTAAAAAGTGACCCCACTTGCTATTTTTAAAAATTACATCCCCATTACTCTGAACATAAAAATGGCAAAAATATAAAAAATATGTCAAAAAATTGCACTTATAACCTCCTCCAAATTTTTTTGCATTTGCCCTATTAGTTTCGAAGTTATCGAGGCCGCTCTACATTTTTAGAACTCTTTGTATTTTATTCGAGCAATAAATGGCCATATTAATGCAAAAAAAAATTTTGCGAGTTTCCTAAACTGTAACGTTACGCAATTAATTGAAAACAGTGAGGTGCCTAATAAGGAAAGTTTAGTAAATTATTTGTAATTTTGTCGTCGAAATGGTTCAAAGAAAATATAATATATATCCAGCATGTGAAATATTTATATATATTTACCTATAGTAAATAATGTTTGTTATAGAAAGATACAAAAGTGAGATCGCGTGACCTAACAAGTGCCGTAATTTTTGCTTATTTATTAGTAACATTATTTTTATAGTTATATTTCTATACATTTTACTCTTGCATAACTAAAATAATTAACATGAACGAATGTATTTACTAATTTGCGTACAAGTACAAATATAATAAAATTTGTTATAACACCTCTATGAAATTATAATGATTACTGGAATAAGAACAATTTTATATTAAAATTTTTGATTTTTTCGAAACATTACTTCTATTTAGTATTTAATAGTTTAGAAAAATATGTGTAGTACTTCCGGATGTAATCAAGGCTTAATAGATGATGGCAATATAACTAACTATATACAAGTAATCAGACTACTTTGTAGTAAATAGTAAATACATTGTAGTTATATACATTTGTTATTTTCAACTTACATCTTTTTAAATATTAGAATATTAGTCCATTAGCTTAATCGCCTATACTCTGAGAAATAGAACACCCTGTATATTTTTTAAAATAGGCAAATCGTTTTATTCTACTGTTGCGAAAAGAAAATAGTAGGTATTCTGCCAAAAAGTATTTTTTTTGTAAATTTAATATTGCGTCTAGACAGCCATGAGCCATAACTACCAAAAATATGTTATTGGCGCCCTCTGGTATTTAAAACTAAAAAATTATAAACTCAACAAATAAATTGAGAAATTAATTCCCCGTACTGTATTGTAATATAGTGTGTCACAGAAAAAGTTTTAGAAAATTCCGAACAGTTATAGTAGATAGTCAAAAGTATCAAGAATATTAACAAAAGGTTGGCTTTTAAAATAAACAATTTTCTTTCATTTGTAAGTAGACAAAAATTGTAATATTTATGTTGCATAATTTCAACAATATTCCCTATTTGAGGTAAAATTGCCATATAGTTAAAATGTAATTACAGCATAATTACACATTTTCGTGTGCACATAAGTATAATAACTCTCAGAGTCGTATTTGAGTGGATAATGTTCAGAGTTATCAAAATGTTTGATTATACAAATTTAAAAAGCTCCGCCTCTCAAATAAACATGACATCCACACAAAATTTAGTTTTAAAAAAAATTAGAACAATTTTGTATAGAAAACCTAATTGGAGTATTTGAGTCGACTCGCGGGATTTAGGTGAAAACTTTTAATCAAACATCAACTGTGACGCAATAAAAATAAATAAAACGAACAAGGTTATATGCAAACCATTTTTTTGAAATCGATTATTCACGTTGCTCTTATTGTCAAATGTGAAATTACATTTTTTTATAAGTAATTTGTTAGTTTTTTTTAACTCCACTGTTACATAATTAATGCAAAATGGTTAAGAATAAAAATTTTTCAAGGATTTAGTTGCAATTAACCAAGGTTGTTTTATTAAATTTTATTAAGTTACAGCGCATTTTTTTTAAATTAGAAATTTTTTTATTTGTCATTAACAATTTTAGTATGTACCTTTGCTGAAATTAAGGTAGTTAATACGCCAATCATATATAGGAAAAGCTCGTGTAACTTTTAGATTTTTCGTAGGTAATAGCTATACTAGTAGGTTCCGAAAGAAAATTTTGTGAATTCGAACCATTTTGCAGGGGAAGTACTCGTTTAGTCTAATATTAATTCTAAAAAAAGTTAAATGGCCGGAATCAATTCAAAAAACAATTGAATATTTGAGCAAAAGGAAATTTAGCACAACTTTTAAAAAACTAAAAAATTTTCTTTAGAAGTTGTGAAATTCACATTTTTGGCCATAAACGGCTTGTGTACCGAAAAGTAAGCCAGATCGGGCAAAATTGTATGGAACCATTTTTAAAGAGCGGAAAATTTTCTACAAAAAAGTTCCAGGCGACTCTTTCATACAATTAATAGTTTAGATGTAATGGTCGATTTTTGCGTGAGGCACGAACTTGGCTCTCGGCGTCAACAATTATTTTGAAAAATTAAGAAAAATATGTAAATGTCGCATTAAAATTCTGAAAAAATTTATACAGTATTGAGATACTCTGAAGCAGTTTTTGCTAAAAATGTAAACGCCTTAAATGGTCTTAAATGGATGTGAAAAATAAAAATACAGACAAAAAGAATTTTTTTTTGTTTAAAAGTTTTAAAATTCACGCTTTTCGGCCATAAACGGCTCGCGTACCAAAAAGTAAGCCAGATAGGGCAAAATTGTCTAGAACCATTTTTGAAGAGCGGAAAATTTTCTACAAAAAAGATCCAGGCGACTCTTTCATAAAATTAATAGTTTAGATGTAATGGTCGATTTTCGCGTGAGGCACAAATTTGGCTCTCGGCGTCAACAATTATTTTGAAAAATTAAGAAAAATATGTAAATGTCGCATTAAAATTCTGAAAAAATTTATACAGTATCTAGATAATCTGAAAAAGTTTTGCTAAAAATGTAAACGCCTTAAATGGTCTTAAATGGATGTGAAAAATAAAACCACAGACAAAAAGAATTCTTTTTGTTTAGAAGTTTTAAAATTCACGCTTTTTGGCCATAAACGGGTCGCGTACCAAAAAGTAAGCCAGATAGGGCAAAATTGTATAGAACTATTTTTAAAGAGCGGAAAATTTTCTACAAAAAAGATCCAGGCGACTCTTTCATAAAATTAATAGTTTAGATGTAATGGTCGATTTTCGCGCGAGGCACAAATTTGGCTCTCGGCGTCAACAATTACTTTTAAAAATTAAGAAAAATATGTAAATGTTGCCTTAAAATTCTGAAAAAATTCGTACAGTATCTAGATACTCTGAAGCAGTTTTTGCCAAAAATGTGAACGCCTTAAATGGTCTTAAATGTATGTGAAAAATAAAAATACAGACAAAATAATTTTTTTTATTTGTTTAGAAGTTTTAAAATTTACTTTTTTTGGCCATAAACGGCTCGCGTACCAAAAAGTAAGCCAGATAGGGTAAAATTATATAGAACCACTTTTAAAGAGCGGAAAATTTTCTACAAGAAAGTTCCAGACGGCTTTTTCATAAAATTAATAGTTTAGATGTAATGGTCAATTTTCGCGTGAGGCACGGACTTGGCTCTCGACGTCAACAATTATTTTGAAAAATTAAGAAAAATATGTAAATGTCGCATTAAAGTTCTGAAAAAATTCATACAGTATCTAGATAATCTGAAAAAGTTTTGCCAAAAATGTGAACGCCTTAAAAATCTTAAACGTATGTGGAAAATGCAAAAACAGAAAAAAAAATTTTTAAACGTTCGTTTTAAATTTAATAATATTGGCGAAACTTCGCATCAATAATTTTTTAACGAAAACTAAATACATGGTTAAGCAGTTTTAAATGTATTTTTTCATTCATTTACGTTTTGTCTGAATTATCTGACAAATTTTGCAAAAAAACTCCGTGTATAATGACAAAAGTTACTTATACCTAAAACGTAACCAGAAGCAATAATACTTCTTATAAGTGGCACAACTTTTTTTTGTAAATTGCCTCAATTTAATTTTACAAGACATTAAAATATTATTATTATTTAATAGCATTTACTTATTTATTGCAATAACATCCATTTGTTCGATTTCGCAACGAGAACAAAACGCTCGTAGCGCAATTAATCACGCTATAGTGTATAGTCTATAAAACGCAATCGTTTAAATTTAAAGGTTAGAAGTTTAGTACTTAAAAATGAATTTTACGTCAACCATTACTGACAATTTGTAATTTTTTTCCATTTAAAATAATACCATAATCGTATACAGTCAGTCGCCTTCTATGCATAAGCTCTTAATAGCTCTTCGAATGCTTTTAATTACTATGTTTAGCTTCTAGGTTAGTTTAGCTGCGAAAAAAATTGAAAAAAGCTCGTGGATTGTTGGACTATTAAAGGAGTTCTTCATTTGGGTAAGTTGTGAACTAGTTCCATCAAGTAAAAATTTATTACGAGTCGTGTACGCACCGTAATTTGACTTAGAAGCTTAGAACAGGTTGTATCAATTGTAAGCATCAATTACCCCTCTTATAGTAAAGCCAGTAGCTTAAAAGCAAACAAATTAAAAAGGTAATGTTATGGTAACTGAATACCAAATTAACCGAAGAAGTATTTTCTCACATAAAAACATGACAAATAGAATTTAACACATCATAACTAGCGATAGTTTGTACGTGCAAGGCATACGCGTTTGGTCACGCACTCTTCACAAACTTTGCATTAATAGACCCATAAAATTGATTAATCGCATCTTCTCTCGACGCATACTAACTTCGTTACACGAAAATCGAATTACCTATATAGGGTATTTTTTTACAAATGTAAAAAAAATAATTATGCTACTAGCATTTTTAATTTGTTGTGCGATTGCTGCGATTAAAGTGAGTAACAGGTAAAGTGGTTGTGTGTTGAAATCTTTACTCGCGATTTTATTTTATGAGCTTTACTCATGTGATGGCTTTATATTTTCTTCGCATATTTTATACGACAACGTACAGATTAAAAGCATACCAAAAAAGATATTTATCTCTTGCAAATTACTTATGCATTATAATTGATAAAAATTAAAAGTAAATTAATTATTATTAATAGAACGAGGTATTTATATATGGTCAAGTAGGGTTTCACTTTAGTATGTTACAAAAATGAAGATGAAAAAGGATAGACAAGGTATTAGGTACAAAATATTCCATTAACGATTTTTCTGAAAAGTTTCAGGAAGAGTAGGTAGTCAAATAGAGTGTTTAGCGGCATTTTCTTTAATTCGTCAATTACTCCGTTACTGTTAGATTTATAAAAAATTCAAATTTGACCTTTTTTGTACAAAATTTTATTTGCTATCATTTATGTCCTATAAACTTTTTGCGTAGAGCAACCCGTTATGGGGTAAACGCGCAACGTAATAAACAATGTCTCCTCTCAAGTCTAAACCTGTAATTTTTGGAAAATATTTCGCTTTCTTGTCGTAAAAGAAACACTTTTTTGAAACTTTCGCATGCAAAATGTACGTGCAGAACAAAATGGGCATAATTTTTCGAAAACGACCACCCAAAGCGGTAAAAAATGTACAATACCGTATATACCGGTGTATTCCAAATTTGCCTCTGTAAGTAACTCCGTTAGTTCTAATGACCAAACCGGACCAAACTTTTAGAATTAAATTAAAGTACACACGATTTGCAACAAAAAGTGTCAAATTACGATTTTTTTCGAAATACAATATTAACCGTTTCACGTGGATCCCAACATTTGACCTGTCTCTTTTCACCAACTAGAGAGCGAGAGAGCCCATTCTGATAACTCTCTAACAAGCGCACGACGAAAAGCCTAAATCGTAATGAATAGGTACAAATTATGGTAGTTTCTACAGTTTTTTGAAAAAATGAATATTTGAGAGTCCATTCATGTCACGATTGAAAGAAATAAGCGTTTTTCTAAACTTTTCCTTCGGTTTATATAGGCCACACGCTAAGCGTCTGCCAATTTTCCGTGGTTACACCTACAGTTTTAGGTCTAAAAGCGCCACTTCGTGAGATTTGAATTTTCGCAATTTGTAGACAATCCAGTTCGGTGCCTATAGAATGCGGAGCACGAAATAATTTTTCTTTTTCTATAAATATACGCAAAACGCAAGAATTGCATAGATGAAGATACACTTTTGACTTTTCCCCATTGTTAAACAATTCACGTATGAATAGTAAATTATAAAATAATCCTTATAGAGTATAGCTAAAAACTCGATAAGCTACCGCTTTATTTTAAAAATGCGCTAAAGATAAATATTCAAATTTTCTTTTTTTCACCAAGGATTTCCATTTATTATTCAACAACTTTTGGCAATTATTCAAGGTCGGTGCGATAACCTTCGTATGTACTTTTGTTATAGTCGGGGAGTAAGTACGCAATTTTTTCCAAGCAAACTTACTAACTTCCGGTCCTACCAATAATAAATTCGACAATGTATAACAAAAAAAATACGTTTTAATCCAATTGTTGATTAAACGGCAACTTTTACATTTACAATCCCGACTTGTTATCTAGAAATCGATCAATCAAACGTTATAAACGAGACCTAAAGTGATCGTATTGAACGTAATATATTTAAACGAGCACTCCGCGGGGATAATGGCATCGGAAATAAAGCAAATTACACACATTCAATTCGACCTGAATTCAAAATATTTACACTAATAAGTGGAATTTGTTTGGATTTTATTTGCGAGAAAAATGTATTTGCCCTCTCGAGACAAGCGACTAATTAAAAGCTAATGTATTAGTTACGAATATTAAAAATAATTAATTTTGCCTTTTTTAGCATTTTAATTTACTATTTTTTTGGTTAGCTTTATGATAAATTTAATATTACGAGTAGTTAATTATTTTAATAAATTTATGCAGTAAAATAGTTATGTAACTACTAATAAAAAATTAAAAAAAACCCTACGTCGTAAAGTGGTTAATTTCAAAAGTTCATTGGAGCTTTACCATCGCCCATCACATTGCAGATTTGCAACAGAGGGCAGGGTGCCTTACTTCCGTAATCGTGTAGATGTGGGAATCTCTGGTATTTAGGTGTAATACCGAATACCAAAGGCAAAACATTAAAAAAATAGACTATAGACGCAGTTTTGGCAAGTTTTTCTCTCGGTACTATTAAACTACACTTCATTTACGTCATTTACTCGACATCTGAGAACTGTATTAGGCCTCATACAAAAAATTGCACAGGCCATGCTTTAAAGTAAATTATAAAACAAAAAGATTGAGCCTAATAGCAGGTCGCTAATGCAACGAATGGAACTGGCAAACTGGATATGGCGGCTCAAAGTTATAGCCAACATTCCGAAAAATGCCAATAAACGTCCTAAAACTACTTTTTGAGGCCTTGCACTCAAAAATGCATATTGTAGGAAACTATAAACTATACTATAGTCGCACTTTTGGCAAGTTTCTCTCTGAGTACTATTGAACCACACATCATTTACGTTTTTAGGCGGCCATCATTAAGCTCGACTAGATATATTTTTAGCTGAGAACTGTATTAGGCCTCATACAAAAAATTGCACAGGAAATGATTTAAAGTAAAATATAAAACGAAAAAATTGAGCCTAATAACAGGTCGCTACAGCGAATGAAACTGGAGATACAGCGGCTCAAAGTTAGAGCCGAATGGCCGGAAAATGACAAAAAACGTTTTCGTCCTAAAAATGCTTTTTGAGGCCTTCCACTCAAAAATTTATACTGTAGAAAATTATAAACTATACGATAGTCGCACTTTTGGCAATTTTCTCTCTGGGTAGGTACTATTATACTATTAAACCATACATCATTTACGTTTTTAGAGAGCCATTATTAAGCTCGACTAGATATATATTTCGCTGAGAACTGTATTAGGCCTCATACGAAAAATTGCACAGGACATGATTTAAAGTAAAATATAAAACGAAAAGATTGAGCCTAATAACAGGTCGCTAGAGCGAATGAAACTGGAGATATAGCGGCTCAAAGTTAGAGCCAAATAGCCAAAAAATGACAAAAGACTTTTTTCGTCCTAAAAATGCTTTTTGAGGCTTTGCACTCAAAAATTTTAACTGTAGAAAACTATAAACTATACTATAGTCGCACTTTTGGCAACTTTCTCTCTGGGTACTATTATACTATTAAACAACACATCATGTACGTTTTTAGGGGGCCATCATTAAGCTTGACTAGATATATTTTTAGCCGAGAACTGTATTAGGCCTCATACAAAAAATTTTATAGAGCATGATTTAAAGCAAAATATAAACCGAAAAGATTGAGCCTAATAACAAGTCGCTACAGCTCAGCGAAAGTAAGAGCCAAAATGCCTAACCATTTTTTTAGGTCTCGAAAAGCTTTTGAGGCGTTACACTCAAAAATGCATGAAAAACGATTTGAAGTTGAACACAACAAAAATTTGAGCCAAATGAGACCTAGTATGGACCGAAGAGCATTATATGGGGCGCTTGCTATCAATGTGAACGAGGCGCTACCCTAACCCTAAGCCCTAATAAGGTATTATGTTCGAGTGCAGTCGGCCGTTTTGCTAGAAATGTTATAATTAACAAATTGCGATAAAACGTGGTGGTATCTTTTGTTGGAAAATTCGACATTTCCAAAAATTGGCATTTCAAACCCTATATAGTACATCAGTTTTATTGATGGTAACGCCCTTTAATTTTCTATAAGTTATTTCTAGTGATTTTTTTTGTTTGAGGCCTCAAAAGGCTTGCAGAGCAAAACCACAAAAAATAGGGTTTTAGGTAGATGCTGGATGATGTTTTTAACCCAACTTTGAACCACGGTATCTCCGGTTCTATTGATCGTAGAAATTTCTTAAAATTGTCATTTTACTCGTTATATTATTTAAAACAAAAAAGCTCCGATTATATTTTACGCTATTATGTATAGATTCGGAGTAAAATTTGACAATAGAGATAAAATCTTTATTGCGTTATTTTTCTGCAAAATCTACCTGATTACACTTGTTGGTATCAAAATTCACTCAAAAACAATCAGAAATACAATAAAATTGCTGTAACTAATTATACCTAACTACGTCGCGCCGTAAAGAAAAGCGTATTACCTATTATTGTATATCTAATACTTAAGATATAATTCTCACGAAAAATAATCAAATAATTAACTTCCGTAAACAAAATGTCCAAAATTACCAAGTGTGACACGTCATTGGTTTCACAATGATGAATTACCACTTAAAAATATAATTAAACGTGCAGGCCCGTATTTAACATTTTTAAGTTGATAAAGGTGGCCCTATCCGGGCGAAAGGATAAAATGATAAAATAAAATTCACGAGATTCTTAGTTATTACAAAAAATTGTTCGTTTTGTGTGATGGGTTCAAGAAAATAATTAAGTTTTTCGGCAATTGTTTTTTCATCTCATGACCAACTATAAAATGTTTGTAAAATTCTGATGCGTATTAGGTCATTTAGGATCACATTTCTGCAACTTTGTCTAAATTGAACCTGCCCTATCATATCTTTGTTAATGATATAAGATATAAAGGTAACGGAGTTGGAATCAGAAAGTAGCACCCTGCCCTGTATATTAGGTACCTATAGGTATTTTCCAAAAAGACATTTTTTTAAATTAATCATACCGGTAACTGCTTTTCAAGATTTTGAAAAAAAAAGTTTTAACTGAAAACTGGAGCTTTTGGTTAAAAAACCTTATAGACGATATCTGGGGAAGGTTGGAATAAAAATTAAAAAAAAAAGAAAATTCTTACCTTAAAAATTGTTCCTGAAATTTTTCACTATGTAGTATCACTCAAAAAACGTTTAAAAATCCTCACTTAAATTCGAACAATATTTTTTAATCAACAATTAAAATTAAAGACACCATATCGCTTATCAAACCATTTAAAATTTTATTTAAAAAAAAATTGCGGCCCTACTAACATCGATTAAACCATAAAGATTAATTTTGCATTTATCAGTGTTGGAGATTTGAACGGCGGATCGCAAAGCCAACCTGCCCACGCTTTAATCGACAATCTTGAAGCCTGTATAACACGACTAACCTACAGGCTAATTAGAACAATACGAATTTATTTATTTTTTTATTACTTCACAAAATTTAATATCAAATCACTTTAATCCCAAAAAAGTTTTGTAACCAAAAAATCACTATTTTTAAATGCGAGAGACTTCGACGCGAGCACAAGACGCGTACTTCTCAATACTATGTCCCTTTTTCGCAGTAATAGCTGCGAACCCGAACAGTCGTCACGGTTCGATTTTTTTATTTTTAAAGGAGATTTATTCCTTCGCTTCCAGAAGCGGAAGTTTTATACGAAAAACGAAGATGATATCCACTGACTGATCTCTTCCGACTGTGCCGGACGAGTGAGTGTCCGCTACACTGTTATGCTTCAAGAATCGCGTACACCTGTTCAGGTGGTAGGGATACATTTACCACCCTACCACATCGACAGGTACTATTGTTATAAGTTTTGATGCAGAAATACCTAGTTTTACTATTAATATTGTAGTACTTCAGAAGCGCAGGGTGTTCTTTAACGGTCTTTAGCCTTTTTTATAGAAACGTTCTTTGAGAACACGAGTATTGCATTAGCAGCCCTTATTAAAATTGTAACCGTAATAATAATTACTAACGAAATAGAAAACTGCACGTGTAGGTACTCGTTTTAGAAAAAAAAATGTTATAGGTAGGTATTTCTACTTTTCTACCACACATCAAGCCTCTCAAATGAAAATTCTTTGAGCTTCAAAGAAAATTCGTTTATTGCAAAAATTGAGCGTGCGCTTCTTTTTTATGTGACTCTTCGTTGCTCTTCCATTTGAAAATCACATAAAAATTGTTAAATATTCATTGTTACGCCAATTCGTAAAAAAGAGGATTTTGCTCTTGTTCAGAATAATCTCGTTTCTCAACAGCACGGAGTATGTTGTGCAAAACGAAATTGAGCGCTACATTGAGTATAGCAAAGGTAGATTAAGATTTTATGATGCCTAACCAGCAACTATGTATAGTACATAGTACTAAAGGGTGTCTTTTTGGAGGTACAGAACTTTAAATTGAAATAAAGCATCTATAATTTGATCAAATGAACGGAATTTTGGCTTAATTTAATAAAAAATCTTTTGTCATTTAGAGTTTGAATATTATTTTGAGCATATGACCCCCGCTACTGGCTCTAATATGGTGTATCTTGTAGGTCCAATTTTCGACCATTTTTCAAGCATTAGTCGTCCGATTTCGCTAATAAAATACAAAATGTTGGTTGTAATGGCTTTTGAGGATTCGCTTGTGAATTCTCTTCACTACAAATGCAACAATTTTGCTTATTGACACGGCCATTGAGCCAAAAATGAGCCTCATCACTGAACAAAATTTTGCGATGAAATAATGGGGTAACTTGATTTTCAGCTCATTTGCCAAATAGACGCCGAAAACGATGGTCTCGCGGCTTCACTTCTTACACGAGCTAGATAAGGCCTTAAGCCAAAATCTGTACTTAAAAATTTTCCAAAAAAGTAGTCTGTTAGAGGTCCAATTGTTGCGCACGGTGCCGAATCGAGGTGTTTGGATCTTTTTCGGTACTTTTCTTAAGAGCGGTTATATCGCAACATATTAGAGGAAACGCCTGCTCTCGTCACAAATGACAACTGACACCAAAATAGCTATATTTTCACAGGCATTATACAGGGTGTAGCTATGAGCCAGGCATACCTATAGTGTAAGTATTATAGAACAAGACAAAAAATGAAACCAAATTTGAAAATTATAGAACACTGTTATTTATCATTTATTTTTTGAATCTACAGGAAGTGATTTTGGATCTAATTTGTTATTTAAAAAAATATTGCTTAAAAAAAATTTTTTTAATTTTGCGTCTAGGCAACCATGACCATAACTTAAAAAATGTCCCTTTCAATGCCATCGGTCCTTGCTCACTGAAAAAATTAAATCTCGGCATTAAATTAAGAAATTCTAAATTGAATCTTTAGCCAATAGCCACACCTTTTTTGGAAATACGTAAGTAAATTTTTTTCTAATTTTCCGGCAGTTTGATTTTGATGCCTATCCTATTAGACATTCCGTATCATTAACGGAATACCCATAAAATTTTTATGGGACTGTAAGAATGTATTAGCTCATCAGTGAACATCTTAATTATTGTTAGCTTTGTATTGCTTTTAGTTGATCCATAATTTGATTTATTTGTGCTCCGCAATACCTACATCTACAAAGCTATTATTACTAATTTGTTTTAAACTTATATGTTAATTCTCAAAAAAGTTATGCCCAAAAATGTTCGAATGCTCAGAAAAACGGTTAGTTTAAGTTATTACTACGATTTAAATTTTTTCGATATATTTGAGGTCATTAGATCAGCGCGAAGCGCTAATTAAGCTCTAGCAAAAATAAATAAAATTGATAGTACAAATATAATTTCAAAATATTTTTAATCTTGAAAAGAAAGAGACTAACAAATTCTTCCTTAAAACTCTAGGTTGGCTCAATTTTTTGTGTAAAATAATAATCTCGAGAATAGTCAAAATCTTAAAAGTCAAGACTGTCGCCGTCTATAAGGGCAATTACCGTATATTTTGCGTTCGAAAAATCGACTTTTTTAGGATTTGTCAAATATAAATAAATTTCATTAAGTAATTTACACATTTTAACGAACTATCCGAGGTTTGCCATAACTTCCCTGTGTGCGCTACATGATGGGTTAACCCTCTCGGGCACATTTCGAATCCTCAAAATCGAGTCTCCGATGCCGAGGGTAGATTGGGTGATTGGTATAGATTAAAAATTACAACTTCTTTCCTCTTGTTTAGTAGGTATATCTATAGGAACACACTGTATACAGGGTGTTTCTCATAAGTGCGTCATAACTTCAGGGGCTGTTACAAGAACTCAAAAGAAGTCGTTTGACCTCAATTTTCTTATACCGAAAGTTCCCTCATTCAGAGTTACAGGGTGTTTTAGCTAAAATTTTCAAATTTTTGAAAATTCATTGTGGCGAAACGAAAGCAGTTGAGAAAATAATTTTTGTGGAGATGCTTTATGTATTTTTAACTCTATGAGATAGATGTGGTACTTTTGTTTTTTAACTGCCAATATGGCGGATTCAAGATGGCGCTAATCGAAATATTAATGGGACTGCAATAAAATTTTAGATACATGGGTTTCTTAAAAATTCGTCGACAAATCTGAAATTAGAATTTAAAAATTAAAAAAAAATGACAAACGCGTAACCTGAGAAAAAAAATTCTTTTTACCCAATTGGATGAAAATTACATTGTGGGTACTTTCGAATATTGGATTTAGAACTATCGAGCCAGAATTTCAAAATTCGATCTAGAAAAAAAAATACAGCTATTTGAAAGTACTAATTAATTTATAAAAAGTGCCTACTTTATAAAATATTTTCCCTCCTAATCATTTATTTCGGTCGTGGTGGTTGATGATTTTACTCGGATTGTACTTGTTGGCAAAATAAATGATATTATTATTATTATTATTTGTATTTGTACAGATATAAGTATTTTCAAATAACTGTATTTTTTTTCCTAGATGAAATTTAGAAAATTTGACTTGATAGTTCGAAAGCCAATATTTGAAAGTACCTAACAGTATAATTTATTCTAATAAAATTTGAAAAAAAAAATTTTTTTTCTCAGGTTACGCATTTCTCATTTTTTTTTAAATTTTTAAATTTTAATTTTAGATTTGTCGACGAATTTTCAAGAAACCCATGTATCTAAAATTTTATTGCAATCCCATTAATATTTCGATGAGCGCCATCTTGAATCCGCCATATTGGCAGTTGAAAAACAAAAGTACCAGATCTATCTCATAGAGTAAAAAATACATAAGGCATCTCCACAAAAATTATTTTTTCAACTGCTTTCGTTTCGCCACAATAAATTTTCAAAAATTTGAAAATTTCTGCTAAAACACCCTGTAACTCTGCATGGGGGAACTTTCGGTATAAGAAAATTGGGGTCAAACGACTTCTTTTGAGTTCTTGTAACAGCCCCTGAAGTTATGACGCACTTATGGGAAACACCCTGTATACTTAGGTAAATCTCTACTTATTGTATCTAGAATTTGTTGGCTCGCAGACGGAGAAGTTTTTTATTTTTCCTATACTAGGAAATTGTACCATGGTACGAGTTTCGAGGCTCATATCATGTCTCGTGAATACATTTAAAGCATTTAATGCAATCCCGAGCTTTCTTTTCTGAAACTGTTTGAAGAAAAACCGTATCTTTGTCTGAGTTGTGAGTAGATTCTTAAATTGCCGTAACTTTGTTAGTGTCCCTTTCTCCCTTTCCATGTACCTATACAATATGCATAATACATAGTATATTATGAGCCTTTTTGCTTTTTTTCGAACTCTAACACTCTATACATGAGTAACAGGTATTTAATTACTACGAGAATTAAGTATTGGTAAGGCAAGGGCGATGGCTATAGATGAGTCATAATGCTTGACAAGGATATATACGCCGCTTATAGAACATATACTGGGTGTATTTTAAGTTGGGACTTTTCTTTAAACCCCTAGATCAGGGGTCGGCAACCTATTTGTACTGGCGGGCACATTTAAGAATTTTGAAATAGCGGAGAGCACCTCGGATATAGGGGGGCTGGGCAATAAATGTGAGAAAAAATAGCGCCGCAGGCAAAAATTTTCGATTGTTCAAGGTCAAACTACTTAAACTGAAGTTCAGAAATTTTAGAAGCGATTGATAGTGTTTCCAAAGAAGGTGTTTCACAACATCTAAATATCTAGGTACTAGGTAATTGCAAGATCGCAATTAAAAAAATTATAAATTTGCCCTACATCTAAGATTTTTTTACTCTTCATTTCATGATTTTTGTTAAAATCGTCTTAATCATTGTATCCTACCTTATTTTATTGTAAATATTTTTCTAAAACCCCCACCCTAGTCCGTAGTTCTATAAAACCCTTAGTGGTACGGGTGGAAAAGAGGTAAAAATGTATTGTTCATTACCGCCGTTACTATAATTCTGTAAAATGTACATTGTGTACTTAAAAGGGTTTTTGCATTTATTTGACCAGGTTAGAGGCGGGCACTTTCAAAAAGTCTGGCGGGCACCAAGGTGCCCGCGGGCACCAGGTTGCCGGTCCCTGCCCTAGATACTACACATTATCCTGAACAATTTTAGTCGAAGTCGGTACAGTAAAATGTTCGTAATAAGCGAGTAAAACCTTATCAAAGTTATTAAATATTTCAGATACGGGCCTGTATATTTTTGTATAAAAACTTATAAACGACATCAATAATGACAGAAGCAAGCATTAGTTGCCTAGGTTATCATAATAAAATACGAACTTTATTCCTTTTTAAGTTCAATTAATTGTCCAGCCAACTAAAAGGTTTCAAAAATATCCAACAGTTTTGAAACTTGACTTATTTGTCCCTAGTGTGTGTGTACCTAAGTGTCTAGTGATGAATATTCTAAAAGTCCTGATGAATAAGATGCCAAAATTTTTTTAATTTTGGATATTTTTTAGATAGGGGCGGTTCTAAAATATTTAATTTCAATTAAGTTTTTCTCGCTTACTATATTACAAACATTTTACTATACCGACTTCGACTAAAATTGTTCAAGATAATGTGGAGTATCTGGGATTTATAGAAAAGTCCCAACTTAAAATACACCCTGTATAGGACCAAAGAACTATATTACGCTTGGAATTACATACCTAATAACATGAGGTTATGGCATTCATGAAAGAGTATATACTTAGTCAACTTTATAAATTTTAATTCATTTAATTATTTTGACAGTTTTGCACGTCGTTAGAAAAATAAATATACGGAAATATACAAATAGAACAGTGGTTATTTGATGGAATAACATAGAGTTTTTGCAAACTTATGGACCTTACCACAGCTTTAATTGAAACTAAACTATGTATTCTTAAAATAATGATTTCTATGCTGATCTCGTTATAGGTACCTAAAGCACTTATAAAAATTGATAAGCAAATGAAATTATAATATTTATGTTAAATTTATATATTATATTAATTTTTATATTTTTAAATGACGTATTTAGTATTTACGACTTACTATAGGTACCTATATCTGTATTTAAATTGATATTAAAGTTGAATTATTTTTTATTTAATACAACATACAATACAATAATTCAACATATATTTGAGTAGTATAATATATAGTTAAGTATCAGGTATCGGGTACCTACAATATATCTATTATTTATTGTCGAATTTATATTTCGAAAATATAATAATATGGAAGATAATAAAGTGTAGTATAGTAATATAAAATGCGAAAATTTAGAAACGACAAAGATGTGTTATGCAAGAAGAAATAAAAAAACAGAAGCAAAACTAATTAAATTTTTACAAGGGTAGTGTAAGTTTTTACCGCAAAAACCGCAAATAAAATAATGAAAAATTTTAAAACACTCGAAACAACCTTGTGAATTATTTCTACAAATAGAAATAAAAGGTGGCCAGACCTGTAAAAAGTAAAGTGGACCACATAAATAGTTTGACTCGAATTAATTTTAATACAGTATAGCACCGAATTGTTTGACATTAAATGTAAACAGTAGGAGTGTAAAAGTCCATGACCAATCATGTCTTGAGTTGAAGAATGAGGCGTGACATACCAACTGTAAAACTTATAATCACCAATTTATATACAATAGCCACGGGTCCATAATATTAATAATTGTTTCTTCTCAATTAAAATTTATAATTTTAAATAAATTAGGATTTAAATGTATATTATTAGGTGGATATACCTACTACATTCGATTCCACCTTCTAATTAAAAACTTGAAACGATTCAAACTCAAGGTAGATGGCATATTTATTATTTCTGCAATTAATTTGTGCGTAGAAATATCCCTTTATTAAAAAACTTCAATGCACAGAGTCACAGACTGCGTTTCAAGTTTCAAAGTATTAAGGTATTACCTACTACTCATCAGTGAAAGTGCATCAGTACAAAAGTACTCTTAAGTCTTAAGAAAGTATTTTAAAATTACTTAAAAGTGCATTTGCAACTACATTTTTGATACCTACCATCACACACTTTCTTAGGTTAGGTAGGTATGCTCCTTTTCACGTTATTCCGAAATGATTTCTTAATTTTAATAACTTACAATATCGACCTGAAGTAAGGTATAGGTACTACAGGACAACAGTACCTACCAATTTCGGAAAAAGATGTAAGAAACTTATAATCTACTAGAGTATTTTAGTACCTATATGGGTAGACTCTCTAAAAAGGCATAATTTCCCAAACTCTAGAAACCTCATGTCTTGGCGTCCTTAATGACTATCGGGTTTTCGGCGGTACTATACCTAGTGGCCTGTAGTAAACATCGAACATCGCTTTTGGCACGATGCTTTAAAAAGTTTCTGGTTACTTTGAATACTTATTGAGCAATTATTAATAGTTAACGCTGTTAAAAAAATTTATATATTTATGTATTAGTACCTATACTTACTTGAAAAAAAAAGATAGTAGGTAGTACATATAGTACTACTGGTGGGTTTTAATGTACGAGGCATCTCCCCGAGGCACGCGTGTACCCTAATTATATACGCATTAACCTAAAACTTTTTTTTGTAAATTTAACACCAAAACATTAAAAGAATAAAGTTATATTGATGATACATAAACATTACAGGAAGTGAGTTGAGGTACTTACCTACTTATACTACATCGCTATTTTAATTCAATAATCTTGTAAATACTTACATAAAAGATGTTTTAATATTTTTTAATAGGCTATATAAATTCGAAATACCTGCTTATATTGCCACATAAATTGATTACTATCGATATTTAACAATGCGATGTGGTCAAAGTTACGATCTTACGAATTTTTACGTTATTTTTTGTTGTCGGTCGACTTTGCAATATTGTTTTACTTTTATAAAAACTACCTTTTACAATAATTAATAATTTCAGATTTTCGAATCAATTAAAACCTTTTTTTTAATTATTATTATATAATTATAATTTTAACTAAGTAGATCCAAATAGGTATCACACTGGACGTTAATAAGTCTGCGGTCTTAGCTCCTGATGATGCATTAGGTATTCAGGGTGAATTATAAGTTTAAAAAAGAATGTCTTTATGACACTATAAGTACAGGTTAGGTTAGGTTCCTCGTAAACATTATGCTTCGAGACTAGGAAAACTAAGGAAACTGAGCGACAGGAAAGGGAGCAGCAACTACCAGTTATCTCCAAAAACCCTCGATAAAGAGCAGGACCTCCTGTCAACCGACTTCGGAAGAAATGCGAAAGCGGATTCCCGAGATCCCGAGTCGGCTGTTCTAGACAAACAACCCCATAGAAAGTGGTAGTGGGGCGGGGTATGGTCGGATAACACCTAACCTCACCACATTATACTACCGTTACAGAGAGTAGAAGTGTCTTTTTGAAGATTTCTACATCCATTAAACAAAAAACTGTTAGGTTAGGTTTCGGACAAGTCTGGTACTTCCAGGGGCTTGCCCTTAAAACGGCGAATGCTCTACCTTACTCTGCATTTGATGGGAGGCAGGTATTAAACTGGAAGTAGAGAGGAGTAGTAGAGGAGTCCCAACGTATAAGTTTCATGGTTTGTTTCATTACACTTGCTGTAATTACGTTGGTTTCTCGACGGAGCCATACAAGATCATCTGATCAATTGGTTGCTGCAGTCTCTGCACCAGAGGAGCTGTGGACTAGTCTATCTGCAGTGGTATTTTAAATAGTAACCGGAAGACGCGAGTTCTGGTAGGAAGTATAAGTATCTATACATTCCACACTATCGCCATGCTCTAAAAATAGTTAAGCACAAAAGATCACTAGTATGTGTCTAGGCTGTGTTGCAGGCGCAGGTTCCGCCGTCAGTGTGTCCGGATGATGGCTAGATGCAAAGGGGCCTCTCTTTTGGTGTACCGTCATGGTAAACCTGGTCTGTTTCAAGTCATCACAGATAATCTGGAAGCGATTTTGTGGTCTAGTGATGGTAGAGTGGGAGTTTTCCCAATCCCGAACCGTTAGGTACCAATCGCGGTATAGGTCAAAGAAGTGAACATGGTTCCGCTCTTTGCGCGTCCGCTTGATAGTAGCACCGTCCCGCTCAGCGGCGCGAGTGGGTGGCCTTAAGCATGCCTACTATGATATTGCTACTGCGGGCAGAAGGTTACCTTCTGGTGATTTTGGATTTTCAGACTCACGGCTTAGATAGAGACTAATTATCCTTATCACTCATAGGTTAGGTTAGGTTAGATCTCATATCCAACATGGAGGGGCCCGCTAAGAAAAGACTACTCGGCACTCGGCACTGTCACGTCATCGATCACACTGTGCGTAACTCTAGTCGGGCTCGAAGCAGAGATTGTACACAGAGCGGCCTGCACCTATAAAGGTTTCTTGCGGCGCTACTGTTGTTCTATACATATATGCCACCGATCTATCTTCTTGGTGTGGCCATAGAGAGAGCCACGAGCCGTGATTTACACCTGACAACCCGCGTCGACATCAACGCCGCGTAGCAGCTCCGCTGAGAAGAGGCCGAGAAAGGCCGGTGAAGACCCAACTTCCGTAAATGGACAAAGAGTATACACAGAAAGCTGCTGTACTGCCTTGAAAAGCTTTAAACCTTTAAACATGACTTGGATGTTTTAACTTCTACAAGCATCGAGAAGCAAGACTATATATTGCGGAGCACGTCCTGTTTCACTGTCTCAGCTTGGAGTAGAGGCGGATTATTGCATCGTTGAGAGTAGGCTTAACTCTGATTCCAACAAGCTTCGTTAACATCGTGCTCAAAAACGAGAAAATTGGAAAATCATAGTAGAGTTGGCCCATAATGGGCGTAAAAAAGCGACTTGAAAGAAAGCTGCAGCGACTAGCAACCCCCGCAGAAACCCTCAACACTAAGTCCTTCGAGTCGAGCATAAAAAGCAATATTAGGCTCCACACCTAAAGAGGACAATAATATCCTCCAGTCATTTAAAACATCGAATAACATCACCACCCCAATGCACAAGAATATTCCAATGGAGAAGAATCAAAAACACGCTGTAATGCGTCTCAAAAACGTTATATGAGAAAAGGAGTGGATTGTCACACAGAGAAAAAGCCCATAACTGTTTCCGAACATGTTGAAGAACAATGAACAACCCCCATAGGAAGTGAGAGCTGGAGTGTCATTTTAGTGAGTCGGATTAACTAACAACTAATATCTATATTAACGCTGTCGTTACAGAAAGTAGTGGTGTATTTCTGAAGATTGCCACATTCATTAAACAAATAAAAGGTTAGGTTAGGATGGTCATAGACATAGTAGATGTCGTAAACAATTCACTGTTCGAATTTTCAATTTATCGCTAATTCTGCTGGAGCTTTTGAAGGCTACTGTATTATCGAAATCACTACAATCACAGATTCAAGACCATAATCGTCCAGGTGGTTAAATTATCCCACTAAGAAAGATGTATAATCTTTGAGGGTGGGTCTGTATAGTGCCTCCCCCAAAGTATAAGTCTATTAAATTCAAATTTTTACAGTTGCTGTAGTGCCAACTTATGAAAAAAAAATAAGCTTTCATTTTGACTTTAACACCTAATCTGCTTAGTCTCAGTCCGTCTCTGTGGAAGCTTCCAGAAGCGATAGATAAAATAATTCGAGTTTAATTTGAATATTTTATTAAAAACTCTAAATACATGTACGAGTACACATTAAATAATTATTATCTTGAAGTTGATAACATGTTATAACATTATTTATTAGTAAACTATATGTAAATCATGCTTTATGAGGTTAAATATTAGTAAATTTTTTACAATTACGTCTAATTTAATTTATGAAAAACGAATATAGTTGTTTATATGACTGATGTAACACATCATATATACAGTAATTTCATGCCATTTTCTCCGATGAATTATAAATAAGTTATGAATTAATAACGCTTTAAATAGCAAGCCTTGGAAACGCCTAAAGGTAAAAGGCTACTTGTTTTAGCTTAACATAGTAGCAAATTGCTTTAAAATAATTAGTTTATCTCTATAGTTTATCTCAAAACGAAATTAACATAAGTAATACATATTATGTGACACAAGTTGTTTCGAGAAAAAATAGTATGCTCTAAATTTGCTACAGCTACCACATAAATTTACAGCTTAGGCTTCAGAGCTCATTCGTTAATTACTTGCACGAATAGGTGCGTATTATACCAACAATAATAGTAGGAGTGCATCGTACTAACATGTCATAATAAAAGAGTACTCTATACTGAACTCAGATTTAAAAGTTGTGATGAGTAGATTATAATTTAATTACCCGCGGGTAATTATTTGTAGCATTATTGTGTATGTTCTTAAATAACATATTTTGGAGATAATATCGTAATTTTTGGGGATCATTATATTTGGATACGAATCGATCCACAACGTAATTCGAAAGAGTTGGAACCCAATCAACGAACTTATAAATATCCTCTAACACAACTTATCTTTTTTCAGTAGTAAAAATTACTGTGTATTAAAAAGATATTATTATTGCTATAAATTATAAAGAATGAGACACTTGAAATTGTTTGCTTGATTCTTTAGTTAATTGGCTACCCATTTAGCGCTCTAAATGTTTTTATATATCAATATAAAAGATTATAAGTCTTTTATTTATATAATACGATTTTATTGTATCGTAAAACAACATATAAGAATATCTCGAGACTTACTGCTGTGGATAGACATCGACTCTTGATCGCAATTTAATAAAAACTGGATTAACTGCCTCCGTTCATTGATGATGATTAAATATCTTTTTTAAAGAAACGTGAAATATATAACCGCTTTGTGAAGGAATATGGATAGTGTATAGCTGCAGAAGCTTTCTACCTATTTTAGTATACAGGTTGTACAACTGGAACGGTACGTTTCTGGGCGGTTCTCTAGCCACTCTATAGAGGCCTAGAAAGAATCCTAAACAGGAACTTATTTGTTGTTAATAGGACGTATCTTCCATAAAAAAGCCTTTCTTGGAGTTGGAGAAGAGCTCTAATCAGAATCTTTATATACAATGAGAGTAGCAGATAGCGCCAGTTGTCGTGGCTCCAACTTACAAGGCGGGATAGCTGAATACGTTCTCATATTGGTCACTGTCAGGTGATTCAAGTTTCACTTCTTCTGGCCAAATTCGGGAGTTTGTCTACAACTTACAAAGATGAAGGAAGAGAGTGAATAAGTGGTAGGTATAAGCGTATAAAGGCCGGGAGTTAGCTTTCTCTCTGTACGTACTCCTACTCCTTAGATCTTTTCTGCTACCGACTTCTTCTTCTTTTATTCCTCTCCTTTCTCCGTCGCTTTATTTTTATTATTCTTCCTCTTCTTCTATTGCTGTTGATTATGGATAGTTCCTATGTGTTGTGCTTTGCTATGTAATGTGTAACTCTAGGTCCACCATCTGATTGGAGACTCATAAGTCGGCCTTTCTTCCCCTTTTTTACCTTTTCTCTGCCCACTCCTTGTTCCATATTTGTTTCTACTTGACCCTGCAATCCTGATGACATCCGCCTGTATCTCGGAGAGAGTCATATTTATTTAGTAACGATCTCTTTACATTCGGTTCAGTTACTCTCATTACTTTTTCTGATTTTTGCGTTTTTCTTCTGTTGTCTCGATGTCTGTAGAGGTAGTAGCAAAAGGATTTAAATATTTTTTCCTTCTTTTCCGCTCTCAGCAGGTATCGCCAAACCTTTTGTACTTTAAGTTCATGCTGCTTCTCAGCTTGTGACCTCAACTCCAAAATATCTATATCACGTTACCACTTGATCTACTCCTAATTACCCAATAGCTTCCAGCGTATCGGCACTTTAGACGCTTTGGACGCACTTTTATGTTCTTTCTCCATATTGTGCTGCGTACCTGTTACACGAATACACAAATCGCTCTAAATTTATCCCCACATAGTAAACAATGCAGTACTTAGAACAAAAAAATAAAACAAAGGTTATCGACTTTTTTGTAAATTCAAAATATCATTTCCGTTGTAAATGCCAAATCTGAATCATCAAAGAAATGAACTTATTTGAACCATTAGAACTGAAATTTTAAGCGAAATTTCAGCATTAAAAACAACTTATAAATACTACTCGATCGTTTTAAAGGTAAAAATTTAATTATAATTTTAATAGGTCAGTAAACATGGTGGTAATTTACTTCAAGTGTCTTTTTTTCGAAATTTTACGATTGCAGTGACGCTATTTCAAAGCATACCTACCAATAAGATTTGATTTGTTATGATTGCTTTAATATTATAAACTCCCACTTCCTTATTTGTATGTTAATAATTACACGTTTGGTGTTAATATTATACCATTCATTAGGTTACTATTTCAAATTTTTTGTGAGCCGAATTTTTGTACTAATTGATTTTTATTTAATTTTACGTTTATTATTAAGACCCGATGTGCTGATGTGCATCAGTGTCAAAGAGAAAAGCATGGAGACATTTGTAATTTGCTCAAATAGCACAAAACCCTCGCTACTCCGGATGGACACAAATATACATAAAAATTCTGATAATCCGAATTTGTAAAAGACGCTCATTGACAACTCTTTACTCAATGAAGGCAAATTTCGAAAAATAAAGATACTGATGACATTTTGAAATGAAGCCAAATTAAATTAAAATAATTTGCATAATTAAATGTCAAAAGTAGTAGCATAACATTACGTAGCGCATAGTAATATAATTTATTTAATTAAATGAAAATTAAATTATTGTATGTTCGACTGTTATTTGCATTTTATTAGTTGCAAATTGTGCATAACCTTTAATATCTCCCACACTTGCCTCGAGCAACACTTCCACCATTTGCAGTAAATCATGTAAGTGCAGCAGGAACTTCTATTAATATCTGTACAATTGCTAACTGGAACAGTTTGCTTTACAATAAATTTAAAAAAAACAAACGTTTCGAGTGTAAAAGAAGTATTGTGGTGTTATTACTGATTGTATGTAGAATAAAGTGGGTGTTGTTGGTATTTGTTGATAAACTTACCAGTTTAATTTATCATTGAAATGTAACAACTGCGTGACATTATATCACTATTAATCAATTACGAAGTCATTATTTTGAAATTTACAAAAAAATGGGTAAGAAAGAGGAAAGTCGATTTTTTCGAAAAGCGTTCAAAGATTGCTTCATCCATCATCGAATGGAGATAACAAGTTGTTAGTCGTGAAAATTAAGCCGCACCTAAAAGTCACACATACCTAATCAAAAATAACGTTAGAAACTCGCTAGTGATGGAGTAGTTTCTTGCCCTAATTTGTAGATTAGCCTAAAGTTCTAATAGCAAATGCGGCTGGATTCAAAAATGCGCTCGTAAAATGTGGGTTTTCCTTTCCTCATAGACATTTTTTGCATCGATGCTCTCGATTATGGCGGCTCAGGTCGCCACAAATTTTTTGTTTAATAGTGGCATTGCTTAAGCTTAACTCGATGAACAGTCCCTTAAATTACCTTTCAAGACTTTTTAGTTGCCAAAATAGCATCATAAAAATTTTCAATTGGGTAGAAAAACTTTTATGCTATAATTTGGAAATTTGAACCGTTAGACGGCTTACCAAGGCCAAAGAACAGGCTAAATGCACTTTTCTCAAAATGAGTGCAGTTTTGAAGTTATAACGTTGTTTTTTAAATGTTTGTCAATTTTTAACTCACTTTAGCGTCTAAGTTGTTTGTCTGGGAAAAAAACACTTTGAACATAGTTGGTAGGAAATTTTATTTAGATTACTTTTATATAGACGCACTTTTCTCAAAAAGTGTGTAGTTTTGAAGTTATAAGCAAAAAACTGAAAGAAGAGCAAAAACTCGCCCTTCTCGAGCCGCTCGACACGGTACGCCCGATATACTTCAAACTTCAAAGCACTCTACCACCTCAACTGTTTTTATAGAAAAAAAATTAAAAGGCATAATTTTTAGAAATTTGAACGCACCTTCTTTTTGTGTAGAAACAGTTTTCTCTAAAAGTGCGTTGTTTTCGAGTTATGAGTGCTAAAAAAACTTTTGCCCGATGTAAGTTTTTTTTACTTTAACGCGCGCTAGCGTCAAAACCATTTGTGTGAGAGAAAAACCGTTCAGATATAGTTGGTAGGAAATTTTATTTAGATTACTTTTACATAGATGCACTTTTCTCAAAAATTGTGTAGTTTTGAAGTTATAAGCGAAAAACGAAAAGAAGAACAAACACCCACTCTCCTCGAGCCGCTCGACACGCTATGTCCGATATATCCTAAATTTCAAAGCGCTCTACCACCTCAACTGTTTATTTAAAAAAAATGTAAAAAGCATAATTTGTAGAAAATTAAACGCACCTTATTTTTGTATAAAAACGGTTTTCTCCAAAAGTGCGTTGTTTTCGAGTTATGAGTGCTAAAATAACTTTTGCCCGTTGTTGTAAGTTTTTTTTTTTTACTTTAAGGCACGCTAGCGCCTAAACCATTTGGGTGAGAAAAAAACCCTTCAGATATAGTCGGTGAAAATTTTATTTAGATTACTTTTATATTGATAAACTTTTCTAAAAAATTGTGTGGTTTTGAAGTTATAAGCGAAAAACTGAAAGAAGAGCAAACACCCACTCCCCTCGAGCCGTCTGATATGCCCTAACTTCAAAGCGCTCTACCACCTCAACTGTTTATTTAAAGAAAAAATGTAAGAGGCATAATTTGTAGAAAATTGAACGCACCTTATTTTTGTATAAAAACACTTTTCTCCAAAAGTGCGTTGTTTTCGAGTTATGAGTGCTAAAATAACTTTTGCCCGTTGTTGTAAGTTTTTTTTTTTACTTTAAGGCACGCTAGCGCCTAAACCATTTGGGTGAGAAAAAAACCCTTCAGATATAGTCGGTGAAAATTTTATTTAGATTACTTTTATATTGATAAACTTTTCTAAAAAATTGTGTGGTTTTGAAGTTATAAGCGAAAAACTGAAAGAAGAGCAAACACCCACTCCCCTCGAGCCGTCTGATATGCCCTAACTTCAAAGCGCTCTACCACCTCAACTGTTTATTTAAAGAAAAAATGTAAGAGGCATAATTTGTAGAAAATTGAACGCACCTTATTTTTGTATAAAAACACTTTTCTCCAAAAGTGCGTTGTTTTTGAGTTATGAGTGCTAAAAGAACTTTTGCCCGATGTAAGTTTTTTGAACTTTATTGCACGCTAGCGCCTAAAGCCTTTATCTAAAAAAAATTATAGATATCAGGGCGCATCAAATTTAATATGCTTTATTTTTTTTATAAGAAGTTTTCTCAGTGCTTTTACAGTGCTTAGTTTTTAAGTTATAAGCGAAAAACCAAAAAATGGGGTCAAACCAGGACTGTAACGATAGTTTCAGCTTTAAAATGCGTTTGGGGTTTCTATTGACCATTGAGAATTTTTTCAAAATATTAGTTTCAACTTTAACAACTTTATTTCACACTTTATTTCGATTTTTTAATTTCCAAGCAATTTGATTCCGAGTTCTCAAGAGAACTCCATTTCAGTCGCTCAGCGGCGGGCGATCTTCTTATCGGCAACTCTAGACTAGAAGCACGTTTTCTTCAACATTATACTGCCACCTCTTTGCTTTTATACAATTACAGTTAAATTACAATATTAACTTTAAATTGATATTAATACTCGATATACCTACTGACATTTAAGTTTTTCTTTAAAATTTTAGACAGTACGTTATCTACTCCGAATAAACACATTAATCGAACATAGGTAAGTATAAATGACAAGACATGCTTGTTTAAAACAGAAATACAGGAGATTTTAATTAACGATAAACGTGGTGAATTCTTATAACTATCTAACACAAGATATAAGGAGATTGTACTCTTGACCGGTCGACCCCGCTGGTTAAGCCGCTTTACGCCCGCTCGTGCCGCCCCGGGGGCCATTCTAATTACTGCTTCAATTTACTAATGATGTATAAATTACATTACATTTTTTTATAAGTACCTACTCAAACTGTTTATTGTTTTAAATAATAAGATCATACTCTAGGACGAAAACAAATTGGTCATGTTCACCGTCACAAGCGGTTGTGATCATCCTTCTCCACTCGACTTCGGCGATACCGAAGACGTCCACTAATAGAAAATTAACGTGAGAAGTCGTTTAACATCAAATTCGATTAATTTTGTACAAATCGGTAATGGTATCACAAAGTCGACCTTCCCGAATATATCGAATCTATAAAAATTAGTTCGGCCTGATTTAACTAAAACTAACAAGAAGCTCAGGTGAGTCGGCCAATAAGAGACGTAAACCGGAGTAATGTTTATTTCTTTCATTAACGCGGTGACCGACTTCGTATCGGTTTGTCGGCATTTTTATGTTGTAATTTGATTTTTTGATAATTTTTCTATTATCTTCAAATTAGTTCTCGTTTGGATTTTTTTCATTACCTTTTCGTTCGTGATTAGGTAACCGAAATATAAAAGTTTGTTTTTATGTACTACCTTACCTACTACTGGTGTATACCTATTCTTTAATAGACTTTCTATAGGTACCCTCTCGAGTAGACCACACATTAGTGCCGACCTCTGAGGCTTCAATTATTCACTTTATAACCACAAAACCAAATCTTGTCTCTGAGAGCACCTCTGAAAAAATTGGGCCATTTTGACTACTTCTGATACAAGTATTGAATTTAAAAAAACAGTCTTAACTCTTGAGCTCTCGTAAACGAAACTTTGTGAGGGAGGGTAAGTGCATACCCTATTTTCCTTACATCACATCATTTCGCAACACTCATTATAAGTAAATGGACGTATTAAAAAAATTTTACATTTGCTTTTACAGCTGCTAATGTAAAAAGTATGTAGTACTACCATTTATGTTTAAAACATAAAATAAATAGTAACAAAATAGCCTCTCGGTGGTGTAGGTGTTGTTCTACTTTTGCTTTAAAATTTTTATTTAAAATTTAAAAAAAAGCGTTGAGAATAATAACAGACAGATCGGCGCACAAAAATACAATTTGTGGCAAATTAACTTCTGCACTATTTCTTATAAGTTAAATTACACAATTTTATTATAGATCATAGGTCAACAAGACAATTTCATCACAGGTCAGTTAAGAAAACTTGATATTTTCTAATGCTATACAATTATTTTAAATTTATATTACTTTAAACTACATAAGTTGTGTGCACCAATTAGGAATTCCTTATTATTAGAAATGGTATATTGGATAAATTGTTTTAAATCTCTATTTGAACTTATATATAGGCACCTAAGCGAAGTAGGTGCTGAAAACAGCTTTAGAAGCGTCTCGAGCGACGGACCAACTAACGGAGATTGCTTTCAGAACTCTCTTTTGGAAAAAGAAGTAATTAAGGCGTAATTGGAAGAATAACTGGCAATTTAATACATTTTTTTCAATAAACGTAATTGCGGGTGCTGCACCTTCTTGGGCTCTCCCTCCTCTTTCGCCACTGTTTGAAACTGTACTCGAGCCTCCAGCCGCTCCAGCCACCAATCTTCGCACAGCGATCGAATTTTCGACTTCGTACCATTGCTGCTATTTTTCAATGCTGCTGCAGTGTGGATGAAGTATTGAAAATAGCGCATTTTTTCAAATAATATGATTCTTATTACGAAATAGGCGGAACATCATTACCAGTTTGATATGTTTAAACCTTTAGCTTTGGTGAAGATCGGAATGTAGTTAATACGTGTGTACTGCACGATCTATCGATCTTTATAGCAATACTAGTAAATAAATTGCATTTCTAATCTTTCTACTTTTACCTAGCAAATCATTAATTATATTAATATTGAACAGTATTTAAAACATGCAACGTACACTGTAGTATACTGTATATGTGTATATGTATCGTTAATAAATTTTTTGCTTTTAATTACATTAGTAATAAATCAGGTTAAATATTCACCTTTTTAATTCTCGTATAAATGTTTAATTAGGTATAAGAAGTGCTTTATGCAGAAGAAAATTAAAATTTACGTTACCATGCTTCAATGTCTTCAACTGGAAGTTAAATTATTTAACTCCATTACAAACATTTTTTTAGCTTATAAACAATAAAATGTATCAATTTTATACATAAATATGATGCCCTAACTGCAGTTTCCCAAAGATGAAAAAGTGTAAAAATGTGATTCTGGGCGGAGAAACTTAAAAACATTTAGCTCTTCTGTAGAGAAACTAGCAGCATTGTAATAATCTGGATCTGGATCACTTAAGGAGAAAAAACAAGCTCTCTGCACTTAGGTCACTTAATCAGACCCATTGTGCTTCCTCTAAGAGGCCTTCCCGTACCCAACAAATCTCGAGCCATCCTACTTGTAATAAGATAAGCTCCAGGATTCTGGCTGAAGATGTGGTGCTTATTGCGACCATATCAAGCCAGAAGTCCCCCAACACAAATCTTCTTATCGAAGTTAGGGCTTGACAGTGACAAAGCACCATGTTCAACCATTTCGTCTTCTAGTTCGCATCCACCATCCACGACATAATATGGGATTATCTACCCAGCGCAGTGTGTGGAGATGCTTGTGTGGTCGACAGTGTCCCTGCAATTGTCCGTAGATCCGTTCGGAGCAGCTGCAGACATTCTTTTACCGGTTTTTTAGAAGCAGCCGGCAAAGGCCTTTTGCTGCAACTTACGCTCCTTGTCCCTCTTTCAGTTTGTAATTGATAAGCTTTATCTTTAAGGATGGCATTAACAGTAGTCACGGTTGATTAATTAATTAGCTCAAGGTCACAGGGAAGACTGGTGAACCTCTCTTGACCAGCTCGTCTGCTTTATCGTTACCCTAATTTCCTCGATGTCCTTTAACCCAACAGAGTATAAGAGCATTGTTTTTAGATATCTGATTCAGCAGCTCTATGCACACCAACAGAAGACCAGCATGTTACCTAGCAAGGCTTGCAAAGCAGCTTTTACTGCCCGTCGATATCAATTTTAGTTTGAAAAGCTGAGGCATATTTTCCCAGCTGTAGGTTGCTGTGGAGGGCAAGCTCAGGTGAGTGCACACTTTCTCCAGATCTCTTTCGATTTTTAGATCCATCGGCAATAAGTAATGACAGTTATGTCTGCTTCGATGTTCTCAGTTGAATTCATTAGGGTTTGAAAGCCTCTATTAAATGTATATTTTGGAGTTGGAGAGAGGAGAGGTAGCTTCCTAGAGCACTCCTCGAGGATTTTGGTGAGTCCGTAAATTCCATATCTGGCAGACCATAGTCCCCACATCCCCGCAGTCGTGGGACTGATTTGATTGCCATCTCCTCCACATATTATAGAATATAGATCTAGTTGATGAAGACTACATCTTCAGGAGAGGTAGCAATGAAATAAACATAAACTTATAATTTGTTATTTACCATAATTTAACTCAAAATACGTATAATTTCGCCACTTTTAAATAATTATTTTTAAATAGTAACATTGAAATTTACAATTATTTGACCGTCTCTGTTTATTATAATAAGTAGTTTTATTTTAAAAAAATATATTGCAATGGACGTTAATTGAATTGCCCTTGTGCTATTTATATTGAATATAATTTTTTGTGACAATAATTTTTATAAAAATAACAAAAATTTAAATAATTGACTCAAATTTAAAAATGGGCGTAGTTATGTAAAAGTCATAAGTCATAAGTTTAAAATGGAAATTACCGCAGTTGGAAGTATAAGTAATATATTTATATTACTATTACTATTATTATTATGAACTTGAGTTAAGTATATCATTCGTCAATGTAAAATTGCATAAATCTTATCTAAAGAAAGATTGAAATACTCCCGAGCAGCTCGCATTCCATTACAATAGAAAGTAATAAATTCGCCATATACAGTAGACTTACAAGAGTATACCCATACAACAACATTAGTCATTAAAATTATTAACAATGGTGGATAATAATTGTGTGTAATTTTTTAATAAAGTGGGTGTGAAAGCTTAGTAAAACACGCACGCGTAGCTGAAAAACTGCCACGCGCTCTGCTGCCGGTAATAATTTATTAACTTGATCTACCATGTAAGGTTAGGCAGCAGTCCGCTTTAAAAAGAAATGTTAATGTTTGTCTTAAGAGCTTGACAATACCTTTTACACGATTCGATTTTTATTTCAATTGCAATTTGTGAAACGAAACCTGTGCTGCAATTTCAATTTATTTACTTCGTACTTTTCGTTCCGAAGCAAGAAGCTTAGTATATACTTACACAACGCTACGTTTTAACCAAGACTTCGTATTAAGCTTTTCAAATTTTAAAGATTTAGGCGAATAATAAAGAAGTAAGTAAGTCGCATTTAACAATTTAATGAGGGTTGTCCGGAAAAAATAAATTCGAGAAAGAAAGGTTTTTAACTTTGATTGACAGTTCGTGAAATTAAAAGTGTTTTTGTTCATACTCAAAGGAGTGGGACGTTCAGTTTTTCCAAAACTTTCTAGAAAGGAACTGAAGAACTGAGGAACTGAGCTACTGAGGAATTAAGGACCTGAAAAACTGAGCTACTGAAGAACTGGGCTACTGAAAAAATGAGCTACTGAGAAACGAAGAGACTTAGAAACTAAGAGACTAAGAAACTAAGAGACTAAGAACTAAGAAACTAGAGAACTCAGCTACTAAAAATCTGAGACAATAAGGAACTAAGAGCTAATAAACTAAAGAACTAACAAACTAAGGAACAAGGGCACTAAGGAAACTAAGGAATTAAAGAAATAAGCTACTGAAAAACTGAGCTTCTGAAGAACTGAGCTACTAAGCGATAAGAAGCTAAGGAACTAAGGAACTAAGAAACTAAGAAACTATAAAAAACTAAGGGACTAAGAAACTGAGGTACGAAGCTGAACTGAACAACTGAGGAAGTAAAAGCATAGAAACTAAGGAACTAACGAACTAAGAAACAAAGAAACTAAGGAACTAGGATCTGACTAACTGAGCTACAAAGAAACTAAAAGCTAAGAAACTAAGCAACTAAGAATCTAAGAAACAAAGGAACTAAGGATCTGACTAACTTAGCTACTAAAGAACTGAGCTATTAAGGAACTAAAAGCTAAAAAACTAACGAGCCAAGAAACTAAGGAACCTAGGAACTGAGCTACTGAAGAACTAAGCTACAGAAGCAATGAGCTACTGAAAAACTGAGCTACTGAAGAAATGAGCTACTGAAGAACTGGCCTACTAAGAAACTTACGACCTAAGGAACTAAGAACCGAAAGAACTAAGGAACTAAATAACAAAGGAACTAAGGAACTAGGGAACAGAGAAGCTAAAGAACAAAAGAACTAAGAAATTGAGCAACTGACTACTGAAGAACTGGCCTACTAAGAAACTAAGGACCTAAGGAACTAAGAACCAAAGAAACTAAGAAACTAAAGAACAAAGGAACTAAGGAACTAGGGAACAGAGAAGCTAAGGAACAAAGGAACTAAGGAATTGAGCAACTGAGCTACTGAAGAACTGGCCTACTAAGAAACTAAGGACCTAAGGAACTAAGAACCGAAGGAACTAAGAGACAAAAGAACAAAGAAACTAAGGAACTAAGGAACAAAGAAGCTAAAGAGCAAAGAAACTGAGGAATTTGGCAACTGAGCTACTGCAGAAGAAAGTATCAAAGGAACTAAAGAACTAAAGAACTGAAAAACTAAGCTGCTGAAGAACTGAGCTACTGAAAAACTGAGGAAATAAGAGCTAAAAACTAAGGAACTAACGAATTAAGAAACTAGGGAATCAAGGAATCATGAGCTATTGAAGACCTGACCTACGAAAGAACTGAGGTACTAAAAAACTGAGCTACTGAAGAACTGAGGTATTGAAAAACTGGGCTACTGAAGAACTGAACTACTTAAGAATTAAGGACTAAGAAATTAAGCAAAGCAAGAAAGGAACTACAGAACGAAGGGACTAAGGCACTAAAGAACTAAGTAGCTAAAAAACTAAGGAATTGAGCAACTGAGCTACTAAAGAACAAAGTAACAAAGGAACTAAAGAACTAAAGAACTAAGGAACTAGGGAACTAACTTCCTCTATCTCGACTAGTATAATAGACTAGTTAGAGACATAATCATTTTTGATGCGTGTGAGTTGTTAATATCAACAGAATCTAATTTAAATGATAATAACGTTCTCGAGTTCTACTCAAATTGCGTCATTCCAACTGTCTGTATCTATAGATTAAGATGGACGTTTTTACTAACTATAAGTGCTTATTCCATTCGCATTGCAACCTTTTCAAGTAGTTATGGGTTACGATTATGATTTTTACCAGTGCGTAGACTGTAATTTAAGTAGCCTGTTAACGTGTCAGTCCTCACTTTCTACCCCGAGGTTTACAACAAACTGACAGCTAATGCTTTTCATATACTTTAGTTTTTCACCAACAAATAATTACATGAAGCGAGCGAATACCTTTCTCAACATTGGGTAATAAAAAGTCATGAGATCTCCTAAAAATATTTTTTTGGAACGGAAATAAATAAGCGATGTTAGAAGAGGAGATGAGTAGAGCAGATGCAGTGTTACATTGAAACATCTCAGGGAGGAGGGGGTTAGTGAACTCTTTTTTAGCACTGACTTAACACAGCATATTTGTACTTGTGTGAGTACCAATAAGTAGTCCCGTGACACACATGAAGATGAACCATTCAAATCCGGATTTGAACAACTAGCCATGAGATGAGGGCTTTCCGGTGTTAGAGAGGTTATTCAATAAGGTATCTTGCACTTATGCCAGACGGCCTTTGCACATAAATAGTCGAGTTGTGAGTTGTCAGTAGTCCTGTCTCTTCGAAAACGACTATAAGCCTGCTCGGACGAATCTTTTGTATATCCATTAGCTTCGGATAAGCACAACCCAGAATAGCGTGCCACACGTGTATTAGAACTTGTTCCTCTTTCTCCAACCTCTACATGTGGGGTTCTCCTGAACATCTATAGGCCACATATTGTCCTCAAATGTATCCTTCTAAGACCTAGCACCATTTTGGCCTTTATGGGACGTCTGTCTATTCTATAATGCTTCATATCGCCCTTTAGCAGCCATTCCGCTAGCTTTATCTTGATTGAGCTTTCGGTAATATCGGGAACAGATTGGAATTTGCTTAAGATTCTTTGAGAGCCTCTAGAACAAATTTCTTATAGTTATGAAGAATTGTAAGAGCAGCCTGGAAGGTAAAGATCGCGAGGGCTCCGCCTAAAACACTGATAGATATAGGGTAAGTGACTAGACTAGGTCGCAACAAATGAAATCAGACTCTGAGCGAACCAGTTCTGATAGTACAAAAACGATAGACGCCAACTGGGCGATTTTAGCTTTTTCAGGGCGCTATCTTTTAATACTTTTATTTGATGGAGAGAGCACAGCTCAGAAACTTGATTCTTGAAAGAGTTCTCGTTCAATTACGGAATTGACGTATTATGTTCAAAAGGTTAAAAAAATGTTTTCATTACGTCGAAATTGCTCATTAAAATTGCTAAAATGTTTGGTATATGACTACATTCATCAACGGTCCTTCTGTCTTGGGCCAAATAAGACAACGGGTGCAAACAAGTTGCGTATTAGGAAGACGAAGTCAAAAATAGCGGTCTTTATATAAGTAAAGACACTCCCAAGAGACATCACTTCTGGATTATTACCATTAAAAATTAACTTTTAATAATTCATAAAATTGCAATTTTAATAAATAAATTACATTTAGTTTTTGCTTATTGTCAATTATAAATAATTCATTGTAACATGTTTTCGGGATTATTTAATTACACGATTTTATTATAAATGGCACTCTAAGCTCTGAAACTTTCATAATAATAATAATAAGTAACCGCCTATACTACTAAGATATTGTACAATAAAGTAAACTTACAATAGAGTAAAGAGTAAACAATAGAACGAAAGTATGTCATTTATAATCAAACATTGCACTAGTTAGTTACGCCAAGTAATAAGGCGCACGCGACACGAGACTTAAGGCTACACGTCAAGCTTTATGTGAGCGATTTTTGTTTGATACGTCAAGAATTGTAAAGTGAAGGTTTAACCGATCAGTTCTGATCAATTAGCACTTGCCCAGGTTCAGTACTTGCTTGTAGAATCGCCGATTTCAAGAAGATCGAGCTTAAAAGTATAGTAGCGCCACTTGGTCTTTGGTGAACTGGGCACATCATCGAACATGCCAGAACATGGCGATCTGCATGCCATGCATATTGCATATGACATGAAATTTTCTTCGTAGAACAGGGTAGTGGGAGTAAAAGTTTGTCGCTCCTTCATGCCGGTGGCCGGTAACTAATCTATAACTATAGTTAAGCAACTACAATTAAGGTAGTAGACTTAAGTTGAAATACAAAACGCTCTTTCAACAAACAATCGTATTAATCGTCTATTATCCATAATCTTCGATCAATGTCTCGAACAACAGTTCATCATTAAGAGGAAGAAAACAATCCGCAACTGAGCTCAAACTTAATGATAGAGACAATCTTCGACTAATCTAAATCTAAAGTAATTTATCTGTGCACATGAGTAATGCAATAACAAGTTCTAATAAGAAATTTTTATTTTTTTCTCCACACTCTGTACAAATCCGCCCACAAATAATAGTAACAGAGCTTTCTAACATTCCAGTCGTCCTTTATAACAAACGTCCTCTTAACAACTTTTTCTAAAACAAATTAGCGGTTATTCTCTTACCAATCAGTTTATTTTGTAAAAATCCATTGTTTATAAAACTTTAGCAATTTTTAGTGTAAAAACGACGCCTTTTTTCTAAACGTTAGAAACCAAGATGAATGTATCTCTAAGTGAATTGTTTTAATTGGCATCGAACAAGTTGAATTTCTGCAATTGAGTCGAAAGATTAAATTTATAGTTGATGTACTTTATGTACTACATAAATTCGCCATCACTTTATTATAGTACATTAATGAAAAGTCGAACATTTTTTTCCCTCTCTCGGACAATAGAAATTTTTACAACTTATTGGCAATTTTTCTTTATTTTAAAGTTATTCGTGTAAGAATTTATTATTTTTGTCTTCAAATGACAACAGAATTTTTTCTTGCATGATTAATAGACCTTAATAAAAATATGACGTAATTTGTTATAAAACTGAAGTAAAAGTGTAACTGATTTTTATACCGATTGAAGTAATTTTGTTTGGTGCATTACCGTACAAAAAAGTATGGGTTCTCAATTTTAAATTTACTATGCAAGTCATACCTGTTAAGTAATAATAGAAGCATTTTTAACAGTATTACCTAAATCAAATTATAAAATGCACAAAGCCGACTTCGAAGAGCCGCCACCGAACTAATACGTCATTTACAGTCACAAATGGTAGCTTAAACGATCGTTATTTGCCCGATTTCAGATTTTTTTTATACCATCAGGAGTGTAGTAGATTGCGTAGATTTGCCACATTAAACCACATGACATGCATTTTATGCCATCAGTACTCCAGGAGTGTCGTCTCCATCTGTCTAGACTCCCGACACTAAACTCATCATAAAGGCTGTCATTTTTCATTTCTAAAAGTCGTTTAGGGTGGAGCGCACTAGTTCCAGGAGCAGTGATTATTATGACCTAAATATAACGCCGGATCTACACTTCAGTGCCATCGTTGGGCCCAACGCGTTCGTCCAACGTGTGTACCGTTAAAAACGGATAAAATAGAGTCGGGTCCAATGTTGGGGCCGACGTTGGACATTGGTGGTTTTGCAGTGTCGGTTTTTGACGAAATGCACGTTGGCTCTGAGCGAAACTCACTGGGCTCGACCGCAATGTGTGTACAATGCTTTTGCCAACTACATGAGCTAATATTGGCCCAACATTGGCATCGATGTATGGATCCAGCATAAGACGTGTATTCCAGTTCTAGTAGAGAAAAGATCGATAGAAGCCTGAGCTTTTGTGTGTCTCAACTTTTGAGGGCTTCTTTAGAAACCATTCCATAGCAATATATTCCTAACGAAATTGTAGAAGATCAAAAAGCCGGTTTGGGGCTACTGGAGGAGTTTTGAGACCCCATCGTACATGCTAATAAAGAAAGTTTCGAAATATTTCAATTTCGGTACGTACAAATCAAGGAAAATGAACTGAGGATGCATAAAGTGTTTGAAGACTGCCTTGTTTCTTCCTGTTTGTCAGTTTTACGAAATCGCAATGAAGTTGTTAGGATGATAAACTAAAACGACAAAAACATCAAAGTATGGAGTCAAACTAGGAAGCCTCAAGACCCACAAGAACTTAAATGTTCAGAAACGATCCTTTTCTGACATTCAGAATGAAATCCGTCTTTTTGAAAATTATAGCTTTACTAATTTTAATGGTTTTCTAAAATAGATGTAGGCACAAAATATATTCTTTATTACTTCAGAGCGTCCTAGAACTACCTCATCTCAAAAACATGTTTTCTCTTGCAGAACTACTACTGTGGAGAGCGTTTTAGACTACCAATTTGCAGAGTGAGTACACTGATACGATTCGTTGCTGGTGGAGTTGTTTGGTGCAACCGTTCCGACCAATTTTTAAAGAATCTGAAGGAGAGAATGCCTTTTTCCAATACTAAGGTTCTCCTCCTCCACTGTAATAATAATCCTCTCTACTGATTAAAAGAATCATCTCGTGTGTTTGCTCTTAAGCCACTCAATAAGATACTTAAACTAAGTGGCAGTCTGTTTAAAGATTGGTCCTTCGAACTTTCTCAAGTTTTGCCCTTTTTCTACTGTTGATTCTTCAAGCGGCGTTAAAATATATCACGCCTGCATCTCTTGGGTCATTTAGCTGCTCAGTCTAGTGAATAAAACGCTGGTTTAGAGTCTATTTTCTTAGAGATCTAAGATCTTATGGAGGTGTTTCCGAAAGTAGCATCTTGGTCTTTGTAGCCGCCACGGTTCTCTCTTTCTTCAACGTATTCATAAATTAAATTGCTCCCAAAAATATTTGTTTGTCTGCATCTTCTGAGTGTGATCTTGATCTCTGATCTATTATGAGTAGAGCTCAAAATTCTTCGAGTGTAATGTGACAAGGCAGTTTCGACGGTGAATTTTGAACCTAAAACTAAGCTTTTCATTACTATAAAGCTCATAAACTCATATGCCTATGACTCCTAGCAGTGGGTCTCTACGTTCTCACTGTTAATTGAAGTACCGCCTGAAGTAGTTCGAAGGCCACTTTGGTTCATTCATAATACTAATAGCGTTACTTTCGATTTGAGCACAAATTGTAACCGATGTAAGATGGAAACGTAAAAATATACTGTACTGGTGTCCTGGTATTGCACAAAACGACATACAATCAGTAGCGGCCTACCAATTTTAAAATTAGGGAGACTAAATAAAACCGCCGAGCGGAGCGAGGCAAAAAGTGCGCCGCAGCTAAACTTGGTTTTTAGCATGGAACTAAAAAATAAGTGGAAGGGTTGAACACGCGAAGAACATGAAGTGCCTAGCGAAGAACACGCTGTCAGTTGAATAAAAAAGTTTCAAAATTTTTGTAGTAAGGAGGAGTAAGAAAACTCTGTTACTGAGTATGCTCAGTATTATTGAGTAACACCCCCTTCCGTTACCGATGATTCAATTTTAGATACCCTCAAACGTCAGACGTCTTTAGACGTCTGCCTGCAGTACCAGTTTTATCCCGACTGGTCACAGGTTTGGGAGTAGCTAATCCCCTTCACCAGCATCTACTTGATCGCCTCCGGATCATCCGTTGCGACCTATTACAGACCAGTTACCATGATGGCGGGCGCTCGGTGTCCCTCTATCGCACGCCAACAGCGGGGCCAAGCTACCATGATGGCGCACTCGTTGCCACCCACCAACAGCGGGGCTGTGTCTGCAACAGGGATTAGGTAGATAGCAGAGAGCCTTGACACGCACTGATGGTGCCCACGTGCCCAAACATTTAGAGCATGCCTACTACGGAAGTACGAAAACTTCTTACCAGAACTCACGTCTTCCCGTTACTATTTAAAGTACAACTGCAGATAGACTAGACCATCACAGCTCCTCTGGTGCAGAGACTGCAGCAGCCAATGGATCCTAAGATTGCGTATGACTCCGCCAAGCGCTCCACTGTACCGATATAGCGGGTATAGCGAAATTGACCATATACCGCATACGTGTCGACACTCTACCTCCAGTTTTATTCGTCAGGACTTTTCCCCTTACCCGCACCCAATCAAGTGCGGGACAGGGCTAAGCATCTGCCGTTTTATGGGCTGGACCCTGGAGGTACCAAACCAGCCTAGAAACAACACTGCTCACTGTAAATTTTCAGTTTTCTCTTTCTTCTTCTGTTTTGGGAAGGGAGGCTGACCCTTCCTAGCCTCCTCTGAGAAGTCGCCACTGTCAGTGGCGGCCCATCAATTTTAAAATTGAGAAGGCTAAAGAAAATCCGCCGAGCAGAGCGAGGCAAAGTGTGTGCCGCATGCAAAAGAGAGCGTGGCCTAATTCAGTTCTTCTTCTGTTTTTGGTTAGAGAGACTAAACCTCCCTGGCCTCCTCTAAAAAGCCGTGACTGTATACAGTATATTTAACTGTCCTCTTGCTGAATAACTGACTGTGCCTACATGCCAAAGATCTATATTGTCAAAAGACTTGGAAGCGACTCGGCTCAATATCGCTGCTATTTTATTCTAGTCTTTCATAATGTAAGCGCCAGAACCTTCTCTATGAAGTATTAGGTTAACTACCTAATTGTTTATTTATTCCAAACTAAAACTTTTCGCTTACTTATTCACTCTTTTGACTACTCCCGCCGATTACTATAAGACTAGTGTATTGTTGGTTGCTCGATATACCGAAATGACTTCATGGCTTTACACGGGTTTATTTACGATAATCCAGTCGGCCGAAAAGACCCATAAATTAAACTTACAAGGCAACCTTAGACATTTGTTCAAAATTTTACCTGGAATAGTAATAGATTAGTAGCTACGATGATTATAGTTGCTACCACTTGAGCTTGAGCTATGAGAAAAGTAAATTTCTGTTTCATCCTAGAGTTACGTTAATTGGTAGACCATCTAGGTAATAATTTATAAGCTAGCCAAGTTTACCACTTTAGCCGCAACTAAACAATTACTAAGATGATCGATATAGTAACGTCCTTTCAGCGATGCTGCGCATGAAATGGTCGATGGTGTTAGAAATAAATTAGACCCATCCCTTTTGGTGAGCTGTGGAAAATTATTATAAACAATAAATGCGGAAAGTTGCACGATCAGTTAAGAGTTGATTCATTAAATTAGTTATAGCACTCCCAAGAACAACTAAAGGTATATAAAATAATCACAATTTTCATAAGTACATCCAATGATGGATGAGTTACATCGTACCACCTATTTGAATATCAAGGATCTAATTTATAAAGCGCAACGCATTTATAATCTCGAGAAAGGGGATTAAATACAAAAAATTTTAAATACCAGAAATAGCACGAGTTTAAAGATTCTGTATGAGCATAGTTGGCGGTAAGTGTGAATTGTCGTGGTTGCTCGAGGCGATCTGTTCGACCCCTTAACACGCCGCAACCGCCCAACAAATTCATCGCCACCTACCGCTTATTATATACGGCGTATATTATTCTAAGTGTGTTTACACTATTATTATGTTGTCTTTTATTGTGTAGGTTTACACGTTAATAATTTCGAACAAATTACAAATTCGCGATAAGCGAGGGAAAAAACGACATTTAAAAAGTTGCCACTCGGGAACGAAAAAATAAATAAATTTAATCGAATCGGCGAGTCTCTATTTTTCTATTCTATTGTTAAATTAAAGTAAAAGATTTTTGTGTACAGATCTCCTTAGAAAATTCCGAATCGGTTCGTTGCGGTTATTCTTCAGTGTAAAATGAATAAAGTGTTTCTAGACCAACATGACTGTGTAAGAAATAATTTGATTGATAAAACTTCATCGTAGTTGACCATCACGCTTTAAGGGTTTAAATTCCAGTTTGACGTGGTTTTTTGCCAAGTAACTCACATTATCGTTTTACACCAAACAATAGATCGGAGAGAACCAGGTATCAGTATCAAATTTTACTTGAAACTGAAATCTCGAGCCAAGACAAAAGACAAAAGAGTTTGTTTATGTTACACTACATGTTTGTCACCTTACACCATTTCTCTGTGCGCCGTTTTTACTTTCCACGAGTCTACATTACTCACCAATTACTTAAGACTTTTGAGATTACCCATCATCCTAAGATATCTTTTCTTCTAGGATTTATGTTAGCTATAAGCGGTCGTGGACATAATCTTGGCTGTCAATCTTCGGTACTCGGCCTTTTTGAACTGCAATCCGGCACGTGAACTGCACAATGTTTCTCGTGACTGATCGAAAAACACCGCATAATGTATGAGAAATATCGACATCGTCTGCCTGGGTGGTTTGATCGAAACTAAAACTTTATTTCTTTCGTATTTGAAATAAAAATTGTTTTATCGAAGATGAAAACAATAGATGGAATCGATTCAAATTGTGTTATTATCAGAATGGGTCGTGGATTACATAAATTATCTACAACTAAAATATTGCGCTTGTTGTGGATAGGGAATCTGATGTGGACGATGTACGTGCACCTCAGACTGTCATATAGATATGAAAGAACGTTTTATTGCAGATTAGAGCTCCATCTACTTACCTATACTTAACTACATGCATTCGTATTATCTCTGCGTGCGTCCATCTAAGAAGAGTCATTTGCTTGTTAAGAATTTCTTGTACTACATATCTCGGCGAATTCTTACAGAAATTATATTAGGGTGTGACTTGCAACAGATGGCTAATAAATTACTAGTCTTGAGCTCCGAGTTTTATACTCGGCATTTCAAAATCTGCTCAAAATTTTTAGACCAGAAGCTCGTCGGCCCTTCCGTGAAGCACCATCAGCTTTGAAGTTACTTTTTCCCTACTCGGGGGTTTTCTGAGCGGAAAACAGCAAAAGTGGCTTTGCAACAGAAGGTTAATACATTATTAGTCTTGAGTTCCGCGTTTTACACTCGCCATTTCAAGATCTGCTCTAGATTTTTACACCAGAAACTCGTCGAACCCTTGTCCAGCACCATCAGCTTTAAAGTTACTTTTTCTCTACTCGAGGGTCTTCTGAACAGTAAAACAGCAAAAGTGGCTTTTGCCAAAAAAACAGTACTTTCCTCAAGTACCGCTATACAGATAATCGGCTCTGTATCTGGATCATTTATGGACTTAGGCTACTTAAGCGGACTACTCCCTTCAAGCGGACTCCAGTACTTATCTAGTCTTAAACCATTCTACTAGTAAGATGAACTCCAAGATCCTGGTCATGTAGAGCCAGAAGTTCCTAAACACCGATCTTCTTATCTACATTAGGACTGAACAGTGACAAAGCACATGTTCAACTATTTCGTCTTCTAGTTCACATTCAAGACATATGGGATTATCTACCAAGTCCAGTGTGTCTAGTCGAGAGTGTCGTGAGTGTTCCTGCAATTGTTCGTAGATTAGTTCGGGACAGCTGTAGATAGTATTTCCCAGATAATTCGCTCAGAGACACAGGGAAGACTGTTTGGACATTTCTTCGCCAGCTCTTCTGCTTTATCATCACCCTCATTTTCTTGACGTCATTTGACCCAATAGAGTATGAGAGCATTGTTTTTGGATATCTGAGTTTGCAGCTCTATGCACTTCAACAGAAGACCAGAGGTTACCTTGCAGGTGTTTAAGGCTTGCAAAGCAGCTTTACTGTCCGTCGATATCAGTATTTTCTTGTTTAAGATTTTCCTGTTTAAGATTTCGTTGATACTGCGTAATATCTCCATCAGCTCGGTTTAAAAAACTGAGGCATATTGCCCTAGCGATAGGTTGCTATCGAGGGCAAGTTCATCTGTTCCAGATCCCTTTTGATTTTTAGATCCATCGGTAATGTCAGTTCTGATTCGATGTTCTCAGGTGAATCCATTAGAGCTTGAAAGTCTCTGTTAATTGTATATTTTAGAGAGATTTACGGTCTGTATCCATCTCCTCCTCGAGGATTTTGGTGTGTTCGTAAATTACATATCTGGCAGACCATAGTCCCCATCCTTGTAGGGCTACTTTTATTACCATCACCTCGCATAACAGCACCTCCAGTGCTGTTGAGGATGTGGTTCGTATAGCTTATATGACTATGAGACAAAAGAGTCTCTATGTTTTGTCTAGTATACTACATAAGTCTAATGATAGCAGTCTAGAGCAAAAGGTCTATTCCACCGGCACTGCCAGAAAGCTAGACTTGCCTTGTGTAATTTGTTTTTGACGTGGTTTCTCAATTAAGCCTGATGTGGTATGTGGTTTAGAGTCTAGAGTACTGTCCAGATGCTTACCTCGATCACTAGATTTTAGGGAAATTCCATTAAAAGTAGGCAAAATCATTTTGCTTGGTTTCCTTTTTTTTGTGAAAAGAACCAGCTCCGTTTTGCTTGGATTTGCCGTCAAGGAGTTTTATGTTATTTTAAGAGCTTCTCTTAGTCGATCCAATTACATTTAATTTTTGTTGCTATTTCGTCCCAATTTTTTTTAGTTCTGGGGTCTGTCAATACTCAATACCCGAGCTCTGTTCATTGTTCATTCCTGTTCAAATTGCAAACTTTAATGCTTTGAGCAATTTTCTTGACGAATTTTCAGTTACTGTTGAATTTCGGCTCTCTTCAACAACTATTTTTATCAACTTATTCTACTTCTTGAAATAGGTACCTACGTCACTTTTAGAAAGAGCTATTTGGTATTCGAAAGGGTAGTTCTTACAAAACGAGTGAGGTAATATAAATCATTTCAACGAAAGAACAGTACTTACTATGGTATTATTAAATATGCGCATAATTTGTCATACTACTCAATCCTAAATTTCATTATTATCATTTTGACTTATTAATCATATCATAACGTTACGTACATGTCTAAAAACATTTTTTTAATTATTAAACTATTGTAATTAGTAAAAGGCGGAACTAGATCACTTATTAGTTCCTAATACATATTTATGCACATATCATGCTCTAAATGTATCAAATTAGACGTATGTTCTTTATATGTGCAATAAAAAGTGTACTTTTCTTAACCTAAAAGTTAATTAAGAGGAAGACTTTTTAATTGTAGATCGTTAACTTATTTTAGCTCGCGAATTAAACCTCGTCTTCTCACAATTCAAATGTTCGACTTAGATATTTTTCAGATTTTGCAATTTTCTCCTGATATATTTTTATTTTACAAAAGGGAAAAGAGAGTAAATCACGACTAGCATGATTTGAGACAAGTCAATATGTCACCTATACTATCACAAAATGATGTATTTATTTAAAACCTTGTTTACTGTACATGAAAATTTATCTATTCTTACATAGCTTTTTATTTACAAAAAAATATGTAGAAATTTATACAAACCAAAGTTGATTTACGTCCTCGGTTAGATTTATAACGACCATTTTTTTCAAATTTAAATTATAAATTCAATTTTCATATACATAAAAATGTTGTTCTCTTTTTACCAATAAAATATTGGCTAAAAGTTTTAAAAAAGTGTCTTTTGAACTATGTGACAGGAAACTAAAATTGGTTACGCCTTCAGTACTTTTCAATTTTACCAAAGAACGCATGTCGACCAATATCTACCGCTAGTTTTCTGCTTCATTGCTCTCCACACTCATTTCAATGCTTCTGAAAAACAAACAATCGTTCGATGTCAATTGTGAGAATTTTACTTTAATGATTTGCAAATTTTTATTGAGATTAATGGCAAAAACAATACAATTATTTCATTTTAAAACATAAATGCATGTAATTGTTTTTGTATGGCACAAAACTACTGTTTCAAATTTTCAATTTAAAAACCTTTTTGCCACGTTAAATTCATTCAAATGAGATTTTTTATTGATTTGAGTGAGGCTGAGCACCCACGGCGTACTCAATAAACGTGAGCTCCCCCTCCACGTGATGATTTTAAACGGAATCAGACACTGGATTCACTGCTTATCGGTAGGCAACACACTACCGCGATTTCAGTTTAATAAATCGCGTAGAGTATCCACCAACTCTGGAGGAAAACTCCTGGACAGGAACATTATAAAGTCCTATTAGAGAAACCCTCTGACAAAAGAACCCGCTCTCTACTTAAAATGAGCAAAGATGAATTACCACTGGCAACTGGCCATTGACAGCTTAAAGAGCACCTGTATACGATGGGACTAGAAGAAGACCCACTATGCAGAGGATGTGCAGAAGAAGAGGAAATTTCTCTTTATCTTATGCTACACTGCAAGGCTTTCACAAGAAGTGTCACAGCATTCTCGGAAAGAAGAAGATGCTCCAAAAGGAAACTTTGTCAAAAGCACAGAACTCAAAGGAAGATTAGATCCGAGGGGCACAATAGGTCCTATAGAGATCGCGATGCGAGAAACCACTGAGAGCCATCCTCAGAACCGAATAATAACAATAATAATCCATCCAAGTCTACCTCTGCCACCCCCTTAACTAACTATTCTATTGACTACACAACTGCGCTGCACTTCTTAATTCCGTAACGCCTGATGGTACTTTCGAGAGTTTGTAGAAAACGACAAACTTTCCTTAACTTCAATGCTAAGAATATGACGATATTTCGTGGTTTATGTGTTTAATAAAGTTTTCACAACTTTATAGCCATTGCCAGGAATACTTTAGGTAAATCGACTTCCTTTAAAATCACTGGACCATGAATTTAATAGCACCCTAATTGTTGAATGAACCTCACGCAGTGGACTTAGACGATATCCGCCTCTAGTTGCCTCCCTCATTTTATTCATATTGTACCTATCACACGTATATGGACAACTAAATTGTCGGAAGACAACAATCAAATATACATTTTATACCTTGGCTTAAAAAAATAAATACTTGTACACCACAAAAGCTTCTCGAAGCTATTTTCTACCACAAATATGTTTGCTTTCGTTTCTTCCACCCTTTTCTCGCATCGTGGCTTGTTGTAATCTCGTATAAGACTCTCCCTTACATATTTCCCCATATTTATTTTTAATTCATTTGCATTTATTCTAAGACTGGCAATTAGACTAATAACAAACTAATAAGCCACTCAGCACTACGCTTGGAAACTCAAATTAATAGTTCGCACGCCCATTTGATTCGAGTGCATAGAAGTTCATGAAACTTTGAAGCGAGTGGAAGATTTACAATCAGAAGGATTCTACCCAAGCACTTTTAAAAAAATACTACGTAGTTTTCGAGTTATAAGCGATAAACTAAAAAAATCTGTTTTTTACCAATTTTTGAATTTCTATCAACCTTTAACGTGCTCTAGCGCTTAAACCATTTGCTGGAAAAAAAAACTGACGGATATAATTTGTAAAACATTTGATGTGGTTTATTTTTGTATCAAAGCACTTTTCTCAAAAAATGCGTAGTTTTCGAGTTATAAGCGATATACTTACTTAAAAATTCAGTTGTTTTGCCGTTTTTCAAAAAAAAAAAACTTTTAAAGGATATAAGTTGTAGAACATTTGATGTGGTTTATTTTTGTACCAAACCACTTTTCTCAAAAAGTGCGTAGTTTTTGACTACGCACTACTACACTTGAATAAGTGATAAACTAAAAAGAACAGTTTTTTGGTCGAGCTTTAAATTTTTCTCAAACTTTAACGCACTCTAGCGCCTAAACCATTGGTCTGAAGAAAAATCTTAACAACTTTAATTTTTAGAAAATTTAAAGTGGTTTATTTTTGTATCTACACAATTTTCTCAGAAAATGCGTAGTTACGAGTTATAAGCGATAAACTAAAAAATCAGCTTTTCGGCCGATTTTGGAGTTTTGCTCAAACTTTAACGCGCCCTAGCGCCTAAACCGTTTGCCTGAGGAAAAGCGTGTGAGATATGATTTGTATAAAATTTGATGTAGTTCATTTTTGTATTAATTCTATTTTCTCAAAAAATTTGTAGTTTTCGACTTATAAGCGATAAACTAAAACAATAAGTTTTTTGGTCGAGCTTTGAATTTTCCTCAAACTTTAACGCGCTCTAGCGTCTAAACCATTTGTCTGGAGAAAAAGCTTAACAACTATAATTTGTAGAAAATTTAATGTGGTTTGTTTTTGTAGTAACACACTTTTCTCAAAAAATGTGTAGTTACGAGTTATAAAGGCTAAACTAAAAAATCAGTTTTTTGGCCGATTTTGGAGTTTTGCTCAAACTTTAACGCGCTCTAGCGCCTAAACAGTTTGTCTGAAGAAACAAACCTGCGGAATATGATTTGTAGAAAATTTGACGTAGTCTATTTTTGTATTAATTCTATTTTTTCAAAAAGTTTGTAGTTTTCGAGTTAAAAGCGATAAACTAAAAATTCAGTTTTTTGGCCGATTTTGAAATTTTGAATATTTACAATCAGACGGATGATAACACTTGAATTTATTCCCCCTTGTGAGTAAAACCTAAATGGCATTTTCTACCACTTTTGTTTTTAGTAAGTTGAGTAACGTAAGTAATTAAAAATGTTTTGTAACGGAGCTCAAAATAATTTTTGACAAGCAATAAACACCTGTTACATTACGCATGCCAACTTAATAATTCGTATACGTTTTTTCAGCGCAAAAGACCGTTACACTATTTCAAATCACTACTGTTATCATAATTTAATCAGAGCACAATACACATAGATACAATAGCTCAATCCACATAAATCTTTAACACTGCCCATCAGTGCTCAGTCTCCATAGTGTATTGCGTATCATACATCTACAATTTAACTAACTATTTAACAACTTTAACTAGCCATCATATTTGTAATTGTTCGATAACATGTAAAGTGACAGGTACGATTATATTTCTTAAGCGTGAGCTATTGGTAGACTGAAATGTATTTGTGGTATGTATACCCTGCGTGGTGTTTGATCAGATAAATTAGTTGTTCGGATTGCTTTTTTTGACCGTGTGAATCGATAAGTGGATTATAGAGAGACTTATTGCGTTCGTTACAGTATCAAAGATGCCTACGTATACATTACAAAGTGCCTACTATAGTAATAGGTTGTAAAGGTCGTGCACATTTCGATAAGTTTAAAAGGAATCCAAAAGATTATCAATTGAAGTCTGCCCTTCCAAATTTGCGATTTGACTCAAATAAGTGGAGAAAGTACCACTTGACGGACGTAACTCACATTAAAAGTGTAGAAATCGGTTTGGATTTTTATGGTGGTGAAAAACCTTTTTAGAGAGAAATTTCTTCCGAGCACTTTCCCTACAATTTTTTTTTTGATTTTAAAGCTTAACTTAATCAGTTTAAACTATTAACGTTAGGTTTCTCATTTGAATTTCGTACAAATACCGAACGTTGTGGTGGGAAGTTATTTGTTATTGAGTAGGTACTAAAATAATAATGAAATTTCTCCTTTTCATCATTGCAATCTAAATGCCTTTATAATTGTTGATTGATTAAATAACTAAGATAAAATTTAAATTATTCAAAGCTTTCCGAGTATAGGATTAAAATCTACCTCTTCATATTAAAAAACAAATTTTTACTGGCGTAAAGTCATTCGGCGATTCGACACGAACGCTGTGGAAATTTGCTACTTGTTATGTTGTACATCTTTTTAACTTTTTTTTTGTTTACTAAAATAACAAAAAAAGAGAAGAAACTGTATTATTAGACAAGCATGAATCAAGTTGATATATATGAATGAATATGCAGAAGTAGTATATTAGAAAAGCACTGGCGCGTTTCCGCGAGGTCAACAGACGGCTTCCGGTGCTCCAGTCTGCTTGGACAGCACGCGCAAGTTTCCGGTCATCCTCAAAAAAGCTCGATGTTAAGAGAAAAGTAAAAAAATTAATTTTAAACAATTTATTCGTAAGCCGCTAAAAAAATTGCAATATTATACGTTAATTTCTTACTTTTGCATAATTCTAGGGGCGAATTAATCATTTTTACGGCCGCCATTTTACAAATGTGCGTGATGCTAGAAAAAAGGCCCGACAATTAAAAATTTGTCGAACAAATAGAAATTCAAAAAAACACGCAACAAAATGTCCGTCCTTCGCAGTGTTATTAATCTTAGTCGTGTTTATTCTCATGTCCAGCGACATCGTTTTCCTGTCCATCCCACGCAGTCCATGCGAATCGCCTGGCCAAGATTTTCTCATGTGCTTTACTTTTACTAAAATTAAGAATTAAATGTGTATTATTATTTAACGAAGATTAACTCAATTTTGTTTTTTTTAAATAAAGTTAGTTTTTAACAGGAAATTATTAAAAAAAGTACAAGTAAAAGGAATTTAAAAATTAATCCACCGAGATGGAGATTGGAAAGTTGCAATTTATGCAAAAAGTTAATTACTTTGATTCAAAATTGCAATTTCTAATGAAACATTGTTGCATTAATACACAAACAAAAACAAAAGTCGACTAATGCAGCGAAAAAATATAGAAGTATTAGACTAACTGCATCCGAAATGCAATCGCCAAATGAAAAAACGCCCGAAGAGAGGGGCCATCAGTTGAGAATTGGCCAGAAAGCTGCTGGAAGTGGAGCAGGGCAGATTAATCCATTTTGAGCTTGAACCTTTCAATCTCCCATTTGAACGTCAATATCTGTCCATTTCACGATTTACTTCTCCCCACCCCCAATTAACTTTCAAGTCCCTAATTAAGCTTTTCTCCAGTTTAACAAGTCGTCTCTAAAACGCTAAACTTTATTATTTATTGATTAACCGAAAGGATGTAGGTTATTAAATTTATTACAAGCATAGTCTCGCTCATAAGTAGATTTTAAACAATAAACGATATTAGTCGCGCCTTCGACTTTGATCACGTCCCAATGTGGTTGCTCCAGCTACCTGATTCCACATCCGGCCTTATATTCATATAAAAGCAACAACATCCTTTGATCTTACAAGAGAAGTAAATAAGACTCACATTTTTATAATCACTTAACCAAAAAGAGTTCTCACAGGTAGCACCTAACACTTCCATTGATTGGTTTTTTTAATACATCAAATCGTTACTTAAATTGTGTGAAATTATACTCTAGATAGTACATGATGTACGTTCAGTTTAATGTTATAATAAAAATAAATGGATGGTTCTGAAGATTTTTTTTCTAAATTAAAATCAATTCAATCTAGATAGGTATACATGTGTGTGTACGCTATTATACACTGTGCACATTGTTTAAAAGTTTGATCAATCATTACCGTTCGACTTCACTTGTGCAAAATTGAATTTGTGAGTTGTCAGTTATCATTATACGAATCAATATTTATGTTTAGAGTAAATTTTCGGGTTTACGATTGTTCGGTAGTAATTATGGTATTTAGACGACTTAAGTAAAATCTGCATGACTGCACACATTTTTAATTATAATACAAAATTCTGAAAGCTCTTTTGACTCGTGACTCACAATAATTGGATGAATTGAGGTGCCTTTCGGTATATGTCGGTCGAAACGTAATTTTAGAGCGTGGGTGTGTTCAACTTTTAATAAATTTAACCAAAGCGTAACAAAACTAGATTCTAGAGCCTTCCACAAATTTAAATTTATGAATCACCGACCTAGCTGAGCGTGGATTACAGTAGCTACCTACTACCCAACATCCGAGACTCCAGTCTCCAGTTTTATCACAGGTCAAGACCATCATCCATTTGAGTGCCACACCGAGCATAAGATTCTAAACTTCCATATTTTTTACCCATTTAACATATTTTAGCCCTTAACAGACTCAAGATAATTTGTCAGAAAGGTGGAGGGGCAGAGTTTGCTCAATAGCAAAGCGTTCCTGGTCCAAGCGGCTCGAAAAAATAAAAATGAGCCAACTCGATTTATTCATTGAATTTCTCATTTTGAAACGAACGGCAATAAAATAATGCAGTCTCTAAACCTTTCCACATAGAAATAATTATTACAATATAAATAATAATATCCACGGCGTGCTTCTTATAAATATGATTTTGCTTGAAATGCAATTAACATCACTCAAATAAACACCATGCTGTTAATCTGCGCATACATTACACAACAAATTCGCACATTATGTGCACTTACTAACCAATATCAGATATGAGCTCTGCTGGAGGTAATTCATAAATAGCCCTATTGCTTACCTCTTGGTATGATAACTTGTGTATGCATTTCTTACCTGTATACTTACCAGTATGTGCGTTATAAAGTACGTTATGGATTACAAGAACTATCAAATGTAATTGCATCGTTTGTTCTCTTCTTTATAAAAGAGTGTAAAGAGGCTGATTTTATAGAAACAAATTTCAATACCTTCCGTAATGATGAGTGATGCGTGTTTTCGACAGCTAAACAAATTTAATTTACGCGTTCGAAATTTTTATAAATCATTTAACTACCATATCCAGCTCAGTGTATCATGATTCATGATTAATAACTTATGAATAAAACTCTATCGAAATTAAACTCTTTTGGGCTGTCATGTTTGATTTTTTGCTCACTTTTGGGCAAGATGAGCTCTTGCTACTGTAGTTGGGAGGGTTTCCGTTAGGTTAGTCAAAAATGACAAACTTTAAAATGATCGGCAAGATAAGAAAGTAGGTTATCTTTCTCACAAAGTCGCACCACGTCTGTGTAGGCTATGAGCTCCGTCTCAGCAAAACCTAGAAAAGCTAGATAGTCGCCAAGCTAATAGCTGCTCAAAACAACATGTTTCGACTATTTTAATAGCCGTGGCTTGCGCAGAAAGCAACATCTACAAAGCAATATATTGATGATGGTGAAACAACTCAAAACAAAAAGTAAGAGAGGGGTTCATCAGAGCATCAGAAAACGGCGTTTACTCACAAGAGGTAACACAAACGGTGCAAGCAAAGCTAGTAAATATAAGAAGAGAGGTTAGAGAGGAGTACGCAAAACTCTAGCAAAAATAAAAACTGGAATGAACTGTGTCGGAAACATAAAGAGGGTTTATGGGATCTCGGTCAGAAAATCGGCAAAAGATTTCCTGAAACTCTTTCCAGTGCATAGAGAATTTGAAAGACCATGCATCAAGGTCTAAAGGTTCCTATCTTTGTAAAGTAATTTTTCTTGAAAATTGAAATGAAAGCAAAATTCATACTCATCGGTCACAATAAAAGAAGATACCTACCTCTATACCTCTACCTCTTATACGGTAGAGGAGATCTTCGAGTAGGAGCTAGGAGAAGCCGTTTTGAATTCGGCACGGCTTAATACCCCAGCAAAAAGAAAAGAAAAGTGGAATGAACTCATGGGGTGTTGGCGTGTTGGTCAGAAAATCGGTAAAAGAGTTCTTAAAACTATGGACATGAACAGAAAACTCTTTCCAGTAGATAGCGAATTTGAAAGAACATGCTTCAACGTCTAAGGGTTGCGATCTTTACTGAAGAAGACGGCGGGTTCAAACACGGGATACCCCTAGAACCCATAATTCGGTAATAAGCAAAGTAATTTTTTTTAAATTGGAATTAAAACAAAATTTATACTTACCAGTCATCAGTCACAAGAAATGATGAGAAGCGAGCCAATTAAGCATCTTATTACTGTAGAGAAGCTCTTCGAATCAATGATCTGATAAATACTAGAGTAGAACCTATTAGAAGACCGTTTCGGGTTCGATACGACTTATTCACCTGCAAAAAAAAGAAAAGTAAAGAACTGTGTCGGAAAGTTAATAAGGGCTTGAGGGGTTTCGATCAGAACATCGGTAAAAGAGTTTCTGAAACTGTGGACATGGAAAACTCTTTCCAGTGTATCTCGAATTTGGAAAGGAAAGGTTCTGATTTTTACTGAAGAAGACGCCAGGTTTAAACACGAGATACCACTAGAGCTCATAACTCGGCAATAAGCAAAAGAATGTTTTTTGAAAATTTGAATGAAAGCAAAATTGATACTTATCAGTCACAAGAAATGGAAAGAAGCTACTAAGTGGGCCGATTAGGCTTCTTTTTTATTGCGGTTGAGAAGCTCTTCGAAGATCTGATAAATACTGGAGTAGGAGCTAGGAGAAGAGCGTTTTGGGTTTGGTGCGGCTTTAAAAGCGGACACTCGGCCACTAACGTAAAAAAAGCTGCCAAATTAAGGTAAAAAACTTAGAGAAGTTGGGTGTTCCTCACTTACACAATTTTGAAAACGCCTTCGTCTTGCCAGCTTAGATTGTAAGAACTTGAAGAAAGAGAAACCTTGCTATATCTACGGAGAGTGATGCAAAGCTACTTAAGCAAACGACCACAAAGTAGAACTAAAAATTGAGGTATCCTGGGGACTGATCTTGCCCCTCCCTCTCCTATTGCAAAAATTTTTAATGTCGTCCTCGTTATTAAAGTCACTATCTCAAGGCTTGTGGATTTTCAAAACAACCTCGATCTGGTCTTCATTTTTAGAATAGGGTAGCTGGAACTTTGAGAAGATGAGGGGTGTGTTGTGTGTAGACATCTGGGTAGCCTGCCCAGGCAAGTGCCAAACTATCTTTGCTGCACGTCTTCTAAAGATGAGCAACTTATCATAGTTTCCCTTTCTCACACCAAAAAAAAGTTAGGTTAGGTCAATGTTTTAGAGGTTTTAGAGGGGCTCTTGTAGTTTTAGGTCAACACACTCAGTTCGACTATTGGATTCGCTAGATGAAAACTTGACATTTAAACTTTTTATAGTTTTAGAGAAAAAACTATAGTCTGAGGAAGCCAGATCTGATAAATAGAAGAACGTTCAAGTAACTGAAACTCTGGATCACAAGTGTTTTTGGCCGGAATACTTATGCTCTGTTCGAGAAGAACAGAACTGCTTTAACAACTGCTCACATTTTTCCTCTAATTTTCTAGGGCATCAATAAAAAATTAGCCTGGAACCTTTCCAGCAAAATTTGGTTCCCAAAAATTGCTGACTTTTGGAAAGCCAGGCTTTCTGTAGTTCAGTTCTGGGTTTTATAATTGTGACCGTTAATCCAAGCTTCATCCATGGTAATGGTAACGAGGCGATTTAAAAATCAGTGCCGTAGAAGTGCGACGCTTCCATTCTTGCTTTTTTCTATATTTTTCTAAAACGAAGCGCACAACTATGCAATAGAAAGTCCATCTTATGGTACATATGACGTATTATCTCGAGATCTGCCATCGATGATTTTGAAATTCCGCCAATGAGTTGTTTAGTGCACTTTATTTTTCTACGCAGAAAACTGCCTCCGGCGCGCTCATTTCTTGATCATTTGATCTAGGTATTACAATCATGAAAATGCCCCAAATGCCATAAATATACTACTATAAGAAGGGCAACCCACAAGATATAACAATTGGGCCTCCATTATTTCGCACTTTAGCACTAAAAGTATAATTCTTTTACTTTAATTGTATTGGAAATCATTTTAAGCTTATCTTGTTATCTATAATTTATTGTGAGAGTTAGAAGTGACTCTAAAGAGTCTCCCAATCTCGTCGCAACATCAAAATCTGTTTGTTTCTTTAGTAAACTGTTTAAAAATTGCTAAGTAGTTGTCGAATCTTCAATTATCGTCTCCACTATTGATTTAAATCTGAACATTTCTAATGGAACTTTATAACGTAAAGCTGGGCACCAACTCGATTCGAACCGACGTAAAAGTTACGGTTCAAGTTATAACATATTATAAAAACAAAAAGCTTTAAAATGATATTATCGGTAGTTATTTTTAATTTATGTGATTAAAAAATATCTAGCACACTAATTTCTTATATGTAAAACTCGAAACAAAAACGATTTTATCTATTACTTTTTGCATAAGATGCAAAGGCTTGAATTAAAATGACCAGGCCGTTCTCATTAACACAGGCCATCTTTGATGCAAATAAGTAGATATAAGTGGATCATCTGAGATTGGTATTCTAAGATAGCAGGTGAACTATAGATGTTACCGTGGCTCGTGGCGTCATGGTTCGAAACAAATGACTGGCAGAGCGAGGATAATGCCGAGCGTTACCATCCGCTATTAAAATAATTATGATTGGACTTTACTTGTTCCTTGTAGTAATAATGTTGGTGTTTTGACAAAGTATAGCTTTTTTACAGTTACCCTGTAGTTTATAATACGTTTAATGTCTTTTTTCGTATTCGTGGAAGTTGATTTTTGCCCGTACCGGATGCCGCTATCAAATTTACTAAACACCATTGGACGGATTCTCAAACGCTCACTAATGAAATTCATTCAACTTCTTCTTCTTCAACGACCGCAAGTCGGAAGAGCTCATTCTTTCGTAAAATCGCCACAAGAGCTTTCTTCTCCATGTCCATGTATATTCGATGTTGAATGAAATCTTCACCAAACCAACTCTTCTATTTCGCTCCCATTTCTTACTTTCCTTCGTTCTTCTTTACGAGTTCTCTTCTTTCTTCGACTCTTCTCTTTTTTGTTCTGTTTTTTTTTGCATTCTGTTCTTCTACTATTTCTTCTTTTCTTCTATTTTTTATCTTAACTAATTCTTTTCTGTAAGTTTTATTTTTCTTCTTTTTTTTCCTTTTTTTTGCCTCAATTATATTCCTTCCTTCTCTATAGACACAGGGACCCTGATTCTTGTCCATTAGTTCATCCTATTTCTTCTTCTTCTCTTATTATTGTTCTTTTCTCATTTTTTTATTTATTTTTTCTTCTCCTGCTTCGCAACTGGACGCTGCGTACGCTAGCCAATACAATATACGTATTTTATTTAACCACCTGAGCAAATATTCATTTGATGGATGAAGGCTCATCGTAGCACTAAACAAGTAAATTTTTTACTTCAATCCACATCGCTAGTCGCATATTAAAGCAAGAAACCTCATACTGCAGTTTATTAATTAACAATTAGTTAGGCCGAAATTAATTATTTTAAATTCAACGCAAGTCGACTCTAATTAATTTTTTGCCACGAGTAATCGAATAATGGCGTAAGTTAAAATCAATCACAATGATAGTTATTATTTATAAGAACACACGCATAGTTTTAAAATCAAGTAATTTCTATTCTCGACTACAAACCAGAACTGTTTATAAATAAACTCTCTTCAAACTATATGATTAAAAATGTTAACAAAAAAATTTGTTGCATTCAGATAAATTGTAAATTGTTATTTCATTCAACCATTCGTCCTGTTACATTTATTAAAACAAAAAAACTCGAAATTATACAACTGAAATGAGTGTTTATACATAAGTTTAATTTTTTAGTGTATTGAATTACAACTTTTAGATAGATTTGTGGTTGTATCGAGATATAAAATGAGATTAAAAAGTGAATTTTTCTACTGCCTTCCTCTTATCTCGACAAAAATTGAATTAATATACAAAAAGACTATTTTTACTTTCGCGTTTGTCCATTACTTTTGCCATCATTCCAAATTCCGATCGGAGACGCTCACACATTAAACATAAATATCACTCCGACTGCGCCATTTTTTTAAAGTGTCAGCATAATAGCGCGCAATTCTAACAAATAAATTTGAAACCGTTAAACAATCTCTTATGTAAAATATAGTTCGGTTTAAATTCCTATTTATTACTCAATACTTAATAGTTTTTGCATAGTAATTAAGCCACTATAAATATTTCAAAGCTAATATCAGTTTATCAATTAACTTTTACGTCAGTATAAGCAAATGGTTACTTTGACTATCTTATAATAAATTATTTTACGCTTTTAAACAAATTTATGTCTTTGTAATTAATTAATATCGAGTCGAATAAATTTCAATTTTTTCCATTCGAAGTCGAAACGACGTCTTGCGACAAGTTTTTTTTGAAAATTTTGCGTGGACTCTAATTTTAACTTTTTCTTTTTATCGAAGGTTGCTTTATTTTTGTGCAAACAAAATGCAATGTTTAATTCAAACTTGTTGCTCTTTTTTAGCAAAAAAAAATAAAGTTCGACCATTACTTCTAGAACAGCTTTAAGGCACTTTCAAGACTTGATAAACATAATTTTATATATTTTTTTTATTTCAAGTACCAGTTGCTTCACCACGAGTAAATTTTAGATGAAGATCTTGAGTGTATATAGAGAAGATATATTTAAAACAAGTGGAACAATGAATATATTAGATGCCACACAAACCGAATAAAAGAGCGCGAACAATGGCGATATAAACAATGTGTCTGCGGAATTAAAAATCAAGAACGGGGGCAGAAAATAATATGTACTTGTCGTGACTTAGAAATATTTTAACGCTTAAAAATTTACCCAGATGTGTATTCTATTCAGATTGGAAAAAGGAGGGAAATTTTGTGCAGGTTTTCGACGAAAAAATGTATTTCCCATTCCTCATTCCAAAGAACAGCCAACGAAAACACGAAATTCTTGCTTTTTCTTCTTCTCATTCGTTCTCTTCTTAATCCTTCTTATTATCTTCTTCTTTCTTTTATTAATGATCTTATGTGTACGCTATTGTGCCTAATTCGGAAGTTGAGAGCTCTCTTATAGTCGTCTGCCTCTTTTCTAGTTTTAACTTCTCTCTAGCTCTCATTTTCTAATACTCAAATATCAATTTGACCTGTCTTGATAGGATCGTGGAACTGTATGTGATTGATAAGTCTTTGTACGTTTAAGCAGGGTCTATCGGAGGGGGGGGTCAAGAGGAGACGATTGCTGACCTGAGTCTCGCAATAGAGACTTCAACTTATAGACAAATTAGAAAAAATAAAGGGGAAGGCAAAGACAGCAATTAGGACAAGTCGAAAAAATTCAATGGTCACAATCGGGGGCCCCCGTTATTCTGAGGCAATATTTTTTGTTTATCTAAAATAATATATAGCAAATTAATTTTTAATTTGTTTCTGTAAAACCTCTTTTTCAGAGACACTATCAAACGGTACTAAAATTCCTGAACTTCATTTTGAGCTGTTTGGCCTTGAACAATCTCAAATGTGCGTTTGTGGAGCTTATTTACACGTGCCAATGATAAGGCCTCCTATAAAATTTTCAAATTAGGACCCCCTCAAAAGTAAATTCGAGTCTGTTTGCCCACAAATTACGTTTGAAGGGTCCCTAATGTATTTTCGTATTTTCCCAACAATGCTCTGCGTTTCTAGTTCTTCTCAAGACCTTTTGCTCTACTCTTCTCTTCTGAAAAACTAGTTTTTTCTGACATTCCTCTTCTCTTCTAATCGGGACTCTGGATTTTTCCTTAATCTCATCTTCTCCTGAAATCTAGTATTTGTAGCTGCTTGATTTGTGGCGATTTAATTGAGAGGCCTGTGCTTGTGTAGCTCTTCTTTGTAACTTTTGCTGTTTTGCCTTCTTCGGAAAATTGTGTGTGAGTTAAGAAGTACTACGGCGTTTTAGAGTAACGTCGGGTTTCTGAGAGTTGGGAGAGCAGTTGAAATTTGACATTGCCCGGGTTACAGGACTGTCTTTTTACGGGCTCAATGTATTGACCCTAACCGCACTCCCTCACTGCTCCAAAAGCTTTTTGTGTATTCGCCTAAACCTAGATCATATGCCGATTGCCACGTGTGTGGGCGAATGTGCTCGTACGAGATGCGAAGTGGCGAGAAAGTGAGCAACTCGCTATCTGTTACTTTTGTCTGAGAGCATCTCAAAACGTAAGAAATGGCAGTTTTCTACCTTTTGAGTCATTTAAGCGCATCATAAAGTAGAAAATTTATTAATTTTGAAAAAATTTGTAAATCGAATCATTACGTTTTATGTGAGTTTTGTGTTTAACCGCAAATCTTTAAGGTTTTTATTGAACTTGTCGTTACTGTAAATAGCGGATTGGAAATTTTAAATAATAAAAAAAAACTAATAAAGCTATTAAGTTTATTGATCTAATAATTTATTTAACTTATTTTAGTTATAATGACCCCAATTTCTAACTACCAAAAAATAAACAATCACGGTGTAAAATTAAGGTGTATAATGATTCAAATGGCCAACAGGTAGGTCTTTAATAGTCGGGGCCGTTTTATAAACATCCACCTGCGCCAAAACGTGACGATTCCATAGTTCACTAGGCAGTGATTGTTACTTATTAACTTAAAATTTGTTTAAAATCAATCGAAAGGGCAAGCGGCACCTGTCTGAAATATAAAAGCCACAAAACTAATCATAATCGATGTTTCTTAAATGAAACTCTTATTGGTTCTGGTGGCGGAAAAGAAAATGTAATCTTCTTAAATTCGATGTTTTAAAAAAATGAGACTTCTTTTTTTCACAACGGGTCTTCTTTTGGAGAAGATTGCGTTCGTGTGATGTGAACTGTGGTTAGTTCTGCTTGTTAATGTGTCTTTATAAAAATAAATACAACAAAAAGTCTAAGCAATGGGATAAAATGGAAGAGCCCTCTTATACGAGACGCTTTAAAGTATGCCGTGTAATCGATTTTAAATTTGACCCAGAGCTTAAAATTATTTTAAATTTCTTTACCAAAAAAAAATTAATTATTTATCGAACTCCAGTAGCTGGCCATAAAATTCGGCTTCGAACACATGGGAACTGATTTTGGGACCGGTTAAACGTTTACTCCCAAATAATTCGAGTACCTACTACGTTCAAGAAACTTTACCATCAGCGGTTCTCAGCATTTTTTTTTTCACGCCAGTCGCGAATATAGAGGCATAGCTTTAGAACTTGTTTGTTCTATTATAGTTCTTTCTCATTTATGAAAACACAAATTCACTTCTTCTCATTCAAACTTTTCTGATTCAACATCGCTCATGGTCGTCTCTTCTTCTCTTCTACATCACTCCCTGACTCGTGTCAATTTTTACTATACTCGGGCTGTCGTGAAAACCCTCGAGAGCTTCCATACAAACTTTTGGGTCAACCGTCCCAATAGCTCTCATATTTCCAGCTATAAATAAGAAAAACTATTCGCAGGAGCGCTCAAAATTCTGCAGATAAGCGTATTATTACGAGAGGACGTCAACTCTCAATTAATAATAGCTTCGTTTTATTATTATTATTTATTTGCATAAATTTGTTTACACCTACAGGCTCATTAATAAACCATAAACGAACGATTAAGTACCTATAGTTTCACTTGTATTAGTTCAACATCAGCGATCAGTGTTTACTCGACCAACCGAATAATGTAATGCCTTCTCACCTGTCGGTGACCACTACTCGGACACGGTTAATTTATACTTATATCAGAGATTGTTTTTACTTAAATTAAAAATGGCGCACCAATTTGATATCTAACACTTCATTGGCTACCATTCAAGCAGTAACGAATGTACTTTACTTTATATTTTTAACACGCGCTCAAATAGCTTCCTCTTATTTATAATATTTCGTGCATAAATGAGGCGATTAGAGTGAGAGGAGAGTATCGCGTTCGTGTACCTAAACAAATTAAAAAATGTCAAAATAGATCAACTTTTATTGGTAGCTAATTTAAGTTTACAGAAGCGTGAAAAAAAGAGTTCTTTTTGTAGTAATTGATATTTTGTCACCTTTTAACTCGCGAGCTTTTCGTTCTAACATTTTTTCTTAAATTAAAAAATGCCCCAGGGAAGGACCTTAATTTGAATATTTTTATTTGGATGATGATTGTTGGTTCGTTTTAATATAATAAATAAATTGTTGATGATCGAATTGATAAATGTTTCGATTAATCAAATGGTAGGTATGAGGAGACCAAAAAATTGGATTTAATTTGCAACAATTTCAAATAAAAGTATGTAATATCAATTGTTTCAATATCAATTGTTAAATTTTCAAAATGATACAGCTCAATAACTCAAAGTTGTTGTATAAAGGAGGTTTGGAGAAGGCTCCTTTTGTTTTTAGACTTAGACTATGAAAATACTGTGCCAAAAATTGATACTAAGCAGAATTGAGAGTTGGAGAGCTCAAATGAGTTCAGATTATGTTTAATTGGATACCATACAACTATTATGCGGATTAAAAAATTTTCTATGGCTTCAAAATTGCTATTTATATCATCACGATTGTTGTATTATTTGTAAAATAATATAGCTCAACAACTAAAAGTTGTATAAAGGAGATTTAAAGAAAGCTCTTTTTGTTTTTAGTCTAAGAAAAGAGGGCTATGCGATGTCTGTAATTCCGACTTTGAGCTTTTTAAAGATAAAAAATCAATTGATCCTGAAAAAATCAAAAAGTGACTTTTCTATAGTAGTCCAGTCAATGGGGAGAAAACAAGGCCTTTGGTTTACAAAAGGTAGTGTAGTTCTGATTTTTGAATATGTTATTGGGTTAGGAGCCCTGATGAAAAATCCAAGTTTTCGACCTTGGCTGGGATCCGCGCGATCCGCCATCTTGGATTAAAGGTACGAAAAATTGTTTTTTCCAATTTAACTTTTTAACAGTTAATCCCACGACAAAACTGTTAAATCCAACTTTGGAGAGGACAAAATTTCCTACAATATTTGTTCCATTCATTTTCTTCCTATCTGTTACGGTTTCTGAGATATAAGCTAGAGAAAATCGCTATTTTTAGAAAAAATGATTTTTTTGGTAAACTTCGCTTGGGGACTTTTTTACCGTTTATTTGAGAAAAAGTTCTTTGGAACAAAAGTTGTAGGATTTTAAGTTGCCTTCAAATTGAGTGTATTACTGAGATTTTAGCTCAACCAGATCCAAAGTTAGAGCAGTTTTATGATAACCTAGAAATGTCGAAAAATGAGTCATGATTTTTCGCAGCTCGAAATTTTCGTTACAACTCCCCCCCCCCCTATCAACCCATAACAATTTCTCTCACATTTCAACATTTATTCAATTTAAAATGGTTATTGGGGGGTAGAAATGTTGAGTGAATTTTCTCGTTTATATTGCCAACAACCTGTCTCATATGTCGAAAATTATTATGGGAGGGTAGTGCTTGCGAAGAGGGGATTAGGGGGGGGGGGGTCAACCTCATATAACAGTAAAATCGGTTCTGGGGTTTGGCAACCACACGCGTTCAAAGATTGCGGTAAGTCGCACTTCTCCAGGAAACCAGGTTTGTCGGTACTCTTTTGGCCATAACTCCAAAACTTTTTGTCCGATCCGCAATTTCTTTTTTTTATCTGAAAGCTTGTTAAATTTCCCATCAGACTTTATATATGAAATTTTGATCAAACCCCATTGTTTGTTCAAAATCCCCCATTGACTGGACTATAGGTAATACTGTGCCAAAAATTGAAACTAAGCGGAATTGAGAGTTGGAGAGTTCAAATGAGTCCAAATTATTATTTTATAATAGTTTTTACCTTTCTTCTTGTTATTTTTGTTTTGAAGATATTAAAAGCCAATTTTAAAAAAATTTTATAATTATTACGCGTTTCGCCTAAAATTAGGCTTCTTCAGATAAAAAAGTTAAACTAAAAACAAATTAAATGAATTCTTGCATAAAACATCTGTAAAGAAATATATCTATTAGGATTGCGAAATATATAATTTTGTAACATGCAAACTTATAAAAGTACTATTTTGAAAATCACACGTATTTAAATTTCCCGCGTGTAATTTAAAAATTGTTTAAAAATTTTTTAGAAAATTAATTTGACTAAATATTGACGTTTATTTTGTTTCTAATTTTTTGGTTTTGGGAATATTTATTTTTGAAAAGTGTGCTTAGTTTTTTCTTTCATGTTTGTTTGTTTGTTTAATTAGGTTATAGTAAATTGAATTTAAATTGTCAACATCGCTTCGGTAATTTATTGAATTTTTATGTTTTTTAATTTTTCAATCATTTGTAGGTGTAAGCGTTTATTTAAATTGCTTTCTCTTTGTAGGTTGTTAGGTTGATTAAAGTTGAATTGATCAGAATGGTCACTCAAAAATAGTCCGTCCAAAAAAAATTTATCAATCCAAATTTTCTTAATACTGCCTTCTTCAAACAAAAAAGTCCAAATTATGTTTAATTGGGTACTATACAGATACCAACAGATATGCCGATTAGAAAATTTTCTATGGCTTCAAAATTGCTATTTATATCATCACGATTGTTGAATTTGCAAAATAGTACAGCTCAATAACTCAAAGTTGTATAAAGAAGGTTTAGAGAAGGCGCCTTTTGTTTTTAGACTAAGAGAAGAGGGCTATGCGATTTCTTTGATGCCGACTTCGTGGCTTTTAAAGATAAAAAATCAATTGATCCTGAATAGAATCAAATGATCCCGAAAAAAAATCAGAAAGTACCTTTTCTATAGGTAACACTGTGCCAAAAATTAAAACTAAGCGGAATTGAAAGTTGGAGAGCCCAAATGAGTCCAAAATTATGTTTAATTGGGTACCATACAACAGATATGCGGATGATTAGACAATTTTCAACGTTTTAGTGTTCAGCAGTAGGTTTTCCTTGCTCTAATTTATATCGGATAATTTTATAAAAATTAATGTAAGTTCGTATATCTTAAAGGGTTGAATGTTGAAAGAATTTTCAATAGTCACGCTTTCAAACGGTGCAGGTGTTCCTATTCTTCTTTTTGCACGCCGCACGAAGAAGTGGAAGATACAAATAAAACCAACTTAGTCATAAATAAATATAATTGAAACGGTTACTGTCTTATACATCATTAAATCATTATACTTTAATACCTCATGCTGTAATGATGAAATATATTATTTTATACATTTAGGATCGTATTATTATTATTTTTTTATTAAAATTCAACTACTACCTTAAAAAAGATGCCGAAATTTATATTTTAGTGGGCGTTTAAATTTGCTGTAGAGGTGTTTTATCTGGAGCAGATCTTTCAACTTTCACATGTGCAATACCGAAATGCTTATCGCCGCGGTTATACGTTATGTGTCGGCCTTTTCAAGTAGGGCCTTTACACTTCTTTTGTATTGCACCATCTGATGCGACCAAAAAGTTGTTTCTCATTTCGTTTGTATTTGCAATCCAATATCTTCAAAACGAGTTAGGTGTGTGCCCCTCTCAACGACAACTGAAAAGCGATACAAAAGTCGAAACATTTCAATTCTGATACCTTTTTTATAATTCGGTACTGATGCCTTCCGAGAGGTGACAATTAGACATTTTTGACGGAAATCGCGCTCCGCGCATTTTGGATGATGAGAAACCGACACTTTACCTATTAACGTTCCCAAATTAATGTCTCGTTGAGATAGACCCCTATGTGGCTGGATTTAACGGCCACTGCATGAAAACGAGCTCCCTATCCACAGAGCCATGCACTCGAACTAAATCAGACGCCCAAAATTTTTCTAATTAACAAATCCGAACCTATTAAAAGCACATTACGTGCACAAAGCAATTTTTTTTTTATTGCAATTAGAAAAAAATTGTGCGCTAACATCTTTTTTTGTACCTCTTAGGCTATTTTATTGTTGAGTTTTTGACTATAAAGTAATAAGCGTCAAAACGGAAGTTGGTAAGGGAAGTGAAGTAATTTCATTGTTAACCGACACAAGGTGGAGTCGTCCATTCATATATATAGAACACACGTCATCCCATCTTAATCCAAGACTAAATTGGTCATTGTTTAGAAATTGTTAGTCATGAAACAGTATTGTAATTATGAATGAATGAAGAACCACATAAATCATTAAATTTTTCATTTAAGATAATTGTTATTATATTTAAATCAATAATGTAACAATCGAGTCTCCTTTGCACAATACCATAATTGTTAATATCAATTTTGTTTGTTTATTCAAAGGTTTTTAAAGTGCCTACTGTCATTCGCGTTTATCACTTTTGCTTTTTGTCAGTAGGCCATGATTGAAGAAAATCTTCTCTCTAGTGTAGAGTATCGCCAATGGGATCTTTTGTCATTTGTGTCGGAAGACGTCGCCTAAGAGCAGCAAGAGCAAGAAATTAGGAACTTTTAATATAAAAAACGATGTCTGACTTAGAAATCAATATGGCAAATGCCTTCATTTGTACATTCGAGGAAATAATTATTGGACACTATAGGTTATTATTATTATTTCTCTGAGGCTGGCTCCCAGTAGTTCCTTGCCCCGCGGCCTCTTGGGTCTAATGTGCGCCTTGGGTATGCTTTTCCCTTATGTGAGCTCTATGCTTTTAATAAGGTCCAGAATTTCCTCTATTGGTAGCTTGGGCATATTCTCCTTTCCGAGAATGCTGTGACAACCTTGTGAAAGCTTCACAGTGTAGCAGAAGATACATTGGAGTTTCCTCTGCCTCTGCACTCTCTCTGCATAGTGGGTCTTCTTCTAGGCCCATCGTATACAGGTGCTTTTTAAGCTGGTAATCGGTGCCGTTGCCAGTCGTAGCTCACCTCTACTCATTCTGAGTAGGGAGTGGGTTCTTTTGCCAGAGGGTTTCTCCAGTGGAAAGTGGGACTTTAGAGTGGTCCTGTCTGGGAGTCTCCCTCCAGTGTTTAATATGCAATTTCGTTAGAAGTGACTGCATTTCTCTCTTTGCCATTTCATAAGGAATGCCAAAGGCTGGTTCTGGTCTGATGGGTCTTATTTTGCTGTCCTCTTTAGCCAGACCGTCCGCTTTCTCGCTCCCTAGTATGTCAGCGTGAGCTGTCACCCATACCAGGTTGACGAAATTTTCCCCCTTAGCTCGTTCAGTCTGCGGATGCAGTCTGTTACTGGTCCGGACCCCACCTCACAGGCGGTAAGCGCCTTAAGAGCTGCTTGGCAAAGATTCTTTGGTTGTGATAACGTTGATCTAACAGTATTTGTGCGCAAGTTAAAATGGCGTCAATTTCTGCTTCGAAGACGGTTGCGTGTTCCTCGAGGTTGAAGCTTACTCCTTGCCTCAAGTTGCCGTCCCCAATAATTCTAGCTCCTGTGCCTGTTGAGCTTTTAGAGGCGTCTGTGTAGAACGCAAGTCCATTCATTTTGACTGCCTTGCATTCTCATTCATCCCTTGTCGGAATTTTAATTCCGTAGGATTTTTCGATCGTATGTGCTTTGGCCATTCTATCAGACCTCATACTAAGTATGGGGTGTTCTGCCATCTCTCTTAGGATTGAGACATGTCCTTGCACATTATGTGTGAAGTGTAAGGAGGCCACTATAGGTTACTTGGTGAATGAATGGCAAAATTCCTCTAAAATAATCTCTTGTGCTTATATATTGTGCCATAGGATACGCATTCTCTTACTTTTTGATAAATATGGCTTTTTTTAGCATCGTTCAAGAATTATTATTACTGAAAGACTGGTAAGTATGTAAGTATTACATACCTAATATTAATTCGACTGGACTGTTATTATTGGATGTAATATCTGCAACGGTTTCCAATTCTAAATTTCACGTTTCTTTGCGAAAAAACGGTAATGGTCCCAAATTAAGCGCTAATCGTTCGCGCTTCGTTTACACTTTTCCAATCGATACAAGGATCTCATCTTATTAACGATATAAATTACCCAAGTTAATTTAGTTCATGGGTGTTGAACGTTAGTTATTTTGTAAAACTATTTTTTTTAAAACTACTTTTCGAGCTAAAAACAAGTGTTTGATTAGCCACACCTGCATTAATTTAAAGCAAACTGTTTTTCTCACACCGACTTCTTTATAATGGTTTAAAAGGAATAATGATATGCACTACTACCTGTTATTGTTAAACAAGCGTAACTATTTAGGGGTTAAAATTTTTTTAACGTTCCTTTGTTGCTTCTTTTTAATCATAATCGGAAATAGCAACAAATACGTAATAACGTAGTGGAGATGGAGCCATGGAAGTTTATAAAATCTTTTTTTCCATTCGCAATTAGAAAAAATGCATTATAAATTATTTTTAATCGAGTCAGGTAATTAAAATCGTATGACATCATACAATTAAAATTGTGTATCAAAATTTGAGTAGCTAACTATAATTAGTAAACTTCCGCCATACAAAATGGCCACGTACAGGAAATTATTGAACAAAGCGTTAAACATTTATCATTAAGTGCTAAAATTGTAATTACTTTTTGAATTTTTGGTGATGGTCGAAGGTGGTGGTAGGTGGTATAATGAAAGGTAATTTTGCAAGCTTTTAACGTTCAAACAAAAGTGCAAATTACAATTAAATTAAAAATAGAAAAAAAAACTTTTTAACAATTTAGTCGATGATTACAAAAATGTGTAATTTTGAAACAAACGGCAGTAAAAAGAGCCTTGAATTTAATTATTTACAGGATGTGGCTCATTTTTATTAAATATGTTTAAGAACTATATGTATGAATGGAATGATTCAATGTTGTTGTTTTAACAAGACCCAGGTATCCTTGTGTTCTTTTTTGTAAGAGCTTTGAATATGCATTTTGCAATTTTAAATTATGGTAAAATTGTGACAACAGGTTTCTAAATGACGGCTAAAGAGCTTTTAAGCGTATAAATAAGTCGCTTGACTCCCTACATCGTATAGACCAGGCGCATGAGTTCAAATAAGGCCGAAATGTATTATTACAATAGGTAAGTTACGCTATCGACCGTTGAATTCTCAAAATTACCTGTATACTAATAGATGTAAAGTCAAATTCTCGAATACTGCGGCCTGTTACGACCTCGGGTCTTTTGGCTTAGAAAACGCATTTTTTGGACGTCACAATCCGACTTTTAAGCGCAACGAAACTTGGAGCTCTACACTAGACAGTGTACACTGTCTAGTGTCTACACAACCGAAAGTATAAAACGAAAAAGTAAATTAAAACTGAGATTTTTGGAAATTGGAAACTTGGAAAATATAGAGCTTAGTAAAGACCAAGTTCATATATCTATATCTAACCGCCAGTTAAAGTATACTGTTAATTTTCCAACTACTGTTGTAAATAGTTTAGTAAAAGAATAGTATGGAAAGACCACTCCGTTCTGGCACTGGTGACTTTACCACCAGTAGATAGGTACAATGATCAATAATCTCCCTTGATTCTTTTCTTCTATTGATTCTATTGAACCTCTCTACGAATAGCGTAAATCACCGGTGCCAAAAGAAGGGTTTATCTATAGTTTAGCGGGAAATAATTTAGATGTTCTTTTCTCTATCGGTTTTTGCGTATTTTGGAATACCCTAGCGTACTGAAAATCTTTCAAAAAAATGTTCTTTTTTAAATTTTTCGCTTGTAACTTAAAAATTACGCACTTTTTGAAAAAAGACCACCTATACAAAAAGAAACTACATTTAAGTTGCTACAAATTATGTCTCTTAGGTGTTTTCTTTCAGATAAACTATTTAGGCGCTAGAGCGCGTTAAAGTTTGACAATATTTTCAAAAACTGATAAACAGCTTTTTTGTAGTTTTTTGCTTATAAGTCAAAAACTACACACTTTTGAAGAAAAGTGTTTCTATACAAAAATGAAGTAAATTAGATTTCCTACAAATTATGTCTCTGAGTTTTTAACGTCAGTCGTACGGTTTAGGTTAGATGCTAAAAAGGGTTAAAGTTTAGTGTGTATCGAATGTAGCGTTCTGAGAAAATTGTAAAAACTGTTCTTTTTTAGATTTTTCCCTTGTAACTTAAAAATTACGCACTTTTTGAGAAAAGACCATCTATACAAAATGAAAATACATTTAAGTTGCTACAAATTATGCTTCCTAGGTGGTTTCTTTCAGATAAACGATTTAGGCGCTAGAGCGCGTTAAAGTTTGACAATATTTTTAAAAACTGCTAAACAGCTTATTATTAGTTTTTTGCTCATAAGTCAAAAACTACTCACTTCTGGAGAAAAGTGTTTCTATGTGAAAATTAAGTAAATTAGACTTCCTACAAATTATGTCTCTGAGTTTTTATCGTCAGACGTACGGTTTAAGTTAGGCGCTAGAAAGCGTTGAAGTTTAGTGTATATCGAATGTAGCTTTCGCGTGGTGAGCTCTATTTTTTACTATCCTCATTCAATTGGCTAATATTTTATTATTTTAATGACCTACATTTAATTTCTTTTTTATGTTGGTTTACTTAATATTTGACTACAACTAATACCCAGAGTGTTTATAAGAACTCTGTCCTCAGTCCCTACCCAATGTCTCAGTAACTCAAGAAAAAGCACAAAATCAAATTTGTACAAAGTGTCTAAACCCGTACAAAGAACCACAGTTTCAAATAATAGTACATTTTGTGGTCTATGGGGGCTTTTTATATTGTACCATGTAGTGTGGTCAAGTAGGTAGACATTCTGAGATATTTGCGACACTGTATGTAGGTACCTATGTTGATTATTGTCGACTAATTTCCATCCTGATTTGTAAATTCAACGAGGACAACAATTTCTGCAAACTTAAAACAAGCACAAAAAAACGGATATAGGTCGATATAGTGATCACAGCCAATAGCCTGTCATCTCGAGAGGATAGAAGATATAGAAAACCTATATTTTTTCCTGAATTTGCCTCTTATTTTCCCTTAGTGAGTGCTGAGTGGACTATTGGTTTAACGAAGCTAATAGAAAGTTGTCTCAAATTTGAACGGAATTGAAACCGTTATCGGCAAATTAGATTTCAAAATGTAAAAGTATCCCAAATTTATAGTAAATTCGCATGTAGGTACGTGCAGATAAATCATCAAAAGTAGCATTTCTAAGCCTACAATTTGAATTATTAAAAAAATTAAAAACGATCATTATCAAACTCGAAACAATCAAAAGCTCATAAAGAGATATACGATGCGTTATACACTATTAGAATAATTGTATCTTAGTTCAAAAACGTACGTTTTCTTTTAAAAGTTTAAACAATCTAAATTCAGTAGCCGTGAACACTAAAAATAACGCAAATATCTTGCTAATTAGTAACGTGCTCGACGTGGCGTGTGTTGCAATTGTTACATCTTTTTATAAAAAGGGGGAATTTGTATAATTAGACTCGAGCTATTAAATGTTAGATTGATAAAAAAGATAATTTCGTGCTAGAGAACGGATTTTTTTTCGTCAAAACACCGCGAAACCTCAAAACGGCCAACGAATTATGCTGAAAACTAGTCGCCTATTAGTGCGAAATTTAGCAAACGAAAATCTTGTTTAAGAGAGGTTTTCTCATTAAAATTTTCTAAACATTAGGGGTCGTTTTCACTGTCGCGAATCTTGCGAGACACGTCGTTTCGCTACCCATCATCATTTTCCCTAATTGCAGCTTGAATGAAGTTTGGTGAGATGTATTGTTATGAATGAAGTTTGACAATCTAGTATAAGTGTATAATTGAGAAAAGTATAATCTAACGGAAGTCATCCTTAAGTATACAATAATAGTAAGGTGTGGGGCTCGTGCCGAGTAAATCTTGGCTAAAGAGGAAGAAAACAAGCCACCCGTGCGATATTTTGTTCGCACTGCAGCACCCGTTACTTCTAGGCCGATGACTTGTAATATGTTTCAACTTACATAATAATAAATTCATATTTTTTTAAATTATAAAAATATGCGGAATATCAAGAAATATTATTAGCGCCCGTTTCGAAATTTATGCAAAATATCGCGTAATTAATGTTTAAAAGTGTTGAAATTTATGCCAAGATCGGAATGGAAATGTAATTAGAAAATTACTTAACAGTATTTGCGGTAATTATTTTTAATTATCATTTTTGTTTAGACCAACACCTTTGAAATCGTATCGATCGTATAAATTTGAGCTGATGGAACTTAGTAAGCAAAGGTGCACACCGTCAAGTTATTCAAGATCCACGCTGTGGTGCACAACGCACTTGATTGAAACTGTCACTTTGTAATCCAACATTCGGTCGAAGTCGAGCAACTAAATTTCTAAAATATTTCGAAAAAGGGTCTAGGAAAATCCTCATATTAAGAGACACCAGATTTATGGGTCGTCACCAGGGTAAGCTGCTGCTTAAGAGGTTATTCAGGCACATCTTCTAAATATTTCGATGGATGTGGATGTGGATAATCATTAATCACAGAACACTGATGCTGACTAAAGAAGCGTTTTGACTAGCTGGAAATAGTAGACAATCCCAAAGGTAGTAGATATATGAGATATCAGATATAAGATACGTCTTAGTGCACAAGACAACTGAACATTGGACATGATGCGTTCTGCAACTGTCCCGGCTCTTACGTCGACAAGAGATTGAAGATGAATGATGGGGGACCTCTGACTCGGCACAGTCAGAATCAGAGTTTATCCTACATGTGGGTTGGCTCGATAGCAGATGAGCTAATAAGGGTATAGCGAGCCCGATTAAGTTGTACTATACGTACTGACTCTCTCTAAACAATCTCAAATGCCGCACTGTGCTAAGTGGTGGAGTTTAAACTGTTAGACTTGAAAAGTTCGAACAAGATTCCTATAGAGATTGAGCGGCAGCTCAATAAATCATTTGATTATGATGCCGTTAGATTGTGGAGAGATATTATTAGGAGCCGAATAAGTGTAATACGTGCTCCCCCCCCCATCCCGAATGCCTCACTGCGCTAAATAATAGAGTTTGAACTGTTAGACTTGAACAGTTCGAACAAGATTCCTATAGAGATTGAGCGACAGCTCAATAAAACATTTGATATGATGCCGTTAGATTATGGAAAAAATCTGGAATGCCGCACTGCGCTAAATGGTAGAGTTTGAACTGTTTGACTAGAACTGTTAGACTTGATCGCTGAACAGTTCGAAGGTGTTTTTACAATTGTAGAGTTTGAACTGTTAGACTCGAACAGTTCAAACGAAATTCCTATAGAGATTGAGCTACAGCTCAATAAATCATTTGATTATGATGCCGTGATTATGATTATGAAAAGATATCTTAAGACTCGAATAATTAGTATGGTGCTGCCCTTCTAAAAAAATCTGGAATGCCGCACTGCGCGAAATGGTAGAGTTTGAACTGTTTCACTACAACTGTTAGACTTGAACACTGAACAGTTCGAAGGTGTTTTTACAAAAATTAGGCGACTCTTCAATGAAACATTTGATTATGATGCTGGTAGATTATGGAGAGATTATATTAGGACCCGAATAAGTAATATAGTGTTGCTTCCCCAAAATCCCAAATTTCGTCCTGCTCTAAATTGTAGAGTTTGATCAGTTTGAAGGAGATTCCCATTGAGATTCAGCGACTGCTCAATAAATCATTTGATTATGATGACGGTAGATTATGGAGAGATATCGTTAGAGCTTTAGCTTTAACTACTCAATACTATGCGGCACGGAAATGGTTCTAATCTATATTTCTAACTGACAATTGGAGTTGCTGGATATTGAAGACTTCCAACACACACCTCGAGTGGCATGAAGTTTAAATTAGACCAGTGGTCTCTGATGGGCATCGAAGCCAAATTTTGAACTTCTGTACTAACTTGATGGATCGGTTGAGAATTTTCTCTTCTTGTTTTAGCTAAAAAAATATGGAAAATTGATAAAACTAAACACTGAAAACTGAAAACTGGAATGGAGTGCATCAATGGACTACAAACTGAAACGAAAGAGACGAATATTGTTGAGCAAAAATACTTTTCGGTAAATTTCTAATGGAGATAATATTTGGATCTACCTACGTAATATTTTAGCTTTAACTGTTACGTATGTAATTGCCTAAATTTAACAATCGCTCCCATGTGTATTACAAACCAATATGCATCATTAAAGCTACAGAATCTTTATGAGTCTGCAAGAGGTATATAAACTTTTAGTGTCCCGGAGTTATGTGTAACCACCGGCACGAGCAGCCTCCGGAACCGAATACCACGCACATCCTGTAGCACGTGCCATCTTCATATATGCGGCATAACAACTCTTTAATTTTTGTTGCAATTATTATTTTATTCATCGCGATAATTCTCGATTGCTTTTGTTAATTTAAATGTTAGTTTAAGCGAAGCTTCGTTTAGGCGCCTTCGTGCTATCGCCAAATCGCCCACTGAAATAAAAATGACGCATTTGGTGTAACAAACAAAACTATACTCTTTAATTTAGGTAGTTTTTGACGTCGACATACCTATTGTTCTTTATGGGAAGCGCAACAACTATTAAACGTAATTTTTTAATAAGATTATCTTTGTCAGCGATTGTTTTACTAAAATTAGTTTTTAATTGTTTGACAAGTCTGGTAAGTGTGTAATAAGTATCATTACAACAATTACGTCCGAACTAAAAAAAACAGATTGGTCCTTCGAACCGGATAACGAAACAAAAAAATGCCATTTTTAAGTCGGGACGATTGTGTGAAGACTAATAGCTTGAAGTGATGTTAAACAATGTCTACTTAAATTAAAAAGAATAGAATGTTGGCTTAGAAATTGTAATTAATTTTGTCCATGTGTGGAAAGCGTATAAATTTTTTTTGTTACAATTAGTTATTTGAAAGATCGTCGCGATATTGCTTAATTCATTGTTTTTGAGAAGTCGACTTAGACACTATTGCAGGATCTTCAAGTGATAATTACGCCTAAACATCAAAAGCGAAGCCAATAGCCAATACGTCGCCAACTCTTCCTGCGAATGTGTCTTTTTAGTGAGTTTAAAGGTAAAAGTGAAGGCGTGTATATACACACAATTGAGATTAAAGTTAAAGGAAGCAAACAGAAATCATGTTCCGTTTCGCGTATGGAAGCACACGGGTGGTTTTTAGCGTAAAGTCTACACATCGGGTAGGTCAGGGTCGAGGGTAGTTCGGATCACTGGCCATCCGAAGCGTGTAAACCATGCTGTAAACTTAACAGTTTAGTGTGTGGTCACTGTAGAGCAATCAAGGGTGGTACTGTTACTTACGCGTCACTATCGATTTAAATAGCGTGTAAATCTCATTATGTAAAACACAAATCTTTTCCAGCTTTAAAGGTTTTGCCATTTTATGCTTGAAATGTTAAACTATCAATTGTTTTGCTGCGCTAAGCACGAGTCAGTCGGTGTACGTTTATTTATTGAATGGCTCCGAATTACGAGAGACTTTCGAAAAGGGCACAAAATTTTTTGAAATGGAATTACCAAATGATTAAACGCAGTCGATCAGTTTATCCAAGTGGGAACACGATTATTTGGGTTCGGATTGTATTTGAGTGAAAAGGGATGAATATTTTTTTAAGTACCTAAAAATGACCGCCCCTTTAATGAAGTTTGGTAAGAGTAATGTCAAAAATGTCATCCTTTGTTAAAGTTCACTTTTTGGATTAAAACAGTGGCACTTTTTGACTCGCAATTTCAAATTTTTGCAATCTCTTATCTCTTACCGTTGCTCGGCTCAGTTTGTTGTAACTTCTAATTTCTTCTTTTAACTTTTAAAATTAGATTTTTAATTAATTTTTTATCTTTAAATTTATTTTATTGCAGTTTACCTTTCATAGCATTCAAGGTTTCAAAACTTGGAACCTATACATTTGTTATTTGTTGAAAGAATTAGATCTATTTGTCTTTTATCGGTGCAACCTCAAATAAATTTGTATTGTTGTTTGTGTTCCTGTAGTTTTTAATTTGTTTGGCTTTATAATTATTTAACTGTTTTTGTAAACTTTTTAGCGGTAAGTTTCGTTGACTTTCAGTCCAGTCAAATTAGAAAAATTAAAAATATTAACCGGTAAAAATCTGGATTTCCAGATAAAGATACTAAATTGCTTAATCGATATCTGTTGCTCTCGAGCCGCCATCTTGGAAAAAAAGGTACACTTTTTTAGTTTTTTGCAAAGAAAAAAGTGTATGGAAGCTTTGTTATGATAAATTTAGTAAACTAGTATGTTTTTTATCTCAACCATTTCTCCAATATCATTAATAGTTCCCGCGATACAGGTGAAAAACTAAAAAAGTGTACCTTTTTTTCAAGATGACGGCTCGAGCGCAACAGGTATCGATTGGGAAATTTAGTATGCTTATCCAGACTATTATTGTCTACTTTGAAAAACTAATATGATCAAAAACTAATTTTTTTTAATTTAATTTTTCGACATTTTGGGATCTCTGAATCCAAAGCAGTAAGAAAATAAAACAAGAAGTCTCTCTGTAAGCCAGTCAGTAGAGGATCAAAATCCCCTTGTATGTTGCAAGTTGCAAAAAATGGTGTACACGCTTTTATTTTTTTAACTTTCTTATATGGGTGCAAACATGTAAAAAACAAAAAGGCTGACACGGGCGACCTCCGGAGACCTTTTGGCAACCAATAAATCTCAAAAGTTTGTGACCTTTTCTCCTAAACGGTGCACCCTAACAAAAAAGTTTTTATATAACAAATTAAAGAGCATTAAATTCTGCGTCGAATGAGTACCAACACTTAATAATTCGGTCAAGCGAAATAGTTGAAAACTGCGGTCAAAACACGACGATTTTTTCCAACTTTTTCAAAAACTGGGATACTTTACTGGGGTACTTTATATGAGCCTGCAGCTTCGAAATCAGTACTCAAAGAGAAAAACTTCTAAAATAAAAGTTTTAGAGCATCAAATTCTGCGTTCATGTGTATCAAAATTTTTTAATTCGGTCAAGTACTTCTCTACACCTAATTGTATTTAATAATTGAAGGGGTAAGGGATATACATACTAGTTGTTTTGAAAAAAAACGGGGATTTTGTAGCCTAGTCAAATTCGCCAAATTGAGAGAAAATAGTCCAGGAGTTTTGAAAATTGGTATGGTGGTTAGTTTAAACCTGCAGTTCGACATACTAAGAGTCCCCGAAGCTGGGTGGCGAGTGGGGCGAGGAAGAGCTGTTCTGTGGCTGAGGCTGCGTGTATGTTTGTAATGCCATCAAACAAAAACTACTACTTACAGAGAAATTTGCTTTTCGTAACTTTAACAAAATTTTATCGAGAAAATAAGCTTTTAAACGAAATTTATACAGAGTGGCCCAATACCAGAGGGTTATTGTGGTCGCATTTCGGAAAATCTTGACCCACAGTATTTACACTCGGCAATAAGTAAGTTACACATTGGCCCTAATTATAAAAATATCTTTACAAATTTTTAAATTCAAAATGGCGGCCAGTATAACGACGATTGTTCCATTTTCTAGTTTTTGTATTGTAACTTTAAAGATAATATAGTCGATTATTAAAATAATTTCAAAATTGACTAGGTACTTTTAAAAGAGCAAAGTTGACTAAACTTTTAAAACGGCCTTTCTCAAAATTGGCTCTGGTGATTTTGTCTTTTTTTAGATATGTTATAGATATGGACGTTCTGAATTATGCAACTCAGTTTTATTTTCCGCTATGCGCTAGTTTCGGAACTATGATTTTTTAAAGGTCAAAATTTCAAATATTTTTGATTTCTTTTCTAATTAAAATTTGCAATTACAAGTTGCTACATTAATTTATTCCATACATTTCTACTAGTTGTCACAATTTTGGTTTGAAAAACACTTCGGGTTAAACCGGAAATTAACAAAGTAGAAAGAGTTTTTAAAAACATCCTGTATATTTTTATATTTTTTAAAATATTGTAAGATTAGCTATCTAATTATACCAAACATGTTCAATTTTAACTTCTAGTTTAACCGGAAATGAGGTTAGCTTTTCTATTTTAAATACAACACCCTGTATATTTTAACTAGTTTTGAAGACTATAATTATCTATCTAGCGATATCAAACAGTTTACATTTTGACTTTCGGTTTAGTCGGAAATAAGATCAGCTTTCCTATTTCAAATTTCAAAGAGAAACACTTCGTATAATTTTAGTTTTTTTTAAATTAGTGGGAGCTTCTGAGCATCCTACTGTTTGGTACTATTTCTTATATACTTTTAAATATTTTAAGAGTTTGTAGAATTAGCTAACGCGTACATACGAAAAAGTCCTGTTAAGACCACATTAGCCATTTTGTATAGTAAGCAGGATGAGATGAGAATTATTCATTAATTATTGGCACCTAATGTCTAAAAGTGTGCCCTGAATTTTTTGTTTGTAAGCATTTAGTTATGAGTTATGAAAATGATAAACGGGTGATAAATGATGCCTCAATGTGCATAAATGTGTTGTAGCTGGCCGTACAACATTAAGGCAGATAAGTAGAGTAATATTAGAATAGTTTGAAGCATTTCTGACTCATCTTATCACGTCGGGGTCATCAAATTCGTGAATCTTTTTGTTTTCTGTTTTCTTTCATTAGGAACGATTTTTTCTCGGCTTTTTATTACGTTTTCGGTTGGTATGTGTAGTACGCGTGTATTACTTGTACAGATATATGACCGATGAATGATTGGTCAAACGCACATGGCGCCTACAGACGTGTGGTCGAACGAACATTGGATCGAATAAACATTTGGCCAAATGTTTCTTCGTCGCAATATAATGATTGTGAAAAGAAACTATCCATGGGCGCCGGCAGGAGGGTGCAAGGAGGTGCACTTGCACCCCCCTGGCTTTTGAAAAACTTTTTTAAGTTTGACTTTCATTTTTATTTATTAATAAATATAACCTATAACATAATAAATATGCCGTACAGCGACAACATCGTTAAATTCGGCGCTGGGTCACATACCTAATAAAATAGACCCCGTGTATTTAAGGGCCCCAAAACAGCTCATTTTATAAGAATTGTCCAATTAAAATTTCTTTCTACCCATTTTAATTGTTTTAATTATTGGAAAATGCGTATAAAAGAGCTTTTTCACCCGGGTTTGTCATGTAGATGTAAACTATAAATTAAAATTGATACCTAATAAGAAAATGGAACCCAGGCCCCATAGATTATAGGTTAAAAGAAGTCTCGGAATTCTCCAATAATATTTTTTGTTTACCTGAAATAATTTCCTACTTTGTTTTCGTGAAACATTTTTTTTTTTGGAGACTATCAATCGCTCCTAAAATTTCTAAACTTCATTTTAAGCCATTTGACCTTGAAAAATCAAAAATTTTCGCCTGCGGCGCTATTTAATTTTAGTCTTTTCTTCAAACGATAGGCCCCAAAATTTGACAGCGCCGAGGGCTTCAAAAACTATAAATACGCTTCTGAATAGGCCACGCCCCTTGCCCGACTCTTAAAAGAAATTTGCACCCCCTTGCAAAATTTTCTGCCGGCGCCCATGAAACTATCATTACATAATAATGATGAAATAACGATGATACTATTTATAATTATTTTACTACAAATATAAACATTGCACAACATGCATTTGTTTATTTTGGTATTGTTATCGTTAGTGCAAATTGCGTCAATCTTTATAAAGATGGTTATATTATAAATAATTAATATATTTTCTTCAAGAGCTTATCACACTTTGCATGTTGTTTTATTTTCTTTCCAACTCGTTTGTTTGTGTCAAAAAGGCAATATAAACTCAGCTCTGTATTTCTGTATATTTTAACTTGTCTGTGCTCACGTCTTATAAGTCATAAGAACCTTTTTAGTATCCACTTCTCTACGCAACAAAAAAATTATGGAATTTTTCGTAACAAATAAATTTATTAGAATTGTTGATTGTTGTAAGTAAATAAATTTTGAATTTTTTACCATACTACCTACAACCAAAAAACCAATCCGCAAAAACTTAATTTTTATGATAATGTATGCTTTTGTGCTCGTTTATAGTTATAATAATGTATCCTGCTTGAAAAACAACAATTATACCCTAGTTCGTATAAAGAAAAAATATTCTTTCCTCCATATCGTGTCAGGTAGGGCTGGCCAGTTCCTGTGGAGATTGGTAGAGTCCATTGAGAAAAGTCGCTTAGTGTGACGCTATTTCCTGTGTCGGACAGGTACACTTCCTCCCTTAGACTAAAACATTTAATTTATTTGTCAGTTATATAAAACATGCTAATATTTTTAATTGTAATTGTTGAAACAAAATTTTATTCAAATTGAAATACCTCGAATTACATTAAAGGTCTCAATTTCAAACTGGCGAAAAACCATGTAAATTCAATTAAGTTGCTCATTTTATTTAACAACGGGACCTAATTTGCCGTGTTTTACAATTCTTGTTTTGTTTAATTACGCAGATTATAGTGTTGAAAATTAAATTATTAATGAAAACTTTATTTTTAATTTTTTATGTACCTACGAGGTGCGAATTAAAAATGCGGTGAACCGCCGAGTAGCCACAATTTTAAAAATACTGTTTAAGCCTTTCGAAACGGGATCTAACAGCCTCCTAGCATCGCACTTTCAAGTTTCAAGACGTTCAAAGAGGAGATTGCCAATTCTGAAAATTTCTGACGATCTCCAGATCTAATTCTATCACGAACTTTAGATGTACGGCCGTATTCTCATCTGACTGCCTGTCTGTTACTCGTCAGTCTGTCTATTCCTCTCATGGTGTCTGTCTGTCTCCCTGCGACTTCTGGCCCTTTCAAAAGATCAAAATTACGATTATGGGGATGGGGAAAGAGTTCGACTCGATAGAAAAGTTTAAAGGGGCCACCACAGCACGCTTAAAAGTTTCGACGGAGAACAGTTATTTACAGGGACGATTTAGTGGTTCCAACGTTTGGATAAGAGTACTTGAAAAGGGGGCGAGTCGTAGTTATAAATTTTGTTTTTTAATTGGCCCATTCCGCGTTTTATTTAATCGGACCTCGTGTTAATGATTAAGCGATTATTATTTAAAATATTTTATTTGGGGCTTGATGAGGGATACACGAAATAAAACCAAAAAACAAGGACGTATACTGTATATACACATTATAAAAACGGAAACAATGAGAAATTAAAATAATAATGAGGAATAATTTTTTAATTGTATTCTAAATGCAGAAAGCGTAACGTCCATAACTGGTCAGTTCATACATTATGCATGTATGTTATATCACTGTGCAATTACTATATTAAAATTATTTTAAATCAAATTATAAACTCGTATCATTTAAAACAATTTACGCTATATTACTTCATCATTTAATTATATCTTCAAAACCAAACTCAAAAAAACATGATTTTTATTAAAATAGAATAAATAAGGTACAAAAATAACAAAAAACACATTAAAATAACTAAACGTCAAGATCAAACCTCGTTCGTTTCAGTAGAACCGCTTAAAATTTGTTTTCTTACATTTTCAGAAACGACCAGATCGACGAAGGCGTCCCAATCGACTTCCCAACTCTGCAAGACCCGATCTTTTTCTTCCTGCGCTAAGGAGCTGTACGAAATCGAATTGATCGCCAACTGCTTCAGAAGCTTCAAATCTGCGCTCTTGCTGGCCAAACCCATAAACGCCAAGTAAAAATCGTGACTCAAGCCTTTGCTACCCCAAAAACTCGGATCGTCGTGGCTTATAACGATGGGAAAACCTTGAGCAATCAACGCATTCGCCGGATGATTACGCAAGTCGCCGACCAACATCAAAACTTGATTCGAAATCGGACAAACTTCGACCGCTATTTGTTTTTCTTTCACGATCTTCATGGCTCTCGGATGCTTGATCAACGCGTACCCGTGTCCAATTCTTTTAGTTCCCAACAAGATGGCGTCGATTAAATCGTAATCGCTAGTCGTTCCGAACCAATTAGTTTCGCCGGCGTGAAAAAAGAAGTCGATGCCGTGCGATTTCATATCTAACAATTCTTCGATGAAGGCGCTTTGCGGTCGTCCCAGATCTTCCTGACCGACCAAATCGAACCCGGCAAACATATCTGGATAATATCGTTTTAAATACTTGGCAGTACGGACGTACGTTTGAAAGGTTTGATTTGTGGCGTTTCTCAATGGGCCGTAAATGAAACGAGCGCCGACAAATTTAGGATGGTCGTTTTTGAATTGTTTGATTGTTTGGTGGTAAAGCTCGGCTACTTCGTACGGTTTGTAAATTGTTCCGTTTAGTTCGTAAACTGGTGGTAAGATGCCTCTAAATTCTAAATACATCACGTTGTCTTGGTAAAGTTCAAGTAGGGATTGGTAGAATAAGTCTTGGAATACTGGTTTGTAAGTTACCATTTCAAAAACCGTGTCGAAGATGTCCAAAAATGTCTTCCATACGCTGTTGATGTTTTTGTACGCCTTTCTTGGGTCTTCGACCTGAAGAGTTAGTTGCGATTTTAACCAAGCTTCGTAGGTTGGGTTGTTTTTTCGTAATTCGCTCACTAAAGTCCAGTTGCACGATTTGTCTTGGGTTGGAGTTTCCAAAAATATCAGTCTCAATCTTCCATTTCGTTCACAACCGTATAAGTTTTCCCTAAAAGTTAAATTGTAAATATATTCGTGAGAGGCCATCGAAACGTCGTGTCCGTGTAGAGCTGCGCCTTTGGGCATCTTTTTGATCAATTGAAAAAGTGCAGATTTTTCAATTGACGCCTTTGCTTGGAAAAAGTGCCTCTCTGGCGAAAATACTGAACTGTTCGCGAAACCTTGGTCGAATTCCATCCTTTTATGTTCCATTATGATTTCGTTTAATAGCTCTTCTTGTGGATTTAAATTTATCGACGCACCAATCATTTCGGATTCTTCCAATTTTATAAACTCGCTGCGATTTGCCCAATAATCTCCATGTGTCGATGATATTAATTTTAAAATTGTTAACGAAATTAAAATAATTTTATACATTTTTTTTAAATTTGTGTGTGACTCGTCGTACGACTGTTATTAATAAACTGCACCAATGTACAGACTGTGAGAGTAAAATATAGTTTATTGATTAATAAATATCGTTAGAAAGTTTAAAGGTTAAAGTAATCTCACTGATTATTTTTAAACGGCAATTCTCAAACTTTTCTTGACCGTTTTCTACATACATAGATCGTACGTCGCCAACATTAACTCTTCTGACCTTGGCTACAGAGCCATAGCCCAGAACGGCGTATAGGGAGAAGCTTTTAGAAAACTTTTTTGGCCCCCAGTGAGGGCCAACCCCACCTGACCACAGTCAATTTATGATTCTGCTTCAATGCAGAAAATCTTTCTTTCGGGGTATTCCCCCAAATTTATTCTTCCAAATCTTCCAAGCTTAGTTGGGTGAGGTATACTATGGCTCGTTCCAAATTTTTAAGACAACTTTCTTAGATGAGGACATGTGCATTTCCACGTACTACTTAATTTCGCTAATTGGAGCCGCAACGAAGACGTTTTGGAACCTCTCAGGAATTAAACAATTCAAATTTAATTCCCCGTACCCATTCAAAAGCATGTTTAATTTGCATATATGTGTTGGTTTAAGATAAGATTGTAAATAATGGAACAATAAATATTAAGATTGAACAAAAATATTTTTAAGTCGATGTGTTTTGAAACTGTTAAAAATTATAAATAGACATTTTAAATTAAAAATAATTATTGTTTTATCGAACGACTCATTTTAATAATAATAATAATAAATTGTTAGGGGCAATGGAGTTTTATTTTTTAGAAATATTACTAGAATATTAAAAATCCATGAGCTATGCTCTTTGATAAAAAATAAGATAATAATATACTAGTACTGATGTTATCGTTGAAAGTTATCCTTGAAAGATAATTGTTGAAAGTTGTATTTTTAAACTATTTGATATCGAAATTTTGGTGACTTTAATGATGTAGCGTAACTGGCACAAAATGAAAAAAATGTAAGGGTGTGGGCATGTAAAGCCGTGTTCCTACTCAACGATTATAACTTGGCCGCTGAAATGCCCCAAGTTCAACAGAGAGTGTCAGTGCACGACGCTAGTTAGAGCGAAGAGTTTCACCGGGGCCAGGCTACAATCTTCAAGGTTTAGATAGTATTTTTCTACAAGGAGCCGGAAATAATCGTTCCCAAATTAGAGGCCAGCCTCCGATCTCTGCAATAAAATCGGTCTAGATTAAAACAGAACCTTGACTCAAACCTCGAACTGAGCCTCGAGCCAACAATTAGGAAGAAAAATAAGAAAACAGGGCCTAGGCCTGGATTTACCATTAGACTAACTAGGCTAAGGTCTAGGACTCCGGGTCAAAAGGCTCTCCAGCAATATTTTTTGTTTATCCATATACATAATCTGAAATAATGTAGTAATTTAATTCTTAATTTTCCTACTTTGTTTTTATGAAACTTCTTTTTTGGGGAGACTACCAATCGCTACTAAAGTTCCTAGTCATTTTAAGCCGTTTGACCTTCAACAATCAAAAAATTTTGCTTGCGACGCTATTACCCCCTCAAACACGGAGCCTTGAAATTTGTCAGCGTTTAGGGCCACAAAATCTGTTAGATGAGGTTTTTTACTTTGGGAGTGCGCTCGAATTTTCTTCTTGTGCGGAGGACAAAAATAAAGCAGTAGGCCGCATATTTTAAAACTAAAAACTATGAAACGCTGATAGCAATATTCAGTAGCTGTTTTTAGATTATTTATTATTAAAACTAACCCAAATACAAATTTAGAGCAACGGTGCCCAATCAGTTTTTAAAAAAAGTAGATAAAAGTCCCATCTTCATTAATGTTCGTTATTTTTTCGTGTTTTTTTTTATTTTTATTACTTTAAATTACAAAATCTTAATTATACTTTAGTACTGACATTAACATCAATTAATTTTATTATCTTGAACAATATCGTTTTGAGTTTATAATTAAAGCCAATCTCAGGACTCAGGACCGGATTTATCTGGCTCGATGTAACTCGGAGCTGAACTTTTGATACTCGAAGAATGCTTCGTATCTTCGTAATGATTAATGATTGTGTATCACAAGGTAAATTTTTGTTCAATTTTTATTTACTCCCATTTATAGGGTAGTTCGGTCGATTTGCCCCCTCTTTCATCGCCAATTGTGTTATCTGACTCGTTTTAAGTTTCTTAACGAACAATAAAAATTTAATCGATTTTTTTTAATTTAAAATTTGGTTCTAGTATAGTAATTACAATTAAAATATTTTAATTAATACAAAACTACAATTTAATGTTCTGTTAATTATGCCGGAAAGTAGCCAATCTGCAAACATTTACCTAAAAATTGCGAATAACCTTCGTATTTCAAATTTTGAATTTATTGTTCATTAATATTGTAGAAAAATGGTTTATAATTTGTAATTTATAATAATATAAACAAATTTTTTTAGACCGCCACCTGTCGAGTGCACATCGCGAAACCAATTTATTCCTCGGTCCGGGAAAACGTTTTAATCTTGTTCACAAGAGGGTTAACGGACAATTTTATTATTTTAAACATTATAAATGCCAAATTACGATTTTTGTAAGGGTGGAAACAATTCAAACTAATTATAAATGTGGGATTTTGTCACTTAATTTTAATTTTTGATTTGTTATCAAATTTTCACGGTTCTGCAATATTCAAGAGTAATTACACAGAAGGTACTTTACTGATAAAATTAAAACATTTTACCCCCTCAAAAGTAAAAGCGCACTTTGTCGACTGTCAAAGTGGCAAAAACATCGCAGCTTATGAAATTAAGCTATTGGAGGGTTACTCGTTCTAAAAATGTGGTAACGAACAATTTTTGTTTCATTAAACATTCAGAATTTGGACATTTTGTTCCAGAAAACGAAAGAATAGTTAGCTCGGCTTAAGACGCAGATAATGTCCCAAATCAATGGTAACTATTGTTCCAATAGGGATAGCAGACGCATGGCGGGGTCAATATTCATCCTGGAAAAAGCGATATGGGCTATAAATAGTTTTCAGCCGTTTAAATCACCTGGAACGGACGGCATTTTTCCGGCCTTGTTACAAAAAGGGGTAGAGCTAATCGCCCCATGTATAACAACAATCTTCAAAGCTAGTTACGTATTTGGATATATACTTACATTGTGGAGAAAGGTCAAAGTGGTATTTATACGTAAAACGGGCAGAAGACCTCCCGAGGAAGCTAAATCATATCGCCCGATAAGCCTGGATAGAATCAATGCTAGAAAGTCGAATAGTAACGGCTTCCCTAGCAGGGGAAGAAGCTTCGATGGCCACAGCAAAGGGGTGCCCACAAGGTGGGGTTCTATCGCCCCTGCTGTGGTCTATTGTGGTGAATGACCTACTGAGGAAAATAACTGACGAGGGATACTGCGTACTTGGATATGCAGATGACATTGTCATGCTGATTAAGGGCAAGCATGACGGTATAATTTCAAATCAAATGCAGAATGCCCTAAACAAAATAAGAGGATGGTGTGTAAAGGAAGAACTAAATGTAAACCCTACAAAAACCATTATTGTCCCATTCACTAACCGCAGGAAGCTAAATCTAAAAGCTCCACACTTACAGGGACTATCGATACAATTCTCCAAGAAGGTAGAGTACCTAGGGGTAACTCTAGATGCAAAACTCACCTGGAAATCACACATAGATAAAACCCTTTCCAAAGCGACGGGGGCCTTTTGGGCTTGTCGCAAACTATTCGGAAAGACCTGGGGGCTAAAACCGAAGATGATATACTGGTTATATATATCGGTAATTAGACCCATTGTCACATACGCTTCGCTCGTGTGGTGGACAAAAACGAATGAAATCACGACACAAAGCAAGCTGCAGAAACTGCAGCGGCTAGCGTGTTTGGATATAACAGGGGCTATGAGCACAACCCCGACTGTGGTTATGGAGGCACTTCTGGACCTGCCGTCCCTACAATTGCGGGTGAAAAGGGAAAGCCTACAGGCCGTCTTAAAAATAACCCAAATCAGGAAATTCAAACCGGGTGACAAAACAGGTCACTTAAAGATTCTGGACTTTTTACAGCCTGAACTCTTTGAAAAACCCTTGGATGTCATTCCAAGGGTATTTGACTTCCAGACACCTTTCGAAGTGGTCATTCGAGACCGCGACATGGCTAAAAGTCAAATAATACAACAGGAACCAAATTCCTCCATCTGGTACTCGGATGGATCTAAAACTGAACAGGGAACAGGTATAGGAATATATGGCCCAAAATATAGGGCATCGATGGCCTTAGGAACCTTCCCCACAATTATGCAAGCTGAAACACTTGCAATAGACCTATGCGCCAAGGAATGCCTACGAAGGCGTATAAAGGGTAAAAAGATCTATATAATGTCTGACAGTCAAGCCGTGCTGAAGGCACTCAAAGCCAACAGCTATAAATCCCTATCCACTTGGGAGTGCAGACAGTCCCTCAAAAAAACTGTCTAACTGGGTGCCAGGGCATTAGGGAGTTATAGGAAATAAAATACCTGATGAACTAGCTAGAGCAGGCTCAAAAGCTATTCCGATTGGACCAAAACCCTTCTGTGGGCTATCCAAAACACACAGAACAGTAAAGATCCAAAAATGAGAAACTGAGAACAAAAAATCTCCCTGGCATAATATACCAGGACATAGACAGGCGAAGAAATTCATTGAGTACTCGTCTACGAATGCTAAAAGCTTCTTCTTCTATCAAAGAACGAAATCAGACTTATCACAGGTCTGTTTACTGGACACTGCCCAGTGAGGTACCACCTCAAAAAACTGGGATTGGAAGATAGTGACACATGCAGGTTATGTGAAACGGAGGTCGAATCCGCCGAGCACATGCTCTGCAACTGCGATGCACTAGCTCGACTTAGGTCGAAACACTTAGGGCAGGCACAACTAACGCCTGAAGAAATGAAAAGAAAGCCTCTCAGGGACACTCAAGGCTTCGTTGACAAGATCGAATTCCTGAGAATATAATACGAGTAGGGTTATAAACAAAAGATCAACGCTGGTCGCAGTTCTGTAAGGCTTACGCAGCCAATCGACCCCTGAGTACAATAGCTCGGCGTAATTTTTTTAACTACCAGTCGCTCAGGCAATGGCAATAGTAAACGAGCAAATCGTTTATTTTCACTAAGTGATAACGAGCATGTGAAAGTATGTCTCGAGTAAGAACAAATAAGAAGAAAAAGTACAAATTACCATGTCCATATTGAGATCACGAAGAACCAGCAGGAGCCCTCCATCTACTAGAGAACTCGACGTTCATACTTTTCTTACAAAACGACGGCTACTAACTAAAGCCTATAGCTTCTTCGTCTTGAAGTTATTCTGTTCAAAACTTATCTAACAATAAATAATTTGAGGTTTCAATGTTGAATTTTCGGTTTAATTATAATTATCGACTTATTACACAAAATTGTCTACATTAAATACATTACATATAGTAATTTTAATTTCCGAGACCAATCATAAGTTCATTTCCTTAAAGGAAGTGGAAGGCTAGTTATATTGTTGGTTCCACGCTCCGTCAACCAACGGTGACTTGGATACTTCCGTTAGGGCACGTGCGAGCTTCTTCCATCTTACCTAAAGATCTTGCGTTCCAAAAAATATTTCAATTAACTTTTATCCATTCCCAAAAACACCGAGCTCGATCCAGTTATGTATTTCACTATTTCAAATTCCAAAAGAGGTGTATGGGAGAATTTAAAGTTCATCGCGTTCGATTCAACTCCCCGTGTTGGACAATTTGCACAAAACCATTACAAATTCTCACGATTAACCTTTGACTTCGTGTGTCTGTCTACAGAGGTGTTTACACATTAACTTTACATTATTACCGAGACTTAGGAGAATTAATCAGAAAATCTACATAAAAGCGAACTGCAAGTAAACGAGAAATTAGTTTATATAAATAAGAAGAAAAAAGGCGAAATGCTTACCTATCTTGATTTGTATAACTTTGCAAGTAGGCAATTACTTATACAAACGCACATGAACTACAATTCTACTTAATTCGCGTACGTACCATCGCTAATTAGTTTTATTTTTCATATTTTTACCAGTATGGCGTTGATTACTTCGTTGAAAAATGAACTGCAAAACCTTCAATGGCTTTTTACCAGTTCGAAGATATTATGCGAACCGAGCGATAAAAATAAAATCGAATTTGGCGTATTTTGGCCAAGCCGACCTTTCTGAACTTTCCGTAAGGAAGCTTCGAACTTGGTTAACTTGAAACGTTTACGAAAGTAGCCTACAAATAGAGAACTTTTTTAGATAAAATAATTTTGATGAAGTGGTGAGCTTTGGAGAGGACCCTGGGCTAGATAAACTCAAAAACAAAAGTCGTTTGGATGAACAAATAGGAAGTTTAGAACAGAACTGTAGGTGTAGAAAAGTTTGCTTAGAAACCGACCTCAATTACGCCACTAAAATTGGAATGAACAGCTTACAGAAGGTTTGGAATTGGTCTGAATATTTTCTTTTAGAAAACAGAAATGGCCTACTCTACAATTTAACTTGTTCAGCGTACAATGCGGTTTTGCTTAGCAAAACATGCCACAGGGGGTTCAAGGATAATTACTTAGTAATGAAGGGTTTATCAAGAGAAAATAACAAGAAGAGGGTGATCAACCAAGGATGACTTAAGACAGTTGGACTTCCTATCAACAGCTGCTAAAGTTTACGCTCCATAGTTCCCATAGTACTTACCTACTAGAAAAACTAAAAGTTAGAAGAAGTTTTTTCAACATTTCTTGTGTGAAACTCCTGCGAATAAAATAACCCTCTTTCTTCTAAACTATTGTTCAAAACGGATCCCAACACAATTTTTTCACGACTTTCCAAGTTAATGTGCTCTTAATTTTTTTAGTGCCCAACAAGTCATTCCATTGTGATGTAGCTCGGGTATTGGAAGTTGGAAGTACCTATACGCAAGCTGATGAGAGTCCAAATTGGACTCTTGTCATTTTTTGAGTCGCTGGATATGTTGCAAAAATTATTTTTGCGTTGAAACGCAAAAACTTTATCTCAAGAAGATTTAAAGAAAACGCGTTTTGGAGTTGGACCTCTACAGTGGCGAGATAGAAATATTGATAGTGCAAACAAAGCAATTTTTTCGATGAATAACACAATTCTTGCCAAATTAAATTTTCTCAAATATCTCTGTAGGTCACCTTATCATCAGGCGGGAGCGAAAATCAACTTTGCACCTTCTGTGGTTCTGTGGTAGGGGTAAAAGAAGTTTCATTTCGATATCCACCGAGAAGTAGACGCACTGAACCCTCTTTGCAGTGATAATATTCTTCTGGTGCTTGTAGTGGACGATTTTGATTTCTTGTTATTGAGATGCATTGACTTCGTATTTGTGCCGAGCTCGATAGTGATTCCTTGGATGACACTTGGATGAACTCTGGAGAGGAGAATGGTATCGCTTGTCCAGGGGTTTTTGAGGTGGTTTACAGACGTGGATAGATGGATACTCAAATATCTCGGAAACGACCACTTCAATTAAAACTTCGCTACATACATTTTGTGCCAAAACCTTTTAAGAGGGAAATTTGGCTCACTTTTACTTTTGTAGAACCTTTATATCCATTACCAAAGCGCCTTATAATAATTGTGTTAAATTGAACACGTTAAAGTGCAAATTTTTGCTACTGGTGAAAAGCTGGTCAAAATAGCTCGTTTTTCATAGTTTTAGCCATCGTTAGTGGGTAAATGTTAAAACTAGTTTTATGATAATTTAATTTAAATTACGTTAGCATTATGCATCATCAATATCTAGAAGAATTTGAAATTAGAAATCAATGCTCCAAAAATAACACACCCTACAAATGTTTCCATTAGATCTTAAATATTTAGGAAAATTTCCAATAGAAACAGATACGGAATTTTTATATTAACCTCACACATAGATAAAATGTTGATCTAACGTAAAAAAATTAATGAAACGTTACAAAATACGTGATTAAACCAAATGGGTTTGTTTGTTTTTCCCACAAATGGAAACTTTTTAAAAACTCGTGTCTTGTCAATACCTAAACTATACAGGGTGTTTTTTTCAACGTGTAAACTATGGGCGTCTCTAATAAAGCTTTTCTATGTCCGTAGTGGTGCACGTTGAAAAATACATCCTGTATAACCATTTTTTGTTGTTGTATTCCCAAGATCTAGGCGTTACGTACGTAAAAAATTACCCTAATTACGCACTTCTACAAAAGCGCCGGCTTTAACACCCGTATAAGGGAATCAAAAATATTTATACGACAAATCCGTAAATCGTGGAAGCTAACGACAAATGAGATAAAATCAAGAGAGGCCCGTATCGACACATTATCGATACCATTCCATATTATCCATATTGTGTACAAAGCAAGTCGGCCAAGATCATGAGCCATATGTAAATCAGAAGTGGCACCTCAACCGCCGCTATCTTATCTGCAACAATTATTTGTTGTTTACTGCACACCGTAAGCATTACTTATTGCATTCTGTGTGTAAATGGTGGTCAATATAGTCTCATCTGTGTCTTAAGATAATTGTAAAACAATATATTGCGAACGGGCTCCTTTATTTTTACCCTCGAGTTTACCCTCGATTCTAATATAATAAAAGAGTCAATGACCAACCGACGCGACGACGCAACGATAAGGAGTAATTGTAGGGTATTTAAACAAACGGTTTGGGGCTTTTCTTATTACAACATATGGTAGTCGAGGGTAGTTTATTGGCGCGAAGTACAAACTAGCAATAGTTGATATAAAGTGCCGCCAATTTCACCCCCGAATCAGCTGTCTTAAGACGTTACCCAACGATTCCTCCGTATGTCGGCTCTTTAAACACGGATGTCATTAACATTCAAAATAGCTGCTTATGACTACATTTTCTTCATAATTTTTATCTAATATATTAAACGTCGATCTTTAGTTTTTTTTGCGTCTGGTAATTAATGGGGTTATCGCGCTTCGGAGAAAGTTGGAATTCGCCCAATTTTTCTGCCCCAAAGAGACTACTCTGATTTTATTAGGACGTTTCTACACGCACGGTCGTCATCTGGGATTAATTTTTTGTACAAGTCGTCGCAGATAGTAAAGGTGCGAACCTTCAAAAATCCATTGAACTCGGAGAAATACATTCATTGTTCACTCTATCAAATTGCACGACGTTTCTTCATCTTCTATTAGCGAGAGTTTTCAACCGAAAACGTCCTTTTAATTGAAAAATTGTTATTTATAGTTCGTTAAAACATTAAATTGTAATTGAATTAAACGGCAGTTGATTTAATATAAAACAAAAACCTGCTTTTTAAATTAAACTTGCGCAATAATTATTAAAATTGGCGCGATAATCGTGTTAAAGATGTTATTTACCTTTTGACTCTATTTATAAAATAAAAAATAACCGATTATTGTAAGGTAGAGTCACGTGTCGCTTAAAATCCACCTGGCACTCTGTTATTAAAAAGCACCTGATGCACCTTACAAAAATCTATGTAAAGTTGAACGGTTAGGAAATTATTTATTTATACTGAAAACCATGTGGTAGAACCAGTACGTATAAATTTAGTTGAATGAACTTGAAGCCCTTTAATTAAGTGCAATTTGACTAATTAAGTATTATAGATGAACGTGTACCTTACTTTCGTTTTTTTTTATAAAAGACCACCGTTTCGAAAGGGGATTTTCTAAGATTAGCTAGCCACTTGTGAAACTGAACCAAGTGAATTAATTAAAAATTGGGTTTTAGTAGACAAAGATGAAAATTCATGGTGCAAATAATTTATTAATTTTAGCAAAAAAAATTATTAATTGAAGACGGGCACTTTCTAATACATAGTTGTAATTAGCTTTGAACTTTAAAAATATGAAATAATTTTAGAATAAGAGAAAACAAAACTTTTGACACTGGTGAAAAGCCCTACAAATATATTATCTGCAATTGAATTGAAGCGTGGAAAAAGTTGTAGGGTTTATTTTGAGACAAACAATCGTAAAACGGCAGGAATATTTAAAATTTTAAAAATTTTCTTGAAAATAATTAAAAATGGGTCGTCTGACACTGGCAAAAAACCATGCAAGAAATGGAAAAATACAGAAATAGAGACTTTTATGAACAAAATTGTAACTGTAACAGGTGGTGAATAACTGGAAATGTTGATCTGTAACCTTATAATACTTTCAGGCTTTCAGAATCCGTATTTTTTCATTTTAGTACGCTTAGCGCTCTCGAACGGTGAAACGATATCAACTCGTTTTTAAAACGCATAATGCTGTTGGCCTGTTAGCTATAAAGAAAGAGAACCGCGCTCCGCGCTCGCAGAGTAACCTATCCTTTACCCAGGGCCGCGCCGCCCATGTGTGCGAAGTGTGCGGCGCACACAGGCGCCAGAGCATCAGCCCCTAGGGTTTAATAAGACGTGAATGCTAAGTATTGTAATTAAAAATTTATTTAAGACATTCATCATTTTTACTAAAATTTTTAAACTTCAAATTTAAAAAGGATCGTGCAGTAGATTAACTCGTTTTTGTGTAATAAGTAATAACTTTATGATCGGTTTGTCCCTCGTCCGAATATTAAAAATTTTCCAAGCTTCCGATTCAAATTGTACTGCTTTGTCAGCAAATATGTTCTAACAAACTGGACAAAGAATCTAGGACGGGGACCGGCAACCTGGTGCCAGCGGGCGCCTTGGTGCCCGCGAAGCTTTTTGAAAGTGCCCGCGTCTGACCTGCCCAAATAAATTCTGTTAATACTGCAAAAAAAACTTTTAAATACCCAATGCACATTTTACAGAATTATAGTGACAGCGGTAACATTTTTACACCCCTTTTCCGCCCGTACCACTAAGGGTTTTATAATACTACGGATTAGGGTAGGTGTTTTACAAAAATATTTACAATAAAGTAAGGTAGGATTACAATAATTATAACGCTTTTAATAAAAATCATAAAATGAGGAGTGAGAAAATCTAGATGCCGGAAAAATTTAAAATTTTTTAAATTGCGCTTTTGCATTTCGCTGAGTATAGTGAGTACCTAGATTTTTAGTTGGTGTGAAACACCTTCTTTGGCCTGCGGCGCTATTTTCTCTCAAACTTTATTCCCCCCCCCCATCTTAGGCGCTAGGTAGGTTTCGCACACAGGCGCTGCCGAGGGTCGGTGCGGCCCTGCCTTTACCGCGATGTTTTTGGCGATTGTAAACGTACTGTTTGTTTCACGTTATTCAAGAATGACTTCTTGGCTTTACCTTTACTTACGATAATCCGGCTTGAAAATGACCATAAATTAAACTTACAAAGCCACCTAACATTTGTTCAAAATTGCACCTCTTTTCTTTTAATTTATGTCCTTTTCAAGCCGACCCTCGTAAGTAAAGCCAAGAAGTCGTTCCGGAATAACGTGAAACAGTACGCAATAGGTAATCATAAACGCTCACCGCTCACCATTCAAAAGAGCTAAACGCACGAAAATTAGAAAATACGGGGCCAGGTTTTTAATTTTTATTAATTTTGTAAGTTATTTCTTCAATTATCCATGCAGTTAGCTTAATTAATTATTAATTTTGTAAATTATTTCTTCAATTATCCATGCAGTTAGCTTAATTGTTTGTTTGAATAAAAAATTTGAAATCAAAAACGTAAATATTAAGTACAGATGGCAAGACGTGCCTCTCGTACCTCTGCCTCATATTAAGGGTGCCACGAGAACCAATTCTACGCGATGAGTGAAAAAAAATCCGTAAAGAAGGCTTATCCTTGTACGTTAAAAGGTTGAAAATATGGTGTTTGACATTGGTGAAAAACCAATCAATTATTTTTATAAAATAAAAAACGAAGTAAAACACGCGTTGTTTTAAAAATTTATTGTTACCAACAGTTAATAAATTGCTGCGACATAACACCTAGTATTTTATTTCGTCTTTTATTGTAAAAATGTTTCAACAGGTGCATGAGCATTCCTTTATCAATAATAGCAAACGGTTAATAATATACGAAAATATCTAATTTGCAACAATGAAACTTTATTATTGCCAAACATAAAATACATTTTATTTACCACAACCTAAACGTTATTTACATATTTTAGAAATTATATCGATTAATCGATTATACTTACATCTATCACACAAACAAATAAACTCGTGTCTAATAATTAAAATCGTATTGTATAAAAAAGACTATTACATATTAATCGATAATATAAAATCAAAACATTTAAAAAACAGAAAGATTCCAATTTTAAAATTATTCAAACAGCAGATTCGACAACTTGTTTAAACTCTGTAGCAGTCAAAGCTAAGACTTCTTCGCAAACTTTCTTATAACACCAAGAATCGCCTTTGAGCCTTTTTCTCCTAATACCGACAGTTGCGGATGTTAAAGGCACGGTTGGAATTAAGCCGTTTGATGGACTAGCAATATTCGTATTAACGGCATAATTTCTAACATTTTTTGGCGCGAGTTTGGTCGGAGTCGAACTCGATTGTTTAATCGGTACGTGTATTGTAGGTAAATAACAAATTTCTAATTCGAAAGAACATCCTCCTAAGTTTTTATTCGGATTCGGTTCCATTTTTCCTCGTAGGATGAATCTAAAAATACAAAAATTTGAACTTTAAAAAGAACGTTATGGGAATGTGCGCGTAAACGCATTATGTAGCTAATTAACTACCTGACATTTTTCGCGTACCCTCCATAATTTACAAAATCCAATCGTCGGCATTTCAACAGGTTATTATATGCTTTTACGTACAACAAAAGGAATACGTTCAAAGGAACATAATTCATTTACTAATCAGAATTGCCGACACATAATTCATTAAGTACGTTAAAGAAAGATCGATCTCTTATTTAACTTTTTGTAATTTACCTCGAGGTAAATTGGATCAAAATGAAAAATATGGTTTCTACAACAACGTGCATGAGATAATTTTAAATTTAAACTTTAAACAGTATAATTGTGGTAAACCACGAGTTTTTCAACGCGTAAAACTTGTTAAAAAAAGAAAAATTATCGTCTTAATTAGCGCTCTTCCAAAACTAATCATTTTATTTTTTAAACAGTTAAATAGTAATTGTTTGTATTAACTAGTGGAAGAAAGTTATTGATGAGTCAATAATAATAAAACAAAACAACAAGTATCAAAGGTCGAATGAATGTGAGAAAAGCTAGTCAAGCTCGGAAAGATTGAATTATGCGATACCCACACGTTATTGAAGTATAGAGACATGATACTCATGTCCAAAGAAACAAAGAACGAAGTTTCAAAACTAGAGACGGAAGCATTTTTTTTAAATCGAATTTTCTACAAACTACACTAAAATTAAAAACAGCGAAAACTGGAGCATAAACGGAGAGATCGGAAATTTAAAAAATGAATTGTTGGAAAATCGGTGGTGAAATGAGTTAAAGACTAAATTATTAATTGAAAATAGACAAAAATGACCTAATCGACGTTCAAAATTAGCGAATAAATAAAAATTAAATTTACATCGACTCGTCGACCAGTAGCGGATCCCGGTCATTTGTGGTTAGCCAATTAAAAATGTAGAGAAACCGCGGACCACAAGTTTGTAAGCACAAATTATAAACTATTGAAAAGTACAACAAAAACCGACGTGATGGGCCGTTTTTAGCCCACGCCAAAGAGTGCTATAAACTCTATCAAGTACAAACTTTTGATAAATCGCATGAGGTCGTCGATGACTAATTTTTTTTGTTGCTTTAACATGTTATTCAACACAACTTTGGGAAAATTATATTCTATTTGACCATGCACTAATAGGAGACCCGATTTCTAAAAGGTCGCGTCTTTTAAGAAACGCCTATATTATGAGTTATGAGGAACAACTTGTCATTGCCATGCTACACAAATCTCAAGGAATCCAACTGCTTAAATATAATTTAAACTACGCGTCAGATAGTTACAGACAAATATCAAAAGAAAAAGAGGTTTCGTATTAGAAATTATAAAGGAAATGGGGAAATTAACTCCAACACTTGAGCCACTTATACGAGTCCATTGTAGGAAATCCTTCGAGTAGACTCCCCAGGCAGTTTTCAGTTCCCAGATCAAGTACAAACTGTAAAATCATGGTGTGAGAAGGGAGACTGTTTGTTCTGGCCATGTGGATCCCAGAAATGTCTCAAAACAAATCCCCTATTCGTGGATTTTGCAGCTGAACATTGACAGAACATGTGATTTGTTTGTTCTGTTAATGTTCGGCGTCTTCCAAGTCTACAGCCACAGCATATGAAGTTCCCAGTCTGCAACGATGATTCAGCTAAATTAGACATCAGTATGGATAAGTATATTACGCTCCTACTTATCCATCCAGCACAGTAGAAGTGGACTGACTGTCTCTAGCATGGTGTGTTGAACAGAAAATTCCTGTATCTACAGGTATAGCTCCATACTCAGATTATGAGATTAAACGATGAATTTGCCGAGCTCTTTTGAGCTAGTTGAAGTCCTAGTAGTCGGGGGGGGGGGGGGGGGGGAACACTTTTACTCAGGGTGAAAGAACATTGCAAATGAGTAATAAAACCGACCGTCTGCCTGTTAAAAGTGACAGCATTAACTTGGAGGTGGCTCGAGAAGGGTTGATTTTGGCTGTTTTTTAAGGTTTACGCTTATAACTCGAAAACTACGCACTTTATGATAAAAGTTCTTCTACACAAAAATAAAGTAAATTAAATTTTCTACAAATTATATCTCTTAACTTTTTTTCTCAGGTACACGATTTAAGCGCTAGCGCGCGTTAAAGTTATTTTTTTTTTTGGAATTTTTGTCAAGCTTCAACGTTCTCTAGCGCCTAAGTCGTTCAACTGAGAAAAAAACCTTTCAGATATAGTTGATAGAAAATTTTATTTAGTTTACTTGTACATACAAGCACTCTTCTCAAAAAGTGTGAAGCTTTGAAGTTATCAGCAAAAAACTGAAAAAAGAGCAAAAACCCACCCTTCTCGAGCCACTCCTAAGTTAAATGCTGGCACTCTTAAGAGACAGACGGTCGGTTTTATTACTCATATCCAATGTTCTTTCAGCCTACATTGGTTAAAATCAAAAAATTTGTATTTGTCTTTCGACATTTTGCCTCCCGGACACGCTATGTCCGATATACCCTAAACTTCAACCTACCACTTCAACTGTCCGTTTCACGAAAAAATTTTAAGAGCCATAATTTGTAGGAAATTGAATGTACTACCTTATTTTTGTATAAAAACACTTTTCTCCGAAAGTACGTAGCTTTCGAGTTATGAGCGAAAAATATTCTTTTTGGTCAATTTCAGAAGCTTTTACTTTAACGCGCGCTAGCGCCTAAACCCTTCAGCTGAGGAAAAAAACTTACGAAATATCATTTGTAGGAAATTTAATGTATTTTATTTGTGTGTAGAAAAACTTTTCTCATAAAGTGCGTAGTTTTAGAGTTATAAGTGAAAAAACAAAAAAGGGTCAAAACCCACCCTTCTCGAGTCAACGAAAAAATTGTTTTGTGAAAATCAGAAATAATAATCGACAAGCTCGGAGGTGATTTTTCGTTAATCCATATCAAATACAAATAATTGAATAAAATTCTAGTTACGAAAAAAAACAGTTTGTGGAAAAATATAAGGAACAAGTAGATTCTGGTTTTCGTGATAGTTAAACTGGACGCCGCTGTTAATCAAGAAATAAATATTGGTTTTCAGCTATTATTTGTTCACACACAATTTAAATTTTCTATATGTAAAACAAAGCAAAGTTGTTATTTTACAATAAATTAAAAATAATCATCTCTAACAGAAGAACGGAGCCATTTTTTAAGCAACGGCAAAGTGAACGAAAAAAACTGCAAAAAGGTTGTTTAGATACATTTATAAGAAAACACTGTATTGGTTTCCACGTCTTGTGGTCAATTAAACCGACAAAGCAATAAAATAACCTAAAAAGTGTAAGGAAAACGTAAGCTTTTCCCAAAAAGACGCTGCTCATTGTGCAAGTTTTTCTCCATTAAAATTCTAATCGTATCGCCATTGCACTTGGCATTGTTTTGCTGAGAATAAGTCAAACTTGAAGAGCAAACTTTTGAAGTCAATAATTTAATGTTTTTTTACTTTTCATTTATTACCTACATAAAATGTTATTGAGAAAGCAAATCTTGACCGGAAACTCGTCGTTACCGCAAGTTAACGTGATTTTGTGTATAAGATGCACCCATTTTTTACAAATTAAAAGAGATTTTTACTATATTCAATACGCAAGAGGAAACGACGAGTTAACTTTAAAAAAATCTCTTAAACGGAAGTTTTTTTTCAAACCCATTTTTTACAAATAAAAATCGCAGAATTTACCCTTTACGCTCGCACGACATTCCCTTATCTTCCAAAGCTCTGGACAGCTCCTTGATGACAAATTCGGGATCGGTACATTGCGTTGTAGATACATTACATAAGTCCTGCGAAAAAAACAAAAATTACTTGAGAACTAAAAGTCAAATTGCGCCTTTATTTAATACCTTATTCGCGAGCACAATCGGATGACCAAGCTCGCTGATAACTTTTTTAGGCGTAAGTACGTGCCGAACGCGATTAAAAGATCTCTCGATAGTTCCAAACATGCGACGCGCGGATCCGGGAGTATTTGCCCCTGGGGTGCGTTTACTAAAACATTTCAAAGAATAAAAAGCGAATCGATCAGAAAGAGCGAGAAGGATATAAACGTTGTTGAATATAAACATGTCAACTCGTCCCGACCACAATCCAGCAAAGGTTGACCAAACACACCCTTTCTCTACTTTACAACGATGGGCACACATATACCTTAACACTTTATTGCTTTAATTTGTACTGGATGTATCTACTACCTATTAACACTTACAAATTAGTGCGAATGCAGAGAACTAGTTGGGTCGCAAATAAATCCCATTAACGCGAACGCGCGGATAATTTCAAATTTGTTTCAACCCTTTTCATTTTAAAAAAATGTGAATTTAGAGTTACTCACCATTCTGGGGTCATTGGAGTTCTGTTGGGAGTCGCAACCCTTTTGGTGGGCACTGAAAAAAAAATTAAAAACGTCACAACTAATTTTATTCGAGTTTTCTTACTAAAAGGACGTAAGGGCGGAAAATGGAAGCGCATAAAATTTACAACCAAACTTTTTTTATTTTAAAATAAATCTCTTTGCTATAATAGTGCCCTTAAAATAATAAATGTTAGCATATAGGATCATGAAAGAGGGTAACAAAGTTAAAATGGCGATATTTCAGATCCAGTGCCTTGAGCTATGTGTCCCAAGAGATCACTTCAGCAAGTGCACCGACTATATTTTCCGGCACTTTCTTATTAGTGTTTAGAGCACTTGTGTAAAGTTGAACTAATTTAAGAGTTTGTAGCAATAAAGAAGAAGGTAACAGCCCTTGAAAAGCTGGACACTGATATACACATCTGCACAGTAAAGATTTTACTTCCTAACAAAATTTCCCAAAAGTTTACAATTACTTACTAACTTTAATTGCTTTGAAAATTAACAAAATAGTTTTACAATAAATTTGGAAACAAAATAATTAATTTTGAAAAAAAATGGAACAAGATTATACGCTATCGCCAAGTTTCAAACGGAATAAAAGTAAATTAATCGCCGGTTCTACGCCTAATTTCAATTTTTACTGCAAATTATTGGTAAACAATAAGTAGAACCAAGTAGATTTCCACTGACTTTTCTAAAAATGTTGATAAATCAATAATATTAAACAATTACAAATAAATCAATAATATTAAACAATTACAAATAAAGCCCACTAAGCTCTACAACGGTCCGTGCAATTCAGTCCTGAATCGTTACGTCGCTACAAAACTCCCCTTTCCAGAGACGTCAATCGTCTCGATACCATGAGTTTGTCAGGGTTATGTCTTCCATTCTTACAACCGTTGATCGGACCCCCCCTCCCATTTAGGGCAACAAACATGAAAGCGCGACAGTTGGATTCAGAAATACTGCTGAATAAGCTACATCGTTCCTAAAAAGATGCACATCGTCCAAAACAAAATCATTAGGACCATCTCTAACGCACCATCGTTCGTGCGTAGCAGAAACATTCAACAAGCCCAACAGACTACAAATGGTCAGCATTCAGAATTTCGTCCGAGAAGACACCGTCAAGTTCCATAAGACCCAACCAACAAAAAATTCTGGAAATGCAACCCCATTGAAACAAGACTCCAGAAAAGACCCAAATTGGTTATCGAGATCTCAACAAAGAGGAAGCTCACTTCAGTCAAGTAAACTGTAATATTAATTTCCCATTGTTTTATGTTTTATGCCGATCAAGAAGGTAATAGAGCAAGGACTCCGAGACTTGCCATTTTTACCTATTTACTTCCCAAAAAATGGAAGCTCTTAGCGGACTAAAGCAGTTGACAATGGCCGAGAATGTTGACAGTTACTAGCTATTGGATCTTGAGAGAATTCGCTAATTCGCTTTCAGTGCGCTCATACTGAGCAGCGAAGGAACAGTTCACTAAACGCGCTCGATGTCTCTGCCTTCGGCAAACAAAACAAGCCTTAAGACTCCAAATTCTTAAATTAATTACCCAAGCTCCTAATTGCAAATAGCTCGTGTATACACATTAACACCAATTAACAAAAAATAGACGCTGAAAAAGAAACTGCCCGTGGGATGCATTACCACCAAAGTTGATTAAGCACAAAGGAGAATAAAAAATAATGTTGATTTTAATAATTCTGAGGTTAAGTAAAAAGGAAAGTCCTGTGATGACACACCCTCCGTAAAGTAAAAGTGGATCGCCTGCCTATTGCCCGGTTGTCAAATTCGTCTCAGACTATTAAGATCCCTCATACTTTTTTATCTTAGCAGTTTCTCCCAAATATCTGAATTTCTAAACATTTTTCTTCTTTTTTCAACAACCCAAAATGGTAAAATGTCACCAAACCCTAAATTCTTGACCAATTGGCCAAAGAACTCCCCTTTTAGATAATAAATTATTGCAATTGATTATTTATTACCTGGTGAGGATTCAGATTCTAATGTAGGGCTTCGAATTCTCTTCAAAGGCTTACGAATACTAGACGGCTTGCGTGGCTCGACAAAATTAGCAGGGGGACTCATAACATTACTATAATCTCCAACACTTTTCAAATTTTCTTTTGTTTCTTTAGATGTTGCATCGGTAACAGGAGCCGTCGAAATTAAATTAGTTGGTTTATTTTCTAAATTTTCTTTCAATAATTTATCAGAATTTACAGGAGCTTGAGTTTTTCTCTAAAATAAAAGTGTCCAATTAGACTAACTTCTCTAAAATTATTACTTTTACTTACCGGCTCAGTACTTATTGCAATTTTATTAGCAATGTCGAAAAGACGTAATGGTAATCCTCGTTTTTTCCTTGCACACAAAAGTAAATAAGTTGCGGTGTTGTAATTATAATTCCATTTTGCAATGTTTTTCCACATAATTCTACCACTCGTTCCATAATATTGTGCCAACAACGTTATACAATCTTCATCGTACCTTTTACTGTTCACAAAATTTGCTTTTACTGGATCTAAAATACCATTAGCAGTAACCCACGGATGAGTCAACAATTCCTTCGGAGTTATTCTATTTAAAGGCTCTACTTGCAGCATCGATCTTATAAATTCTTTGCTCTGCTTTGATAAAAATATTGGCTCGTTATATTTGCCTCTCTACAAAAATTGTATTTGTTAAATTGTGTATACGAACTTTCTTTAGACAAGTACTTACCAAAATTTTTTTATAAAGGCTATCGATGTTGTGATCGTCAAATGGTAAAAAGCCACATAACAGAGCATAAAGTAAAACCCCCATAGACCAAACGTCAATTTCAGAGCCAAGATATTTACGACCCATAACTAACTCTGGAGCAGCGTAGGTAGGTGAACCGCATGAAGTTGATAGCTGGCTATCCATTCCACCTTCTGGTTTTGCACATAAACCAAAATCTATCAATTTCAACGACTGTCTGCTATCTAATAGGACGTTTTCCTAAAAGTACAAAATTAAGTTCGATTACATTAAATATTTGAAAACTTACTGGTTTCAAATCACGATGTGCATATCCAAGATTATGTAAGTAAACAACTGCCGATACAATCTGTCTAAAAAACAAACGGCTTTGTGTTTCCGATAGGCGAGTTTTTTCAACTATGTGATCGAATAGTTCTCCTCCAGAGCAATATTCCATTATTAAGAAAACATGTAGGTCCGTTTCGAGAACTTGATATAATTTACAAATATGTGGATGAGATAAAGTCTTTAATGCACCTAATTCTAACTTGACTCTCGGTAAATCATCTCCGAGCTTCGATTTATCCATTATTTTTATTGCAACTTTTTCGCCGGTGGCTATGTGTGTCGCAAGTTTGACTTTTGCAAAACCTCCACATCCTATCGTTTTCTCGATCTCGTAAAAACCTTTTAGAGCACTATAACGTACCATATTTTGATTTTAAAAATGTTGGGTTAGTTTTAAAAAAATATTGCACACAACACAGCACTTAATTAAAATAATGGGATTAAAATTTATTTTTGCCAATTACAAATTTTGTTATTTTGTTTAAAAATTATTTATATTGCTAGTAAAAGTAGTATTTGATTTGATTTTCTACAAAAACAGTTTAACGGATTGAATTTAAATTTGAATTGGTTAACTGTCATCAGACTGTCATTTGTTAATTTTTCCGGTTGTCTTCTGTCAACTTTTTGCTAAAATTGTACAAAATATATTTTGGGATATTTATTACTTTTCTGCTTTCAAACGCTTTGGGGATGCTGTAAAAAATACTCAAAAAATTCTATCAGGCCTGAGACGCCCAAATGCAGACGTTTGGTTTCTGAATAATACGCACGTTGTCAATAGATGACACTAGTTGCATCAAACTCGAATAAAATTACAAAAAATTAGATTAGAACCCGTTTTATGGTTTTATTTATTCGATTATTAGTTTATATTAAATATGCCCTAATAAGAGCACCGGATTTAGGTTTTGAATTAAACACATTATTGATTGTTTTATCAAGAGCAAGAGTTCGCCAGCAGTGCCGTGGTGCAAATTTTGAGGAACGTTCGGCGTTTCAGATAAGCTTTTAAATCTTTTCAATTTACAACCAAATTTTATGTTTCTAACTATACATTTAATTATGCTCAGCTTTTCAATAAAACAAAATAAAATTCAGATTTTAAATTAACGTCTCATAAAAAATAGTAAGGCAAACAAAAGTATCAAACACCACAACAAGTATAAATATTCATAAATATTCAAGATTACAACTGCCAATCATTAACATCATTTAAATCTGAAAATAGTTTATCTTTAACTACAGGTCTAGGATCTTCTTTGATGTCAGTCTGTATTGCTTCTGTTTTTCCAAGTACATACTCAAATTCTAAAAAATTAGCATAATAATTTGAATAAGTTTATAAATAATTGCAGTTTTACCATCTTGAGATAAGTTAGGGCCTCGTAACTCAACAGGACCGACAAATTGCTTCTTTAATTCCCCTTCAAAATATACAAATATAGTCGGTAAATTTTTATCGGGATAATTTGGTATGCAGGTGGTCGAAATAGATTTAATAAACTTAACAGTACGATATTTTTCAGCGAGTACGTTTAAATACTGGTTGATTAGAGCACAAAGTGGAATCCTAAAATAACCGGTAAAAGCAAACAAAACTACTTCGATAAAAAAACTCACCCTTGTTTGTACAAATGCAATATGACCCAAACACCTTCACCTGCTTTATTCACCTCTTGAACATAATCTTGAGCGGAAATTTCTAGCACACTACCAAATTTCGACCTTTCTCCAAGAGCTTTCATTTCGGCAATCCGCTTTTGTCTATACTGCAATAAAACTTCTTCATCTTCCGAATCTTCTAGTTCGTCCAATTCGTCTAAATCCATATCCGATATATTTTTACCTTCTAAAATTTGAATTTGAAAAAACAAAAGAAAAACTTTAGGGAATTACATACTACTTGCATTTTGTTTTTGATCAATCGTCTTTTCAAGCATAGAAACGATCTCATCTTCTGTAAGTTCTGTTTCTTTTGGGGGTAAAATTCCTTTCGATCGTAAAATATCATTCCACTGGGTGTCTTCGTTGGGATCCTAAGTATTAACAACAATTACAAAAAAAGCTTAACTTAAATAAACTTTAGCCGTACCTGCATTTTCAACTTATAAGTTTATCGCATTAATAAAAAAGTATTTGTTTGTAGAAAAGTAAGTAGTTCACGTATGTTCACGTACGACACCAAAAAAGGTTAGAATCTGAATCATACAAGGATTTCAGATTTTATACCGAGTGTTACAAAATAAACATGTGACGACTAATTTATAAATAAAAGTTGTTGGTAGTGTGGTTAAATTTTATTATTTTGAATTAAATTGTTTGTGAATGAAGGATGAACTGTTTTTCGGTTCAAAAAATTTAAGTTTATATTGGAATTGGAATAAAAAAGACAAAAAATAAGACAGTTTGTTGGTTATGTGTTATGTTACACTTGAAGTTAGCTACAGTGGTAGAAACGTGTTTGTGATTTGTGACGCCGTTCTCCCCGTTCTCTTTCGTATTTACCACCACAAAGTGTTATTATATACTCAATGCCACCACTAACCAGAATCAGCTGTAGATAATTTTTAAATAAAAAATTATAGCAAATAACGTAGTATTGGTAGTATTTTAAAAAGTTTAAATAAATAATGGCTGTTGGGAGTAGAAGAACGGAACAATTATTTGTTGTTGCCGTTCCACACGTGTTAGAATTTTGCACCGAGGAACAAGTTAATGACGCAAAATGCTTTACGCTTATGAATTGCTACGAATTTCCAGTCAAGTTCAAGAGTAAGAATTGCAACGATTTTGTGTATTTAGTTAAACATTTAATTGCAGTTGTGTGGAGAACCAAAAATAAGTATAATGTTACTCCGACCGAATTTGTAATGCAGCCGACTAAAATGGGACAGTGTTATGTGAGATATGTACCAGGAGCAGCACCACCAATTTACGATGTTCATGATTACATAGACATATTAATGTACGATTGTCCCACAAATAAAGTAAGTCGTATCTTAGCGTTGGCCATACCTTCAAAAAACTTTAGTTTTACCTTTATCTAGCATTTTATTTAGGCCTTTTTAAAATAGTTAATATTATTTTAGATTTTAGGAAAAGGCAGTGTTCAAATTACGCTGCTTCCTCGCAAAGTATCGGTGCCTGACAATACTGCAGTAGAAAATAAACATGTAAATCGAGTTCCTAGTGAAGAAAGTACGAGATTATTTAGAAAGCAACAAATGAGGTGAAATTTCTGCTCGTAAAAACTTTTTAAACTGGGGAATATTTTTTTAGGGGTCCCACGATTTTAGGTGCAATTTTACTAATGATCTTAATACTTTACTTACCAGCCGAAGGTGATAATGTGGATACTTTTGTGCCATCATTTTTACACGTATCTCACACGTGTAAGTTATTCATTTCTTTCCTTGTTGGATATTTATGTTGTTTTTTATTTACACAACACAATCATGGTTTCGTATAAAATTCAATTTTATGTAATATTTATATGCTACTTAAAATATTTAAGAATAATTTTTCATTTTTTCAATAATTTGTTAAGTAAATCACAAATTATTTTATCGATATTTCCCATTTTCTAAATAGCTTTTGTAAGGATGTGTATTTATCTGTGATAAACGTTTTGGAGAAGTAAATTTGTGAATTGCTTGGTTTATTTATGTAAAATGTATCTAATTGAATTTTTATACTAATAGACATTTTAAAAGATATTCATGTATAATTACCTATTTTATTCTGCTCTCTTCGGCCTCTCGCTTTGCTAGGTCAGTCTGTTAAGCCATTGCTTCCTTCACATTTAGGAGCAAAATTTTTGTTCATGATGTAACATCTTTGGTTATTCCCTTTGTTCGAGTCAAAAATTAACTCGCTTCGTTAATAGTCTAGTAGCAACTGTTGAAGTAATCTAAAAAAACTGACCCTGTGTAATCTAAAGAAGGGGCTAAAAGGTCATCAAAATATATTTAAATCCTTTTTTATTAATTAACGCGCTTTGTTTTATAAATGAATAGTAATTAGCAATACTTGTTTACTGTGTTAGATATTTAATTCCTCGCCATGTTTCAATTGACTAACCATTGACTTCTATTTGAAATGTGAATACCGCTAAACCTGTATAAAACTCATTTCTTCCACTAAGGTGGTCAATTTTTGCATATTTCATGATTCAGTTTATTTAAGAACAGTTTTATTACAAACAAAAAAGCCTTCGTTCCCATTAAATGAGTAACACCTTTATCTCACTAAATGTGGATTACCACCATATCTTTCAAGTTTTCTATCATTCAACATATCCATTTCTTCATCGGGTATAACAAAATTTAAATCAATATTTGCCTCAATTCGTTCCTTAGCCCTTGCTTTAGGTATTATAGCAATATTTTGTTGAACCGCCCATTGTAACAAAACCTACCAACATTTTAATAACGAGCAACTTGTAAAAGTCTCTTTGGTTACCTGTGCAGGTGTTACTTTTAGTTTAATTGCAATGTCCACGACCATAAAATCTGTAAGCAACTTTCGATTATCAGTTCCTCCCAGAGAAAAATACGCTTGAATTAATATTCTAGAGTCTTCGCAAAATTCTTGTAGATCAGCCTGGTGATAGAATGGATGCCACTCCACCTAAATGCAATTTTTACCTAACTTTCAAATTTAATTTAAATTTAATTTGCCTGATTAACGACCGGTTTAACTCCATAACAATTTTCGCACAGCTCCATTAAGTGTCTCAAAGTATAGTTTGAAACGCCAATATCTTTGAGAAGACCCTCATCTCGAGCCTGAATAAGCGACTTCCAACTTTGCGAGCGAAATACAGAGTTCTGGATGCTGTCGTATGGAAAATTTCTTGCACCGGGCCAGTGAATTAAATATAAATCGAGGTAGCCACACTGCAGTTTTTGCACGGAATTAACAACTGCTTCACGAGCTGTATCGCCTTGATCTTGTGGAGCTAAAGTTTCTTACAGGTATCGACGAATTAATGTAGTTCAATATTTGAAACTTACATAACTTAGAAGTGATAAAGATGTCTTCTCTTTTTAAATTGTGCTTTGGTAGTAACTCTTGTAATGCTAAACCGATTTCTGTCTCATTTCCATAAACAGTGGCAGTATCTACAGGATTAATAAACCAGTAAAACGCATAAAGACTCATGTTTACTCACCGATTAACCTATAACCGGCGCCTAAAGCATAATCTAAGACTTCTCTAATAAGTTCTGTCTCGGTAATTAGATAAGTACCAACTAAAAGTATATGTGTAATGCTTTTATCTAAGGACGTTAAGTTTATCGTACATACATCCTATTAAGGGCATAGTATGCCCACTCAATAATTTAAACGCTTTAAGTTTACAATTCATTTTAACGCGTTTATGCTTTAAGAAAGCCTAAAAATTACAATGAAGTTTATGAATGACAATTGACACGTGGGCCACATAAAAAACTGCACTTTTTGATAGAAATCTGACAGTTTTCTGATTTCCACCAATAATACATCTATCAAAAGGGCTCAAAACGGCCATTGAAGATGGATGCAGATAATTCATCATAATCCTCTATAACAGCTCCTTTAATTAGTGACCGGTAGATGAGCAGATGAGCACTACTACTACTACTGCATTTAAAATTTGGAAACTACAAGGGCCTGATACTTTACGGAAAAAAATGGCTAAGAACAAGAAGTTGCTAAAAATAATAGCTGAAAGCTCGTAATGGAAATGAGTAAAAAAAAGTTTATTTTCAAAAATTAATTTTATAATTTTACTTAAAAATAACAAACTTATTTATAACTTACGAATTATTTAAAATCTATACTATGTACATTGATTATGTTACCTATTCGATTTAAAAACTAAAGGTGCTTTGAGAGTCTCCGATACGTAACTCGTCCGTAATTTCGCCCCTTCAATTCCCCAATGAGTGGGTAACCAGCTGCCAGCACTACATAACTAACTTAGAGGTTTTTAATAGTCTGAAAAAGTTCTCAAGAGCAGCCTGGCTGTCCGTATAAATGTAAATCCACTTACTTTGATAAGTTCGTGGTTTTTCACAAGTGTTAAAATTCATTTTGTTCACGTTTGTAGTCACCTGTCACCTGTGTGAGTTAATAGAATGTCGTTTTAGGCTACTTTTGCTAATACATTTGAATTCGCAATTTTCACAATGAAAAGGTTTGTCACCTGTGTGATTCAACATGTGAATGTCTAAGCTCGATTTTCTAGTACATTTGTATTCACAAATTGTACAATGAAAACGTTTTTCAACTGCGTGACCCATCATGTGATGCTTTAAATTTTCCTTTTGCGTAGCTCTATATTCGCAAATCGTACACGAAAACGGTTTGTCACCTGTGTGAATCAACATGTGCGTTTTTAAGGTCGGTTTTCTAGCGCATTTATATTCGCAAATTGTACAATGAAAACGTTTTTCACCTGTGTGTTTCGCCATGTGATAATTAAAACTTGATTTTTGCTTACATTTAAATTCGCAAATTGTACAAGAAAAAGGTTTTTCACCTGTGTGGTTCAACACGTGAATGTTTAAGTTCACTTTTGTAGTACATTTGTATTCGCAAATTGTACAAGAAAAAGGTTTTTCACCTGTGTGATTCAACACGTGAATGTTTAAGTTCACTTTTGTGTACATTTGTATTCGCAAATTGTACAATGAAAACGTTTTTCACCTGTGTGTTTCGCCATGATGTGATAATTTAAACTTGACCTTTGCTTACATCTAAATTCGCAAATCGTACACGAAAAACGTTTCTCACCTGTGTAGGTGAACATGTGAATGTTTAAGCTTGTTTTTTCAGTACATTTGTATTCGCAAACTGTACAGTGAAAAGGTTTTTCACCTGTATGATTATACATGTGCATTTTTAATCTGAATTTATCCAAACATTTGTATTCGCAAAGTCTACAATGAAAAAGTTTGTCATCTGTGTGAGTCAACATGTGTTTCTTTAAACTCGACTTGAGCCCAAATCGATATTTGCAAATTGTACAATACAAACGTTTTTCGCCTGTGTGAGTTAGCATGTGTTTTTTTAAATCTGAATTTCGCCTACTTCTGTATCCACAAATTGCACACTCAAAACGTTTTGCATGAATCAACATATGTTTCTTTAAAGTTTTCTTTAGCGAAGCTTTGTATTTGCAATTATAACAATGAAAAAGATTTTCAACATTGCAAAATGACTCACTGACTTTCTTTTTTGTAGGACGTTTGAAATTGCCATTATTGTGCCAGTCGTACGCTTGGGTATCTTCTAAACCATTTATTTGTACTTGGTGATCTTTTTCTACTTCTATTTTTATCAAATCTTAAAATTTTTGTATTATAGTACCAATCAAGAACTAATAAACAGATTGAAACAGAATCTTACCAATATCCACAAAGTTATCGCAATAAGGTTCTTCTTTAACAGTTTCATCTACAACATCTTTATCAGTTTATTAAAATTGAAACCAAAACACAGGTATTTAGCGTATTTTTTAATTGCACGAACAATACGTAGTTCGAGTACTCGAATGTGAAAGTTGTGTTCTTGAATGCAGTACGAACAAATGACCACACGTTTTAAAATGACAGAATTGTGCTCGAACGTAAACTTTATGCACTGAGTCGCGAGGTGGTGCATATATCCTGTTCGAGCAGATTTAAGCTTGTTCGTATGAGGTGCTCGAATAGAGAGTGTAATTAAAAAACACGCCAATGTCACTTACAGAAATTGGGATAGTCACCAGGATATTCCATAGCTTCATCTTTAACTACTTCTTCTTTGACTACGATTTCCATTTTGATCTATTCTTTTTTTTTATCACCACTAGGTTAATAGCAAAGCAGAAAGAACAACAATAACAAGAACAATTTATTTGGAGTTGAGCACATTATCTCTGAGTTGAGCACGTAGTTGAGTTTGCTCAAATGACAACTGACGCTACAGCGCATCTGTGCAGTAACATGATGAACTACCTGGTTTTGGTGGTAATTTGGAAATTTAATTTCTATAACCTGGCCTGACCTCCCTATACTTTTCGTGAAGTTGCTTTTACGCAATCTAGAGGTAGCTGATGGGGAAAAAGTCAATTATAAAAGATCAATCTAAAAGATTGTCGCGCTCCGCTTTGCGTCGCGCGCCAAACTTCTTTTACGAGCGACAAAGTATCACTTTGCGCTCTAGATACACAAATAGCTATTGACGTATTTTCGAACGTGTGAGAGGCCTGGCAACTGTGACTACGCCATGTAAAGTATAGCCAATTTCAGCATTTATTTCTCGTAAATTTAATTAATAAAAGTTCAAGTAGGTAACCTTTAACCTTTTCCTCTCATCCACCTAAATTTTCTACTCGTTAGTTAAAAGTTAGAGGAACAAGTTCAAACATTAACTAAAACTTTCCTTTCCATAACCACTGTAATCACAAGCGCTTTCAGCTTTAGTAAATGAATTCCTAACGACACGAACATATGCACCTTTTATGTTAGATAATTCTTTAGTTTGGAAATAAAAATACAAAAAATAATTAAGTACTTCTTAAAACTAATATTAACAAAATTTAATCAATAGTAAATTGTAACAAAGCAATATCCTTAACAGTCCACACTTTAAATGCACTTTTTAAACTTTTCCACTTATTTTGATAATCTTTTGCCATTTGTTTAAACTCACAATACAGAACCTTATCGAAATTAATTTCTTTAAACTCGTCCGACTTAAGTGATTCAATAACATTTAAACAAGAACGAAACAATTCAATTTTAGAAATTCGTAGCCTACCACTTGTACTATTGTAATTCTTCTTAGTTATACCTTGCTTTTTTCCTTCAATCGAAACTTCCAAAGGCCTAAAATGAGCATTTAACTTTAAAAACTAACTCTAAAAATAACTTACACCAAATTAGTTTTACACCACGAGATACTAGAAGGGCACGGTTGTTTTGAATCTTCTTTGCAAAATTCAAAACTAACGCTTGTTTGTATAAAGGCTACCTCCTCTGATTTAAAAGATGGTTTAAATTCAACTGATCTGCCGAAAATTGCTCTCTTTAAGGCACTTTCAGAGTAAGGAGTTCCCCCAGCAACGAGAAATGTTTTGACGTGCACAGGATCTTCCATTAGTAAACTCAAATTTGAGCCTTGCCAACCTAAATGACACCACTTGGCTATTTTATCACTACACGAAACTGAAAGTGTTGGGTCACCTCTTCCTACAAAAATCAACAATTAGTTTAAACAATTTGCGGTCGTGTAATAAAACCTGGTTTAGTACGAACGGCACACGTCGTATGATAGTCGGAACCATCTAAGAGCAAATCCTGACGAGCATCTTCTAACAAACATTTAGCCCCAGTTCGAAAGATGTCTTCATTAAGCTTCAGTTTTTTACAAACTAAATCTTTAGACGTCGATGGGCGTTTTAACGAAGGTTTTTCAGGATTTATAATTGAACCAAAATCGTTTTCGTCTTGTTTAGAAAATATCGTTGCATCACCACACGGAACTTTAGTAGTGAAGAAGTGAAAAACTAAGTTAACTTTAAGCTTATATTTAGCAATCTTTGAGTCGAATATAAAAATATCACTGTTCAGATTCATTTGATTTATCAAGTAGCGTAAGAAAGACCTACGACAAATAACTTCTGCATGGGAGTCGTTTAAAATGTCTCCATTTGGGGACATTTTAGATTTTCCTATGCATTTTGAACCAGTGCCCAGTGCTACTACTTCAAACGATTCCCTGACTAACGTGTTTTCCATAACTATGCACGAAAGTACCGTCCACTGATTCCTGTTAGGTTTACCCGTTTTAGGCAACTTATTGAAATGGGCGATGCAAACTCGTGCAATTGTATCATAACTGTTTAACATTTTAAAAATTTAAAAAAAGCAACTTAGAAACGAAAAATATTAGTAAACATTTAGATGTCCCCCTTTCCCCAACCCACAAGTAGAATGATTATTTTATAGAATTTGGGTTCCAAGCGAATCTTTCTGATTTTCGAGTACTCAACAAATTCATATCTTCATTAGGTATGACAAAATTTAAGTCAATATTAGCCGCTATCCGTTCCTGAGATCGTGCTTTCGGTATTATAGCAATATTTTGTTGAAACGCCCAGCGTAATAAAACCTACAAATTACAACATTGCAAATTGACTCTTAAAGCTCTTCTTTGTTACCTGTGCAGGAGTTCTATTTAATTTAGACGCAATGTTTACTACCATAGGGTCTGTAAGTAAACTTCCATTATCAGTACCCCCTAATGAAGAATACGCTTGCAGCAATATTCCTTCCTTATTGCAAAGCTTCTTCAAGTCCCCTTGATGACAACTTGGATGCCACTCCACCTGTTAAATTGAAATTTACTTTTTGATTAGTAAATACAATTTGACTCCACTCACCTGATTAACGGCCGGTTTAACGCCGTAACAATTTTCAAACAACTCGTTCAAATGACCCAACATGTAATTGGAAACGCCAATATCTCTAACAAGGCCCTCGTCTCTAGCTCGGATGAGAGCTTTCCAACTTGCCGAACGTAGTTTTGAGTTTTGGACACTCTCAGCTGAAACGCCAGAAACACCAGGCCAGTGAATTAAGTACAGATCTAAATAGTCGCACTGCAGTTTTTCTAACGAGTTCACAACTGCTGCATGAGCTCTATCGCCTTGATCGCTCGGAGCTAAGTATATTCAATTAAACGATTATATAATTATTAGCAAAATTTACAACTTACATAACTTGGAAGTAATAAAAATGTCTTCACGTTTTAATTTATACTTTGGTAAAAGTTCTTTTAGTGCGAAACCAATATCGCGCTCATTTCCGTAAACAGTAGCGGTGTCTACAAAAATTTTAAAAAGTGGAAAATCTTGAGAGACAAAGGTAGAGACAATTAAACTTACCAATTAGTCTATAACCAGCACCCAAAGCATAATCTAAAACTTCTTTAATTAACTGTCTACCGCTAATTTGAAAAGTACCAACTAAAATTTGAGGTTATGTATTTACAAAAAGTAGTTAAATTTTATTAATATCATACATCCAATTAATGGCATGTTGCGTCCACTTAATAATTTAAATGTTTGAGATTTGGTATCCATTTCTATCAAAGTAATTTAAGCAAAATTAAATAATTTACAATATAACCTTGTAATACCACAAGTAGACAGTTGTGTATTATTGATTATACATACAGTCACGCCCAGTAATTTTGTGCCCTAAAATACGGATTACTTTACATCAAATGGAGTAGTTCTGATTTTTTGGTATGTTGTCTACGACTGAGGCCTAATGATAAATCCAAGTTATAGTCAAAACTAGGAGAGGTGTCCTATGACTCATTCCAAAAAACTACGTAATTTGAAACACGCTATCCTTGTTTATAAGTTTGTTTTTACTTTGTGGGAACGTGGGAACGCAACAGAATATTTAAATACGTCATTTTTAAGTCATTTTAGCGATGAGTCATAGGACACCTCTCCTGGTTTTGACTATATCTGAGTCGACAGACCTCAGGATCTGTGTCAAAAATCCAAGAACCCCCAAAATTTTTTACTTTTTTTCAGTTTCTGTTAATTTTGACACAGAAGGATAAATTTTTCGACAAAGGCAGTTTAATACTTTTTAAAAGTAAACTAAATTTCTACAATTTGAGACCAAAATGGTATCAGTAGGCCTAATGGTGTCCGAGATACAAGTGTACAAAGATTTGTAAATTTATCAGATTTTGCCATTTTGAGCCATACAGCTTTTAACAAAGATCCGGATTATTATTATTTACTTACCCTGCATCAAATGGGGTAGTTATGACTTTTTAGTATGTTGTGTACGATGAATGATGAAGGCCTAATGATAAATCCAAGTGTTGATATTCGGCAGACCTCCGGATCTTTGTCCAATATCCAATAATATAACGAACGCCATTCCTTGATGTTCGTTGATTCATGATCTTCTGTTCATTGGCGTGATGAATTCGTGCGTTGGACCAATTTCAACGAACATCATGCCTTGATTTAACAAACTATGTTCGTTGATTCGTAGACTTGTTCATTGGCGTGACGAATTCGTTCGTAGGGCCAGTTTCAACGAACACTGTTCATTGATTTAACGAGCTCCGTTTGTTCATTCGCGTTCGTTTGTTGATTTAGCACACATCTTTTGCCGATTCAACGATTCCACTTGCGAGCATTCAGCATTGAGCAATTATTTATAATTACATATGTTTACTAGAAAGAATTTGTTGATAAGTTGATATGCGTAATGACACTGTACACTGAAACGTCTATCTGAAACTACAACAAATAAAACTTAATCCCCAACTACATTTACATTAAGCTGAGTATTTTTTAAATAAATTAAATATTACGAGGATCTCTATCTTATAAATGGTACTTTTATCTTTTATAAAATCATACCCTCGACTCTTCACAACCTCTATTCATCATCTCTACTAAATATTTTGCCATGATGTTGCGAATCAAAAACTTGCCAATATTTCAAATTCTAGCCACAATAGCGGGTAAGCATTATGACTAATTATTCTAATCAACTTAAAATTATTTTTTAGGATGTTTAAATGTAATAAGCACTGGAATGCAGTACGGTTGGCCCGCAACATCTTTACCTAAACTTTTACACCAAAATTCTACAATACAGTTGAGCGATGATGAAGGCTCGTGGGTTGCGGTTACGCTTCTAATAGGAGCCGTCGTCGGCGCTTGTATAACAACGAAAGTTTTAGACAAAGTTGGTAGAAAGAACATAATGTTGATTGCGGCGATTTTTCTCTTTTCGGCTTGGATCACAATGGCGTACGCAAACTCCTTTTGGACGTTAATGCTCGGAAGGTTCATCGGCGGGTTAGCAGATGGGCCAATATACTCCGCTACTCCGGTTTATTTCGCAGAAATATCGAGCCCCCACATAAGAGGATTTATGAATTCGTCCGTAATGTTTTGTACCGTTTTGGGCATATTTATAGTGAACTTAATTGGGCTTTATTATGGTTTGTTCGAAACTGCAATATTTGGTGCAATTTTTCCAGTTCTCGGCATGATAAGTCTCATTTGGTTGCCCAAGAGTCCCTACTATTTAATCATGAAAAATAGATACAAAGAAGCCATGACTAGTTTGAAGAAGTTACAACCTAATAAAAATGCAGAATGCGAACTAAACAGGCTGATCCTTGCTGTAAAGGAACAAATGGAAAACGGTGGGAAGTGCTTTGATCTGTTTACTGTTCCAAGTAACAGGCGCGCCCTTTATATCATGATGGGAACACGTGCGGCTCAACAGTGTAGCGGAATTATGGCTATAGCCTTTTACGCAAATACAATTTTTAGTGAAGCTGGTGGCGAGAGCGTTTTGTCAAAATACGGCTCGATTATTTATTTCGGCTTCCAAGTTATTTTATTAGGGTTGTCAACTTCCATCGTCGATAGAGCTGGACGAAAACTTTTGATGGTAGTCTCTTTAACAGGTTCGGCTTTGGCGCTGTTAAGTACTAGTTGTTTCTTTTACGTAAAAAATTTAACTAGCGTCGACCTCGAAGAATTTTATTTTGTGCCCATTGTATCGTTGATCTTTTTCGTCGCGAGTTTTAATTTAGGATTATCTTCGGTTCCTTTCGTGCTTGTCGGTGAACTATTTCCAACGAACTTGAAGGCTTTTGCCGTAGGTTTTGCAGACATTTATTTTAGCGTGATTTCCATTATAGTTACAAAATTTTTTCAAATTACCAAAGATAGTTACGGATTACACGTTCCATTTACGGCATTTTTTATTTGTAGTTTATTAGGATGTTTGTTTATAGTGTTATTTGTTCCTGAGACCAAAGGAAAAACTTTGGAAGAAATACAAATTTTACTAAAAAGTAAAAAATAAATTTATTGTAAAAGTTTTCCCAAAATTTTATTTTTTAGATCCTAAATATTGGTTATAACTGCTGCAAGAGTGTGATTCATACTAATCATTCAAATCTGCGGAACGTTCCAGCAGAGGTTTTAAAAAACTATTTATCCTTGGAGTGAGTGCTCAAAGAATCCACCTCTCTTGGAAATGGATGCAGACCGTATCTTCCCAAAGTACACATTTAACAGAGACTTGAATGGAGTGCATAGAGCTCCTGAACCAAATATCCAAAAACAGTGTTCTTATAGACAGAATTCAATAGATAATCCCATATGCTGTAGATGCGAACCAGCAGACAAAACAATTGAACATGTGCTTTGTTGCTGTTCAATTCTAACGTCCAGAAGTTTCGTGTTGGGGGACTTTTGGTTCGACACGGCCAGAAACCCTCCGCCAAAATTCTAAAGTTTACGATGTATGATGGATGACTCGAGATCTGATGAGCACAGAGAAATTGATTGGATGTAGTAGAATGAATGAACCAACCATTGTTTTGTAGTGCTATTGAGCTCCAGATTTCTATATTTTAGTGTCCTAACTATCTGTAGTCCGAGAGTCTTGTCAGCGCAGCTATAGTCTTAACTTTGTTAAATCCACGTTTCAGCAATTCCAGTTTGTGGAAGTGGTAGCTATCAGAATTACTGCAAGTAAAAGAAAACAAAGCGAGAGAAAAATATTCAGAAATTATTTTTAAATTCACTTTTGGCAATTAAATATCCCCTACCGTATAAACATCCCCAATTTAGAATAACAAAAGTGAAATGAAAAATAGAACAAAAAATTAGAGTTCATTAAAATGTTCTCATTCTTATCCCGCTTTAGAACTCGATTCAAAATCAATATCAACGTAGAAATTTAAATTTCCAAAATAGAAATGGATAAATATAATATTAAAAGAGCATGAAGTTCCCGATGATCTATTTTAAAAATAAATAGATTTATATTAAAAGAACAGATAGAGAAACTTATAATCTGGCACATGTGGTCTACTATGTTAGTGTATCGGTTTATTTATAACTAAAGAATCTAACTTGGGGGGGCTTCTTTGATTTCGTGCCTAAATCTGGCCAACAAAAAATTTCTTCGCGTTACAGAGCGCGTGCTATTTTAGGAAGCGCCTCCGTCTTAATTCGAGAATCGCATTCGTACACTTTTTATTACCAAATAAGGTAATGCGCGTCCAAAAATAAAGCGCCCTTAAACTATTTTCATCGCTATCGCGAGTAAAGAGGATTTGATGAGTATGACAAGAGTGAGAGAGAGAGAAAAAATAATACTAAAGGATATTAACAGTAACAAAAAGTATATTTTATTAATAACTGATGTTTTTTATTTGTTATGATAATTATAATTATAATAATAATTAAATTATAAATAGTGACGCGTATTCACAAGATCTTCGTGTTTGCATGTAATGTAAAAAGAGTCTTTCTGGCAGTGCAACCATTTAGAGTCGCATAATTATAATAAAGTTGTAGATGTAATTTTATAATACAATAAGATTAATAGTAATAATAAAATAGTATTGCAACCGCTTAGAAACATTTGCGGTGGACAATTCCAGGGCCGGATTCGTCGTATTCCTGTTTGGAGATCCACATCTGTTGGAAGGTGGACAACGAAGCCAAGATGGAACCACCGATCCATACGGAGTATTTCCTTTCTGGGGGAGCGATGATCTTGATCTTGATGGTCGATGGAGCAAGGGCGGTGATTTCTTTTTGCATACGATCGGCAATACCTGTAAGAATGGGCGGTTAATAATCTTGTTTTCGTTAAATTTTAGGGACAGGGCGAAGAAGAAGCGATACCTACCGGGGTACATTGTGGTGCCTCCCGAAAGTACGGTGTTGGCGTACAAGTCCTTACGGATGTCGACGTCGCACTTCATGATTGAGTTGTATACGGTCTCGTGGATGCCGCAAGATTCCATACCCAAGAAGGAAGGTTGGAAGAGGGCTTCTGGGCAACGGAATCTTTCGTTGCCGATGGTGATGACTTGTCCATCGGGTAATTCGTAGCTCTTTTCGAGAGATGTGGAAGCAGCGGCGGTGGCCATTTCTTGTTCGAAGTCCAATGCAACATAGCAAAGTTTTTCCTTGATGTCACGAACGATTTCTCTTTCGGCGGTGGTTGTGAAAGAATAACCACGTTCTGTGAGGATTTTCATGAGGTAGTCGGTCAAATCGCGACCGGCCAAGTCCAAACGGAGGATGGCATGGGGTAAAGCGTAACCTTCATAGATGGGTACGGTGTGAGATACACCATCTCCGGAGTCGAGTACGATACCGGTGGTACGACCGGAAGCGTACAAGGAGAGTACGGCTTGGATGGCAACATACATGGCTGGGGTGTTGAAAGTTTCAAACATGATTTGTGTCATCTTTTCGCGATTGGCTTTTGGGTTAAGTGGAGCTTCGGTGAGTAAGATTGGGTGTTCTTCTGGAGCGACACGCAATTCGTTGTAGAAAGTGTGATGCCAGATTTTTTCCATGTCATCCCAGTTGGTGATGATACCGTGTTCGATGGGGTATTTTAAGGTGAGGATACCTCTTTTGCTTTGGGCTTCGTCACCGACGTACGAGTCCTTCTGTCCCATACCGACCATGACACCTTGATGTCTTGGACGGCCTACGATCGAGGGGAAGACGGCGCGTGGAGCGTCATCTCCGGCGAAACCGGCTTTGCACATACCGGATCCGTTGTCAACGACCAACGCCGCAACATCATCGTCACACATGATTGCTTTTTAGGTTGCTTACACTGCTGAAAAATAAAATAAAATTAATATTTAATTGTCCTTGCGGTACTTCACTAATCTCATTAAAAGCTATCGATCTTTTTTACAAGTAAAGCTTATAAGTTTTCCGTTTCTAACATGTTTTTATAGCCAATTTTTGCAGTTGAAATACGTAAATAAATAAATTTCAGAAAACTACTCGTGAAATTCGTTTTTAATTTCCCCGTAAAATTTCGAGCCGGCTCGAAATTCTTTTGGCAAATTAAAAAATTTTTTACGAAAAAAATACACAAATTGTTAGGACGGCGAGCAATTAACAATAATAATTTTATAACTTTAGGAAGACGAAGAAAAAATGTAACGTAACGCGAAAAAAATTCGAATTTTCCGCAATTTGATTTATCAAAAAATTTTGTAAAAACTTTGGTTTTTGCAATTTTTTTCTAAATAAACTTTTCCGATTTAATTTAAATTATAACAAGTTTGAAAAAAATGACCATTATTCGAATTGAAATTCAAAAAACCGACCGACCAACTTAAAAATTTTCAAATAAAATCACCGCAAGTATTGAAAAAACTCCAAAAAAATGTAATCCAAAAACGCACAGATAAGCTTTCACTTTGCAACAATAAAAACTATTTCAAACACTGTATACACTTCACTTTATATACTAACCTAATCAGACAGAAAGGACTCAGCTGCTGAGCTTATAGGCTGCGAGTGGCCCCATAGAGGTGTCCGAGCTGATTATATACTAAGCGCCGTGGCGGCTAGAAATAGTACGTAGCATCCATGTATGGAGTGCTAGGGGTAGCGACGCAGACGCATGGCGTCGTCCAAATAAGGCAGCTCTGTTGAAGCTGTAGGAGGCGCGCCGTGGCGGAATTTTCTCGTGCGACAAGGTGCAAGCCCTCCATAATAGTACCTCTTACCATAGTCGTCTTGAAGATAACATCATAACATAAAACTCAATTTTTAAATTTTTCTCGATAGAATATCGAGTCGTTTCCTTAAATAGAAAGTTACTTAACTACTTGGGAGTCGAAATTTTCGTTATTATGGCATTGAGGAGAGTTTTAAATCAATAATTTTGAGAAAATTAATTGAACCTTACAGCTATTTTCGTATTGCAATAAAGAGAGTGCTCTTTGTGCCACAGCAACCCCTCATTGGTGCCAAGTTTAGCTCATTTGCGTGTAATTCGTGCAGAAATTGAAAGATTCTCTTATATTTCATTTCGATCGTTGTTGCTACTAAAAATGATCGTTTCAAAACCACCCCCGCAGACTGACCTTGAAAGTCGAGAATTGTAATTACAGTCCGCAAATTATCATTTTTATACACATAATTTGATCCTTTTCTGTACATGTTGAAACGGTTTCCCAAATAAGTTGAACCGCTCGAGTGCCAATTTTTGTGACCCAAATTCTTCGACACCTTCCTAAATTCTTCCAACTTTTCAAAATTTATTGTACGGGGTCTTATCGACTCGTTCTAGCGTGGCCAAAAGTTGAAATCAAAAATGCTACCCTACATTTAAAAATAATTGATGGGGGCGCGTAATTCGACAAAAGGTACATAAAAATCAAATCTCGTCGATATTGCATCAATTTTACAGTTACGGTGGGCAAAAGTAGGAATACTTAAAAAATTGTCAAAATGCCAAGTTACGAATAAACTATTTACCTAATAGAAATAGATTATAGAAGTGTTGCAAGTAAATTTCAGTCGAGTGCCAGTCATCGTTGATGAAGTTAACTTTATTTTTTACTCTTGGCGTTTAATGTTTTTTGTACAAAAATTTAAATAAAAAAATATTTTAACTACCAGTATACTCTCATTTAAACGTTCTATTTCGTTTTAAATAAATTTTGTTCTTTCGTAAGTATAAGTTTTTTTTCAAACGTATACGAAAGAGGTATAGCTCGTCGAAAGACATAAGGGAATTCTCGCCATCTTAACAAATACAACTTTGTTATATTATTGTGCACAATTTCTACAACAATACTAATTTTTTTAAAGAATGTCAATAGAACGGTTGTATTGCTAATCAGTTGGATAGGCGAATTTCTGCCAGAATTTCCTTACATCTTATTGATACACTATACTAGAAATTCAACATAAGATTTAAACATTTTTTCGTGATCCAGTTAAAAATGTTTAATCGGACAACTAACATAATATTAATATTGTATCAAAATTTATTTCAATGTCTGTACCTACGTAACTTACTTGACAAACGCATTATCTTTGCCAAATAATGTTCAATTAACGTTTTAAATAATGATATATTGTGTAGTGTACGTAACAAGTGGTTTACAAAAATAAAATTTCACAACAAGCCGAGCCAAAAACCCCAATAAAATTTATTTTTATAAGTGAATGCCTTCCTTTTCGACCAATATCAAATTTAAAAGTAGGAAGTTGGGCTTTTTAGAATTTTCAAAAATAAATCAATCCCCGAATTATTAATATAAACTAATCTGAGATGCTCCTCTGACAGCGTAAAAGGCTCAAAACTAGTAACGAACTTATTACACCCGTTTGAAAACAAAAAAAAGTTTTTGACTGTCGGGCCGATATAAATATAAGATATAAGTTTTTCTGCAACATTTTATGAGTTTCAATCGCTCACTTTTTTGAAATCTGCAATACATATTTGGACTTAACTGGCACAAAAAATTATTTGTTTAAAAAATAGGCGTATGCTTGGTTTAGACTTTAGACTATTATTCTACAACGAAATAAAACTTTCAAAAATGCTCATAGGTGCTCGTACAAATGAAGCTTTAAAAGGTAGTGTGCTCGCATTTTCCAAATTAGCTCGTCGTTTCAAATGAGGCCGTGGCGAAACAACCACATGTCCAGATATGGATTTTCTTACCGAGTGAAACTTAACTGTTCTATCAACAGTCGCCTACATAAGCATTAGTTTTTTCACATGATGAGAAGATTTGAAGTACAGAATGTCGAGTTTGCAGAAGTTATTAAAAAACAATAATTTGGAATCATGGCCAGCTTCGTTCTTTCGACTCGATCTTTTACAATTGCAGCAAAAACTAAACGCGTTAGAAAAACCACTGATGTGGCCATAACAGGACTTTTCCGTACGCGTAGAAAGTATTTAAAGGAAATTAGAAATAGTACGCTCAGAAGCACTCCCGGATTTCCTAAAACTAAAATTATACGAGATGTTTCTATTTGAAATAGGAAGCTATCCTCATTTCCGGTTGAACTGAAAGTCAAAATATTACATGTTTGGTATCACTAAATAGCTAATTTTACAGTCTTCCAAACCACTTAAAATATACAGGGTGTTGTTTAAAATAGAAAAGCTGATCCCATTTCGGGTGTAACCAGAAGTTCAAATTTAACATGTTTGGTATCATTGGACAGCTAATCTTGGGATATTTTTTAAATCACAAAATATACAGGGTGTTTTCAAAAACTCGTTTTGCTTGCCTAATTGACCAGAAGTGTTTTTTTAATCAAAATTGTAACAAATAATAAAAATTTATGGAATAAACTAATATACCGACTTGCAATTACAAATTTTTGAAATATCGACTTTCAAAAAATTATAGCTCCGGATCTGCTAATAGCAAATGAACTCTAATGCCCTAAACTCAAAAATAAAGCTTGAAATATTTACCAAAGAAAAAAAATTTTGAAAAAAAGGCCAAGTTTTAAAGTTTTAGAAAACATTACAAAAATTCAAAGTTTTTTATGACACAGGTTGTGAAAGCCCAGATACTCAAGTGAATAATACCTAATAGTAAATGTAAAAAATATACTTTTGAATACTAATTGGATTGGTTCCTCTCATTTGTTCAAAATTTACAGGCATGGGCGCCTGCAAGGGGTGCAAACACGGGCAAATGACCCCTCTGGAACTTCTAAGACAAACTAAAAGCTCCCCTTCTTATCCCTATTATACGCCTATAGAGACTGCTACTTGAACAGTTTTTTTAGTATTACTCTTTCTCACTTTGACTACAGTAGACTCGCGATATAATGACTACTGACCTATCAATATAAATGGTGAACAAAAAACATTGAACACTATTTCACACTTTGTAGGTCAATGAATAATGAGAAGTTGGGATAATATTATTGAAAAAAATGATGAAATGTAAGATACATCCAGGTTCTGATGAGAATGAAAAATTATATTGGGATGTAAAAATGTCCAATAAAGATGGTTTTAGTTGCTGTTAATACGGTTATAAAAACCCTTTCGAAATAGTGAACCGCCCCAGTTTTTTTTCGTTCACTATCTTGCGAGTCTACTGTATTTTAGTTTTTGCTTACTTGCTTTTGTGAAACAACTTTTTTGGAGACACTGTCAATCGCTACTAGGCTGCTCTCGAACCTACAGGCCAGAAAAGGTGAAAAACGTCTCGTTAACTATCTTTTTTTTTAAATCTCGTCTTCACGAGTAAGTTTTTCACAGGTAACCCTGATCTCATCTCTACCAATTTGCCCATTTGAAAACGATTTGAGTACTTTCAGCGACCATTATGAGGTTTTCATCTTTCCGTGATCAAATATTTCTTTTAATAATCAAAGCCAGATCCCAGCATTCTAGATATGGAATCAAAAGGTGCAAAAATTTTTACACAATAATTGTAGATAAGTAAGAGACAAAATGAGGCAATGGGGGCGGGCGTTCGGGTGGTGGCGACATTCGGTAGAGTGGAACCAAAACTTGAAAAATCGTAATTTGTAAACTTTTATACTATATGGTCAAATAAAAACAATTTTTTGACATATTTATTAAGTAGATTCAAATTATTTTGTACACTAATATACAGATATTACACCTATTTGAAAAATATATTATTACACATAGCAATATTTCATATAAAAACAATTTAACGAAGGAAAATACTCATTACATTTTAAAAAATATACATCTATCCATTAATCGATATATCCATCTTGCAACATTTAAAATTACTATCAAATACAAAAATAATTTGTATGAAAACGTAACGAGTATTAAGACCTTCTCTAAATATCGAGTGACTAGTAGAATCACAAAACCTAATAAATTGCAACTAAAATTTTGAAACGTAATTAAATTAATAAGTTTGTCAAAATCATACAAAATATAAATACTTAAAACGAATATTATTTAAAATAAATTGTTTTTTAAATGAATCACATAATTTAATGCAAGTTGCAATATAAATCTGATAATGGGAGTATGAAAAAGAACACATTTAGATGGAAATTGTACCTTATTACATCAATAATTTAACACGAAATTTACAGTATTTGGAATGATTTTTTAAATTACGAAAAAAAACATTTAAAATATTGCAAAAGAAATTAATACTAATCAATTTAAAATCATTAAAATACTAATATTTACAATTTACTTATACGAAATAAATTTTTTTAATAACAATCATTCAATCATATTAAACTTAATTCGTTTTTTGTTTAAATCAATAAATTTGATCGGTTTTCTTTTACTTTTGCGGTACATTTCAAACACCAAAACGGTTCAAAATCGATTACAAAAAATTCAGGTACATATCGACGTCGAACAGACGTTTGATCAAAACTTTTTTGAACTACAAACGTCTGATCCAGTACCAGGGTGCCTTATTTTCACAGATAACATGAAACACAATTCGCGTTTACTACAATCAGATATGAGTATTAAAACGTACATAGGAAAGATATGCAACATTGAAATTCACGTAGAAATATCTCTTGAAGACTTTTTTAAACTGCGGAGACTTGCGTTTCTTCATCATCTACAAAAAGAAAAAAAAATTTATTATTTCAATCAATTCGAGACTTGGGTCCTTTTGGGTGTTATTTAAAAAAAGATAAAGTTACGATGAGCTTTTGAAAAGAGAAAATATGGAGCTTGCTTATTGTATTTGTATCTATTTGATGTTTGAAATCTGAAACGCACATACAACTAATAGGCCAAACAGTTTACCTCGTTAATCTACTAGATAGGCCAATCAACGAAGGTTTCATTATAGAAATAATTGAAGGTAAGCTACAATAAATTTTGTTTTGTTAGACCATCGTACCACCGCATTGGGAAAATCATAGGTATGCAAAATGCATTTTGTGAGTATCTTAATTTAGGTTTCCTTTAGAGCAAAATCTCAAGTTATCGAAAATAAAGTAGATTATATTGCCTACAAAAAAGGTCTGGCGTTTTTGTTTTCTAAGTCAATCGGTTGCAGAGTTACAGACGTAAGAGAGCGCTTTACACCGGATGCCCAGAGCCAGCTATAATTTATAACATGTACTAGAGAGTTGGTTAAATTTGCTAAATTGAGCAGAATTAAAAACCAAATTTAATGCCGTTTTAATATTTTGGCAGTGTTGCCAACTTTTGAAATTGTTAAAAAAAATATCTCCCTAACCGTACAAGTTTTCTTTGTCGTAACTTTAAAAGTTGGCAAAACTGATCGTCTTGAAAATCTGCCCAATTTTGCTAATTTAGCCAACATTGTAACTCTAACAATAGCCAAGTTTCCAACAGTAGCATGATCGATTTTTATCACTTTGTACATATAGAGCATTTTTACGGCTGTAACGATGCAACCGATCGATCTACAAAACAAAAGAATAGGACTTTTTTTGTAGGAAATTTACGCTTCTTTATTTTTGATAACTTGAGATTTTGCTCTAAAGCAAACCCAAACTGAGATATTGACGATTATTCCCAAAATGGTGGCCAAATTCAGAACCGATAATTATTTCGACTTTAAAGGTTCAAATAAATCGATTTCCGGCTGCCCCCAATTACTTCCACAATAGGCTCTTTAAAACGCCCTCTCGGCTGGCCAAACAAGTCGATCAATCTAAGCCAAATAGGCTGTATAGTTACTATAAAAAAGCAAAATAGCAAAAAGCGTAATCGCGACTCGAAATTCTAATCGTAACTAATAATAAATATCGTTAGTCATTAGTCTTATAATTATTGGGCGTTTGATAACACACACTTAATACAACTTGGTCTCGATACAAAGGAAGGGAGGAAACAAGCACTAACTTTATTCGATTAAAACAACAAACCCTTTTTTTTGAATAGGAAACACCAAGTGCTTTTGCAATTAAAAAAATTTGTCGATAAGTCCTCTGTTAGTAAGTAATTATTAAATAATCAAACAGAAATACCTAAGTCACAATTTTGTGTCAGTCTCAAGTCTTGTGTAGTTTAGATATTAAACCATGACAATGAGAGAATCTTTGTCGCATAATACTGATTCAGTAATGGTCTCAGTCATAACAATGTGGTAAGTTTTACGGTTGTTTTTACCATTATCTGTCATTTATAAATACAAACGTATTAAAAACAAAATTTTATTTTATGAAATGAAAGATGAAAACTCACCGTGATCTGTATCTGGATCTGTATGATAATGATAACCTTGTGTTACACCTTCGTGCGAATGTGCTCGACCTAGTCGATGTAAACGAGCCATTTGTGCGGCTACGCTATAAGCAGGAGGTTGTTGTCTTCGACCAGGACCTAATATCACACGTAATGTAAACTAATTTTTTTGAACGTTTTTTCTTTTGTAAGTATACTAAAACTCCTTACATGCTAGATGAAATTAAAAATAGGCTCTATAAATTAAATTTAAATTGTCGGTAGAGTTGACACTCGTTTTTTTGACTTCATTTTAGTTTTCTACTACAAAAACGATAATTATAAGAGTCGAGTAGAGAATAATCGGGGATTTAGAAGTCACCACCACTTTTTGTGACGTCAGTATCGAATTAGGATAGCAGGGGGGTTGCCTAGGACGCTAAAAATAAGACCTACGACGTCACAAAAAGGGTCTAAGTTCTAAGTCCCTCATTTTTCTCTAGTAAATCCAAATTCCGTTGGAATTTCCACATTTTAAGACAGTATTATCATATTATTGATCAAACTAATGCTCACTCTACCGACATCGAGAGAAGTGTATAAAAATTTAATAAAAATGCTACATCTGCTTCATAAAGTGAATTTGCTAAACTTCTAGTACTAATAAACTTCCACATGTAAATAGAAAGGTCCCAAAGTGTGCATTTTCAGTAATGAAGATTGAACGGTTGAACTTCATTTTAATATCCTTGAATTTCATAACCACAGTTATGATGAGAATTTTATACCCACGCAAATTAATTAATGCCAAAAAGTAACCATTTTTCCAAATGATGACTAAACTCTATGCTATTCCCGTACGTATTTGTGTAATTTCTTTGGAGACCTTCTAACATTTCTATTTAATAATTTAATTATGGAAGTTTGAAAGTACAATTTTTAAGTTTCGCCAATAAATTAATTCTAAAAACGCAAGTTGTTCTTATACAAGATTAAAGGCTAAATTGCTTATAAGAAGTAAAGTCGTAAATGAAATCCCAAATGAGGTAAAGTAATAAAAGTGTTTGTAGTAAGTGAGTCCAAGTGCACTGATCTTGCTTGCGAGCAATAATTAAACATAACAAGCACAATACAAAAAACACAGGCAAAAAAAATGTAACTAAAAGGCAAAGCATTCCAAAAAAGGCTGACTTACCATTGCGCAAAGCATTGGGCAAAGGAGGCAACACGGCCACAGCATGAGGGTAGGGAGGGATAGCACCAGCACGGGAATACCATCCTACCACCACAACAGACACAAACCATCTTACAAATTGTACAAATTGCATGCCACAACATAATTTCAACAATATTTTCAAATTACTTATTAATACATCAACTTGTTCCTCTTATCGATTATTTTAAAAAACTATTTTTATAAAGTAACGGTTGAGTACAAGAAATAATTGAGCAAGTTTGTTTATAGATAGATTTATGAGTAATAAAAAAACTATTGAGACGGTTTAGCCAACACTTTCTTGGCTTAAACGTTAACATTTAAATTTAAAAACAAAAGCTTTAAAAAGGATCAAAAAATTGGAACGATTCTCTAAAAGTGATTTGGTTCTGTAATTACCTATTAAGGCCAACTTATTCAAGAACACAAGTGGGTCAATTTAAAGATTTGTTGTGGTTGTTCCTAAAATTAATCCCACCACATTTCGAATTTTTTTAAACATTTACGAACGTTCAGGCTAAAATTAAGCGACAGGTACACTTTTTCAGCTGCGCGCCGCTTCTAACCTTCTAAGGAGCTCTCTCAACATACGAGAAACGAGAAGAACGTACACAGTATACATGCCAAGTGGTTAGATTAATTTAAAGTCGCTCCAAACAACGGCTCTTCTTAAAAATATTTATGTAGTAAGTACTCCATTTTGTAATTAGAAGAATAATTCCAACATAACGTACTTTTAAACGCCCTGTACAATGCCTCATACGAGACGTGGGGTAACATGACTGTGCTTTGCTATAAGTAGAGACAGTTAGTTAAATGAGCAAAGCGGTGCAGCCATATCGCCAAGAAAACAATGAAAAATAATTTTACACGACCAACAGGCTTTTCGCCAATTACAACTCTTTTGTAGGTTCCTTCTGAAAGGCACGACTTGATTGTTTTCTTAACACCACATTAATAAACACCAAAAGCTGCACTACTTTACCCATAAAATCAAACTTCTATATTCACTAATAAGAGAAAGAGCCAAGTTATTCCATGTCCCATTCGAATACAAAGCTTAAAATTAACTTTTTAATTTAACAATCCCAAATATTTACAAGATGACGCATCAACAACAAAATATGAAAAAGAATTGTATCACATACCTGGTAAAGAAGGCGGATGCCTAGAAGGACTAGGACACCGAGGTTGAGTTTGATAAGAATGTGGTAAGCCAGCAGATCCATCACCAGAACTGTTGGTGCTATGCCCAGAATCGGAAGAAGCCACCGAGCCTGTACCAACAACATGCGGCATTCAAGTACATGCTCAAGAAATAGATTTCGTAGTGGGTGTATTCAAATTTATTTTATAGGGTGCAATAAAAAAATATTTTTAGGACCAAAAAAAATACGTTTCAATAAATAATCAACTTTCAAAATAAAGAAATTAGTGCACAACTTGACGTTCGCAAGTGCTACTATAGATGAGAAAAATTGCTCCTTACATTACAAAATATGATTTAAATAATAGCGATATCAATTACATTAATTAGGGGGTAAATACTGTATTTACAAAAATGTTTCAAATATCGAAATTTAAAAAAAACGTACCTGAAGTTAAAGTTTTTCTAAGAGGTAGATTACTGAGTGACGTCACACTACTGCTTTCGGCAGATAGAGCAACGGAGGGAAGGGGTGTAGGCGTATCAGAGTGTGATCTTTCGTGCATTGCCCGACCACCAGCACCACAACTGCTCGAGCTACCGTAACTCGAATAACTTCCTATAAGAAAATTTAAATTTGAAACTGAAAGGAGTGCCTAACGGCTTAACGTAAAAATAGAAAAGTGCAAAAATTTGTTTACTCAACTTATTTGGAACATTTTAAAGCGAGAATTTTAAAGAAGTGTAATAATTTTTATTTACCAGTCGAACTAGGTGCTCGTCGAACTATGGGACTTGGTTGGGGTCCGTTAAAGCCATGAGGTAAAGGAGGTTGTCGAGGTTGGTGCGGTCTGGTTTTATTTTGTTCCGAAAGTGCTAATAGTTTTCTAACGGCTTGTGGCGACGCCGAGCCTACAAATAATTTCGGCTTCAAAACTTGACTCACTCATTCGTGCTTTAAACTTACCGAACTTGGCAGTTGTGGGTTTTCTTTCGTCGCTGGTACTACTCGTACTGCTAGTAGTAGAAGGTGCCGGAGATGCGTGACGTTTGCCTCTAGGACCAGTAGAACTGGCAGTACTCGCACTAACAGTATTTTCGCATTCTATAGACATCTCGTGTAAGCGCGATTCGTCGGTCACAACTTGCAAGTTGTTGAGGTAAGCTTTAACTCTTCGCACCATTTGAGATTCTTCAAACATTTTCTTTGGGTTGGGTACGGCCGCTGATTTTTTTCTTCTTTTAACGGTGTTTTGATTTTGGGGATGGTGTTGGGAAGAGCCGGTGGTTAATTGATTTAGAGCGACCATCGCGTTACTAGCAGGCTGTCCGCCCAATTCTAACATCGTTAATAAGTCGTAAGGACTACTACACATATTGCTGAGCCCACGTACTTCTTTAGCTATCATGCGGAGTTTTTCGAAATTTATTAGGCCTTCGACTAAAGAATCGTTTCCCAAGTGTATAAAAGTGAGATCCTTTTTAACTACTGGGTAGAAAGGAATCTAAAAAAGCAATTTTAGAGATCGTTCCGAGTAATACTAAGAAAACGTACGATTGGAGGTTGATTTTGCTCGGCACTAACAAGTTGTCTATATTTACTCATGTTTCTCGAAGGATCCATAAGTTGTTGTAATTCCGAGAAGAGTCGTTGATATTTACCGGGCAGCTTATCCCAACTTTGCCTCAATCTCGAAACGGCACCATGACCCAAACCACTTATTATCGCAAACATAGAGTTGAAATTTTTACACTCCTTACATTGCCCTGTAAAAAAACTTTACAATACCCCCCTTGCAACTTTTCGAATAAAAACTCACGAGCAACTTTAACGAACTGTTTGATTATTTTCATACGTCTCACAGGGTTGTGCTCGTTACAAACTTCTGTTACAACCCAAAACATTTCTTTGTTGACCAAAGCGGCAAACTGTTCCAACATAGGTTGGCCGTACTTCGATCGTAATTCGAATAAGTCGTCGATGTATTCGGTCGACTCGATTTGCCTAAAAATGCTGAAGTCTTGTAACGTCAGTTGAATTGCCACTTCGACGGCGTTCAATTGTAAAAAATGCACGGCGCTTTCTCTAACCAACTCGGGCGCTAATTCATCAGGTACGAGAGTTTCCGTAATGCCGTTTGTTTTCAAATAATAACGACTACTAAGGCCAATTCGTTCTGCAAGGTTTTGTAACTGATCCGGTAAACGGCGTTGTTTTATTGTTTGATTGTCGGTGACGGATACTTCGCATAAGCTAAAATTATTACTGCTCGGATCCGTCATGCCGAATTCTTGTAACGCTAACATGACTACTTCGTGTGCCGTCGTTTCTTTATGAATTAAGAAGTACTTGTAGCTTTGATCGGGTCTATATACCTAGAGAATTTAATTATTGCAATTTTAAACTCTTTTTAGAACGAATGATACGAGGTGCCGTTTGGGACACTGTTTTTTAGTAGGATTTTGGTTTTTGCCTTCGGGTCGGGGGACAAAAATGTCTTACTTCCCTCCCTAGTAACGTAATATACTATTTCAACGCTTATGCTCATCTGGACGTCCTGTATATATTTTTTTAATGATTTATGAACAAAATTTACGTTTTAATTCAAAAAATAATGTCCCAAACGGCGCTATACCTATAGATTAAACTTACTTTTAGTACGTGCTCAGGAAAATCATCTCTCCTCAAATCGTCGTAACAAATCGACATCAAATCGGGATTACTTTGAGAATGATAGAGATTTGATCCTAAGACCGAAACAGGTTGAACATTGTCCACCTGGTCGATGCCCATACTAACACTAAAATAGAAGCCGTTAAAATCAAAAACTGAAAACATAAATCGACGCTCTTACTTAATTAAGGTTTTTGGTAAAATATTCATTTTCATAAGCGCCTTCTGAAGTCTCCGTTTAGGCCCAAGTGTCATAAAACTTTTGCTACTTTTACTATCTTTTTGAGGACTATTAATACTAATGGGTTGAGAACAAGGTATTTCGGTACTTAACATTAAATTTCCGTCTATACTAGACAATCTCGCTCTTGGATCAGGTTGCAGTTTTGATATTTCAGAAGTTTTTCTACCTCTAGGTCGAGGCGAATTATCGGGCGTATTCAACATCTCTTTAAAGTGCAACAAGTTCGACTTAACGGTTATACTCAAGTGAGTAGTCCCGCGCAAAATTTCCATGGCACGAGTGTGACTGACGTGCTCGAAACTTTGTCCGTTCACTTCGAGTATTTGATCTCCACGTTTCAACCCGACATCCTCGGCCTTAGATTTTTTATCAACCTAAAATTCACAAAATAACGACACGGCTTAAAACGCAAGTTTGAAAGAACTCACTTTTGAAATAAAAATACCAAACTTTCTCTCGAAACCACCGAGTATTTGGAAGTTTAACGGCTCGTCACGACTCGATCTAGCCAAGACGACGTTTCTAATTCTAGCTTTAGCCGCACAAGCGATATTTAAGAGCCTCAACTGACCGGTCATTTCTTCATTTTCCAGACCTTGTTCGAAAGTTTCTAAAAATTCTATCATATCCGGATCCGTTTCAAAGTCCGTAAAGTGATTGTTCACCCAAAGTAAAACAACTCGAGTGACGCGATCTCTAACTTCACGATTTTTAAACCAGTCCAACAATTGATTAGCAACGTGCAACGAACTGGGAATAAACATTCGATGAGTGAGCAAAAAGTCTTCTACGTAAGTTGGATCTGTTAAGGAATTCTCTTCTATAAGCTGAAACATAAGGCGCTCGGACGTGCCCCTTATCACGACGTGGCCTCTACGACTACTTTGTGGCTCCATAGAACCTCTCAATTCTGTAACCATAACAACTTTGCCATCTACTTCGTGCCGCCTCGTATTCTCTTCTCCTTGATGTAAAATTCTAAAATTGCTCATTAGACTCGTTTTTGAAATACTTAATCGAAACGGATTTTTACCTGTAGTAGTCGCTCTGGGTAATACACACAAATTGGCAATCGTCACATTTAGTTCGCATAACTCCTTTGTGATACAACTTATCCATAGTGGGAAGAATTCCAAAAGCATCTCCCACCGTGAAAGACTGAGTTTCTTGCCCCACATTGGCAACATCGACGCATCCGTTTATTAATACTGACCACGAATCCAACTCTTCTCCATCGTTCATAACAATAGTACCCGCTTTCTCGACAACGGCAAACACCATAACAGAACAAAGAGCCCTACGTACGGCTAAAGTCATGTTAGTGAAGGCCTTTAAGTGTTGAGTAAATTCTAACAAAGATTCGACGTCATCTTCGGTTCTATCTGCAGGATCCCTTTCTAAACAGTCTCTTACTCGGTCTCGAACTGTTAGGCTCTGAAATTAAAAAACAAAATGATATTAATCTTGCGATTTTAGTTTTAATGCGTAAACTCACGTCCATGCTTTCCGCCAAATCGTCGTCTTCATCACTATCCACGATACTCTCGACAAGACCCGTGAGATCCAGTTCGTCTCCGTCCAATTCGGAATGGTTGGAGGCCATTGTATCGGAACCACTGTAGGCCGAGCTTGTATCTGACGAATGTGAACCACGACTGCACTTATGGTGCAGACCTGGTCGTGTTAATGTCTGACCATACTAAAATAAGGCGGTAAGAAAAAATAAATTTTGTTAATAACGGCTACTTACAGTATCATCAAATATTATATTAGTGTTTCGAAACTGGGAATAATCCATGATAGGAGATTGCTGAAGCCTGTGATTTTGCTCTATATCTGGATAATCAATCTGCAAAGAAAAGCGCCAAATTAGAACTAGGCCAACTAATCAACTTCTAGAAACCCCCACGGAATTAATTTTATTATATTTATGTTTATATACCTCAGGTTCGATGATGGAATTGGGGCAGGATAACGATTGAACGCGGCCTCTTATTCTCCTCAAAGAAACTTTATCGAGACTGTTGTACGCCGAACTACGACGCCTTAGTCTTATAGACGCTGCCGAAGCTCTTCTCATTAGAGGTTTATCGCGTTTCAAGTTATTTTTTAAAGTGTGTTTTAACATTTTTACTTTTGTTTTATGTTTTGAAAGTGAGTTAGAACACGAGTGTAAAAAGATCTAACACTAAGCATTTAATTTCTCGTACATTCCATCTTATATAAATAGGCGTCCGTGGCGCGCGTCTGGAAATTTAAAGCTCGCTACTCGAGAAGTAAAAAAGTTAAAAATTGAAGAACGTTGAAGTGTGATTTATTTGCAAAAAAAGTAGGAGGCGATATTGTATTATTTTATTCTCATTTTCTTAAGTTAACATATTGGGTGGGTGGGTTGGTCGATACGTTTCTCAAGAGATTTTTACTTTTAGGATGAGAAATTCAATATTACATGTTGGGAAGTTGAAATTGATGATAATTCGATAAAGTTATTATTAAACCTTCGAGACAAATGCCCTCAAAGCAACAGTTTTAATTTAATAATGGAGTTGGAAAAATGTTATTAATTAAATTTCAACTTTCGGGTTCGTAATTTATTGAAAAGATACACACAGAACAGAATCAACCCATAAATATAAGTGGACAGGAAATGCCCTCCTCTTACAACAAAGATAATTTGGGAATCACTTTCAAAGGAGAGAAATGGTTTCATGAAAATATGAGTCGAATGGCTTCGGTTTGTTTTCTAAACATGTGTGGGGGAGGAGCGCAGTAATATGCAAGTCGGGTACGTGGATGAAGGTGTCAGTTTTTTCTCTTTTATCTTTGCAAAAATTATTAAACAAAACGAATCGAAAAAGGACCTACAACCACATTCGTTTGACTGCTGGAACAACATTTTCTCTGCCAAGTATTTCCCCTCAACGCTAAGAGAGAAAAAGTACAGCCATGAGCGATAAAAAAGTTTTATTTTGGACTTTTTTTTAGCATTCATTACCGAACTCAATGCAATTCAACGGTTTGTGGATACAAACTACCCTGTATAAACTAATTTTGTTGTAATTGACACGCCAAAGCTATAGAGATACAATATTTATGTAATTTTCCGACTCGCCTGTGCTAGTCCATTCTGGGACTGGAAAGTGGAAAGTAACGTAAAAGTCATTTGACCTCTGCATTTCAAAAATTGTTAATGAGTTTATCACAAATTCTATTGTTATCACAGCGGACGCGGAAACGAGAAATATTAAAAAACTGAACTGAAAATTTAAAATTGTTTGTGAAAACACAATTTTTCAGGAGCGACGTTAATAAATATTTTTCGCGTATTTATGTGAATTGCGTAAACTCAGGTCGAGGTCACTTTACATGGAAATGTGTAATGATCTAATGATGCCTAATTGTTGTATAGCATTCGTACACTTTAAAACCGTACAGTGTGGTTAACAATGGAATTTGAACGCGCCTCTTATTCACCAAATGTGGGTCAAAATTAAAATTCAAAAAATAATATACCATTATTGGACTTCCGAATGGACTTTATATCAAAAATGAAGAAATTACCTTACTTTATTTCAAATCAAAACAGTGTGCACCCAAATTATTATTTTTTTTAATAAAAAAATTCAATATTCGTTTGTTGAGCGCCCACACAAAATTTAAACAGCACACCTACTAAAATATTGCAAATAAATACCACTCAATTTGTTATCAAAACAAATTCGTAAAGTGAAAATTACTTTAAATAACAAATAATCCCACGATTTATTTATAAACCAATCAATAATATCTTTATAAAAATAAAGGTCGGGTCATAGTAATTAGTACACATTTTTTAACAACAAAATTGCACACATTATTTAAATTAACACACAATTTAAATGGTTCATTCACTAGAGACGACTGTGGCACTAAGTTAGTGTAGCCAACCGCCAAGATCGACAGGAAGTCGGTCTTTCCTGTTCACAAGTCCCGGCTTTGATATACTATTTTTGACACAAAAATAGGATGCAAACCGAAAGATTGCATTTGCTAAGTATGTCGTACTACTACACGCATTCCTGGGGTCCACAAAAGGCCTAAGGTGTGCACAATATTTTAAAAAGTGCAAATTTGAATTATTGGTCTTATTCCGTCTGATGGAGACTGCCACAGTCTCGTTTCTACGCTCTCACCCACATCTTTTCCTTAGCATTTTTACATGAAAATGAGAGTAAAACTTTGGGCAAGGTATATCTCCATTTATTTATATAAAAGTATATAAAGGAAAAATTTATAAGGATGGTTTGATTGAATAATATTTGTGTGTGAGTTGGAACTTGGAACACTCTGTATTTGTTAGATAAATGTAAACGTAGGCCAACGCAGGCCGTAATTGGAAGAAAAAACATTTATTTCGAATTTATCTGTCAAATTTTCCAACAAGCGACAAGAAAGGTTATTTTACACTCCACATTTATCAAAAAAAAGCAACCCACCTCAAAACCAACCTACATAAATAAAAAAAAAACGTTAATGGATATTTATCGCCATGTTGCTTTCATTTTTTCTTAATAATTCAACATTAGCCTGATTACATCCCCAAATTACCAAAGCTCCACGAACTCGCATTACCTAATTATTATTTTAACGCCGTTCCGTCAGTAACAATGGTGGCGATTTATCTTGATTAGTAATTTACCATTAAATCACAAAAAGATAGCTAATCCCGAAATTCTACAATGTATACAGGTCGGCTTAAAAGCTTTTCCCCAACACCTACCGCACGCATAAATCAAAATCTGCCACGCGGTATCGATTTCCAAATTAAAACGAAAAATAAAAAATAATATATTCAAAATTTTACTTCATTAATTCCTCCCTCAATTAGAAACTCCCAAACTCATATTCGAGTTTGACGAAGTTTATTATGGTGGCAGCAGCTTTTAACATAGGAGACGTGTCGCGCTTTGTCAAATGATGTAAAGTTTCCAAGATGAAAGAGATTTATGAACTAGAAACATTAATGGTTTGTTGTTCATCAAAAGCTAAAGCAAATTCGCGATTATTATACTATTCAATTTTAATTCTAATAGATAATCAGATTTTGAAAAAATGGGCAGACTTTGTACAGAAGAAAACCAAGCCCCTTTGTTGAAATTTGCATTTCACGTTTTAACAAGAGTGGTATTCAACGTGAAATCAAAAATATTGGTCGTTTACTTGGCGGTTGAGCGCCTTGTGAACCAGCCTTTCTTACAAATTTAAATAAGCAAGGTGAGTAAAAAAGAGATGACTCCTTCCTTATACGAAGTCCATAAGACATTTATTCAATAGATAGCTCTAGGTTACCTCGGCTGTAAGAATATGGGCATGGTACTGTGACTACGTCGCGTTTGTGAGACGCTTCTACATATTCTGTACTTCCACACTTCACTAAGACACCCTGTAGATATGGTTTGCGTACCTAAAAGACGTATTAAACAATTTAAAACTCGACAAAACCGTTAATGTGAACCGAAGCGCAAATAATAATTGCTTGAGGTGCCTAAAACTTTTGACGGTCTTCCATTTCAAAAAAAAACAAAAGATGTGAAGATTTAAAAAATTCGCTTCGCACGAAAAAATAAAAAATGAAATATACAGAGCAATAAAATAATTGTGAACGAGGCTTTTTTTTACGTTCCGCCTAAAATTGCTCCGCGAAGAGCCGGAATTATTTATTCGGGCGTTTCTAAACCTGGTTTTATGTTTTATTCCTTGTAAAAGATTTAGCAATCAAGAAGTAACCTCCATAAAAGTCTTACGACAATCTGAACGAGCCTTTTACGGCAAATAAAGAACACATTTGTTTATAGCCAAAAAAATTTATGTTTAAATTGCACGATTTGGACATGAAAAACTGAAGTGCGGAAACGAAAAAGTTGGTATTTGTGAACTAGTCAATATAATGCAGCTAGTGTGGCTAGCACTGCCCTTCTAACAGCCTACTTAACTATTACTGTAACTACACGAGAGGTCGAAACGTCACATTGATGGTTGATGCAACAGAAGCTTTTTATTTCGTGGTCCAGCCATTTACAAATACTTTCTAATTAATTTAATTTGAAAAGTTAAATAGATAATATGACAAGTAAATGACAGAAAAACGATAAAAGTTAAATTAGTCATTGTCATTGATATGACAACGACTAACCATCCGAACAATTTTTCCATTACCTTCTCTTCTACCCTTTCGACTTTTTGATAGCTGGATTTATCATCGTCCTAAAATAATATTGCCACGAAATGAAATTACGAGTAAAAACATTTATATGATTATATTTCCACTCATATATCACCTGAACATACATAAAAGCTCTAACCCTCACTCACTCATTTACGATCAAATATACGGCCGCAAACCACAGATGAACTAAAAAAGTTAAAAATGAAGTGGATTTTAGTCGTGCTGTGGAAGAAAAAGAACGTGAGAATGGTAAACCTCAACAGCGCCTGTGGTGCGAATAGTACTACACAACGTATGTACAACGATATGCCCAATATGGGAAAAATTCAAAATTTTCAAAAATAAGCTTTTTACGTTCAATTGTGACATCGGTGTTGTTGACTAACTTGGAAGTTGCAAGACACTCAAGTACCACCCTGTAACGTACATTTGGTACAAATTACCACAAGCGTCCAAATTAAAAGAGAACAAAAGAATAAATTATTGATCAGCACGAATTAGCCAATTTTAGGTAACTCCCCGTTAGGTTATTCAAAAACAAACCGTTAATAATTAACACGCGAAATTAGCATTTTATTAATTCGGATCAATTAAACAAAAAATCAGTTCTTTAATTACGTAATTATGGAGACTCGATTTAAATTTTGATTCGGATTAAAAGTTTTATTCGAACCCTCTAAAACAGAGAGAGTATAAAGTACAAACTTATCTCATCTAAACTAAGTGGGTGGTTTAAAATTTTATATTAAACAAACTTTACTTTTGACAGAGAAATAAATGTGGTAAGAATAAAAAAAAGAAGTGCCAAAAACGTCAACTTGGAAGAAATTGTTAAAATATTTAAATAACATTTTAAATTGCCTCGAAAAGGTTAACGTATTCCACTTTTTTTTATTTAAAAAAATTACGTAAAATCCTTCTAAGCTCAGTTGTTTAATACTGAATAAATTTTATGTTTTTAATACGAGAAGAAACAATTGAAAAAACATCATTTTAATTTAAAACCAAAAATTTAAATTGAGTGTGTGTGTGAAAACTCCAATTAGTGTCCAATTGTGAAAAAATCATGGGTGAATGCGATGGAAACTACACAAGAGGTGGTGTGGTGCAAAGGGCATGAAGGAGAGCAGGTGGGAAGTTTTGGGTCAATATTCGCTTTTTCTCAAGAGCCACCAAAACACTCCTTCAAATTCTTCATTCAGGACCCCTTCTTTCTACCACTTTATAAGACTGTGTGTCTCACCAACTACTCCTAGGAGGGTTTGGAATTTGCATTTTGCACAACACGGTGTCGTCTATTTAAATACGCCCGAAGGGTATGCAATTGCACGGCCTAAGTGCTAACGTTGCTTCACACGTCCCTACTATTTAGATGTTTAAATGGTCACTAGTACTACGCACAAATCCGGATTATTGAAGCAAAGTAAATACTGCGAAAAATGACAAGAGTCGCCCAAAATAATATCAGAATATAACCGCAACAGGATTAGAGAAAATTTCCCGCATATAAAAATGAAATTAAGTTATAATTAGATTACACAATCACAGATGAAAACACAAACTTTCCTTAATAGTTAATGTAACCCAAAGGATTCCTGCGGTATTTAAGCTCGAGTTAACTAATTGTTTGAAAGTATAGTGGGCGTATTATTAAAACGGCAACAAAAAGAGAAACAGCCGCGTATTCGTGAAATTAATCTTAATAGACTAATTTAAATAATAAATAATGAGAGGGTAAGTTACATAGGCATCTGCAAAATATGTAGGTGAAAGGTCACAGGTCAGAGTAAGTTCATCAAGCGTTGCTAGGCTACCTGTGAGAAGACATTCCTCGCCGTTACATTTATTCCGCCCTCTAGAAATCGTCCTTTATAATCGAGATACTTGATAAAACCGACACTACGACAGATTACCAATATCCGAAGGTAATTGAAAATTAACTCGGAATTTACAATTTTATTTTTAATTCAAACAAAATTGGCCGCTAATTACGGCAAGAAATCGATGAAAGTCGTTAATGAGTTCCCGATTAGAATAATTGTTGAAAAATTAAAATGAGCGAAATATTTTAAATTCTTTAATTTATACAGGGCGAGTTACTCACTACTCACTAGTCACAACGACAAGGTTCAAAAATATTACGTACTACGAGTATACAGGTCGTTTGGTTTCAGAGTTGCCAGCCTAACTGCATCTTCGGTAATACTAGAAATGAGGTTTTCGATTCAGCATACCAAAGTTAGGTTAGGTACTTCTTACCAAACGCCCTGTATACTATTACCACAAAATATTTTTAAGTCACGGGCGATACAGTGAATAACAGTTTTGTCTGAGCTTTTTTCGCGCGAGCCGCTTTAGACCTAGTAATGCATCTCACGAGACCAAGAGCCACCATGTATACTGTATAATCAAGTGCAACAATTAACAAAACTTTTTATTATTTCCCGCGCGATTTCAATCGTATCAGTAATAAAATAACAAGTGCACACATTGCACTTGCATTTCCTGTATGTAAACAAGGAGTACATTATTGTTACAAAGTAAAATGGCCGTCCTTGTTAAATTCGCATAAATAATTAATAACTGAAAACAATAACAAAAATCTGTTATTAGGTAAAAAAAAAGTTATATAACATTGAATGTTACTAATTTATTAAATATGTAGGTACGTATACGTTGTAATTACATAAGATTTTCTCTTCCTGGTAAATTTTATTTTATCCACCCCATTTACGCCTCGTAATAATAGCAATAATTCATTCGCGTTAATTAAATTCAATTAAATGTAATGACGTTCTTCAGTGGCGGATTTGATAAATTTTTAGTCGCCCGATAAATCATGCTTTTAGTACGTTTCGTAATTAAATATTTAAATGATCCTTGAACTTCTTCTTCTCGATGTTTCAAAAGCCACGTTTCAGCCCGGGGTTTATAAGAAAAGTAAAAGACATAAATTACTCGAGTTTTATCATATTGCGAGAAAACAGCATCGAGTAGCAGCTAAACCAGAAACACGCGATGGACCATTTTGATAAACGAATATCAATATTTGGTTATATTGATAAATATGAAATATAGAATAGAACTAACTTCAATATTGAAAATGTATCGATAAAATCGACAAATCAATGAAAATCCCATCTAAATAGTGAGGCTATGCGGATCCTACCTCAATTTGAATATTCCGCGGAATATCAAAAACTGAGGTAGGATCCGCATAGCCTTACTACTCAGCTCTAGTTAAAAAGTGTGAATGACGATGCTTCAGTGCTTCAGTGGTGTACAAGATTAAAAGGTTGAAAAAATGCAACTTGATAACTACGCTATGTGCTACCACCTATCACACATCTCGAGAACATCGATAATACTGCCACAAGGGGGCTATGATAGACAACTGGAAATTTATTTTACTTACGTTTTACGACAAAACTTCAAACCTGCTACTTTCAAGGCGCATTTTGGTGTTCTGTAGTGGGCACTTTCAAGAAAGCATGTTAACAATAATTTTCCCATCCTTAACGAGCCCAATACACGGAAAATTATAAATATAAATAAATCGGAATTAAAAACCAAAATCGGTGTCACTTGACCGCATTTACACATTGTTCATCATCACTAACGTGATGATAACAATAGTTGGCGTCATTTTAAGAATTCTGCGTTATAAATGATAAAAACGTGATGAATAATTGATTATTAATAATTTGTAATCTACTCGTAATTACACTTCTCTATTAGTTCTGTTTGTCTCTCCCATCATCCATTAAAACAAGCGAGTGATGTTTGAACAACCCACGGACATGTCTATTACTTCGATTTGAACAGTAGATAGGTAAACACTAAATAATTTATCAATAATTTTTATTCGTTTGCCCCACATCACTTTTCACGATTACGATTATCGATGGGGGAACGAGCGGAAAGCCGATCTGCTTCTGTTGCTGCAGAAGTCTAGGAAGTAACATGACTACTGTGCCAATCATAAATTTGGTAACGAATAATCGGTCTGTGAAGAAGATTCTTCGAAGCAAAGAAGCAAATGCATTTTATCGGGTAGCAGGTGACGGTTTTAGAATTTCTGTCTAACTTTAATGCGCTCTAGTGCCTAAACCGTTCGTCTGAAGAAAAAACCTAAGAGATATAATTTGTAGGAAATTTGACCTAGTTTATATTAATATAGAAGCACTTTTCTCATAAATCGTATCGTTTTTAAATTATAAGCGATAAACTAAAAAATAACTTTTTAGCCAATTTTGAAATTTTTGAAAATTTTAACGCGCTCTAACGCCCAAACCGTGCGTTTGAAGAAAAAACCTAAAAAGAGATAATTTGTAGAAAATTTAATGCAGTTTATATTAATATAGAAGCACTTTTCTCATATATCGCGTAGTTTTTGAATTATAACCGATAAACTGAAAAAACAGTTTTTTGGCTAATTTTGAAATTTTTGTAGAACTTTCACGAGCTCTAACGCCTAAACTGTTGGTTTGACAAAAAACCTAAAAGATATAATTTATAGGAAATTTGATGTAGTTTATATTAATATAGAAGCACTTTTCTCATAAATAGCGTAGTTTTTGAATTACAAGCGATAAACTGAAGAAAAGTTTTTTTGCCAATTTTAAAATTTTTGTAGAACTTTCACGAGCTCTAACCCCTCAACTGTTCGTTTGAAGAAAAAACCTAAGAGATATAATTTGTAGGAAATTTTATCTAGTTTATTTTTATATAGAAGCACTTTTCTCATAAAGTGCGTAATTTTCAAGTTATAATCGAAAAACTTAAAAAAGAGCAAAAACCCATCCTTCCCGAGTCTCTTCTAAGTTAATGCTGCCACTTAGGAGTGGCAGACGAGTGGCTTTATTACTCATTTGCATCGAACTTTCAGCCTGCATTATCAAAAATTGTGTACTAGTTGTTTTAGTATGTTTGTCCAACTAATGTACGCGCTGCTCGCTGCAGACCTCTCGCTCTGTCGAGTTACCGCTTATGCGCTAAACTGAGATGAAATGAGAATCTTAAAAAACGTCTACTGAACAAACGCGTCCGTCTTTTGTTTTCGACAGAACGTTTCGTTATTTCTTCCTCTTGTTTTTAAATTATAATTTCCAGTCTTGAATAAATAATGCAATTTTACATTTTTTGGAAATTTGAGTGCGTACTGTTAATGTGACCAATGTAACTCGGCAAACGAGTGAATTTCTTTATATTGTCTATGGAAGAAAATATTTTTATGCACAAATAATGAATCTTTGGAATAATATCAAGTGGTATAATGGAACATTTGTGGACTTTTTCCAAACAACCCTTTACAGCTTATTCCGATATAAGTACATAAACGTTGCTTTTTCTATTTCTTTTACGTTTGCCCAGAAAACTCTTATTTTTCCATTACGTATGAAAAGTAGTTACAAGGCGCCACTGCAATGTGCATTCTTTTGTTTTATAAAACGCTGAGCTAAGGTTTTGCGTTCTTCCGTATCGACTTTTGTCTAGGTAATGAAATTTTTGTCAAGGACTTTGACTCCTTTGACTAGACTTTATCAAATATCAGATGTAACAAGATACAGTAGCTTTCTTACGTCTTTTCCCGCATTGTTTATGTTTACATAGCGTCTAAAATATTAATAAATTTAAATAAACGACTAGAAAGTCAATCAACTAGCGGATTTTTTAAAAAATCCAGGTGGCTGCAAATGTTTATCTCGAAGCAATTAACACAAATTGGATAAACGTGCAATAAAAAATGCGAGTTTGCATTTTATTATTGAGGAAAAATTTAAACTCCATCAAGAACGGCGGTGGATGACGATAAAAAAAAAGTTGAATTATTCCACATTTGATGATTAATATTCATCAACAACCCTCGAACACGTGACGACCAGTGACCACACAACATTTCAACCACACCTAATGGCATCTACTTATAATAAACAACCATTTTCCCCATACTGTATAATTTAAATTAATAGTAATAATAATAAACTTCAACTTACCACAATCATCTCCGACGGCTCGAGGACAAAGCATTCATTTTGTCTCCGGGCTCCACCCCCGGTTCTTTTACCGAAACTGCAATTAAAAAATTCGTTAAAGAAACATTTAATGATATCTTCGTAATTCATCAAATTAATTCATGTTACGTAACGCACACACGAGCTCCTTTTTGTCTCTCGAGAGAGCAAAAACTAATAGGAATGTCGCAATTAATGAAAGAAACGAGTTGTACTACACAACATCTGGGGTTAAGTTTAAATAAGGTTTATTTTTAATTGCCCACCGCTACGTAAAATAAATTATTTTTGGTCGCTAAAAGGTGATGTTTTCGAGAAAATATATCGTGTTGCTCGTTGCTCCAGTACGATGTGATGGTTGGAAGGGTAAATCGGGCAGTAGGCAGTTACAACTATTTTCGTGACACTGAACAAGGTATTCCAAAATTTTGATTTTCAAAAAATGCTACTTGCAATAAAGCTACGTTCAGACTATAGCTGCAACGTGCAACGCGCGCACCTTTGATAAAACCGACGAGTTGTCGGTTTTTACAGCAAGCATTAAAAGTGCGCGTATTATACGCAACGACTCTCGTTAACTTGAGGTACAAAGGGGCGTGATTTAATCTACTCCACTTACGCCACTGGCGTAGTAAATCATGCATCTTTGCATTCCGCGGTAACGAACACTGACGAGCAAGAAGTCGCGACTTTTCGGAAATGCTTTTCTTCTATTGAGCGTATAGTACTATGACATCGCAAGTCGAAAAACAACCGCGGTGGAAATCGTATTTTCTATAATAGTTATCATCAATTATGACTATACATCTCAGCTCATTATGTCCACCGTCACCAAACGACATGAGAGATAATTAAAGCGCATCGCTGATAATTGTGTAATTAAAATCGCAATTCGCATCAGTTAAATACAAATACTTTCATTTTAATTTAGAAATACATAAATGTTAAATAGGTAGTAGTAATACAATAAATAATAACATTTACAATACGAAGATGGCGATACTATGGGAAGTTAACTTAATAAAGATAGAGGAAGTTTGAATGTCGGAAGTAACCGAGTTAAATGAAATGAAGCGGGTGTTGAACGTTGATAACGAAGTCTGTACGCGTTCTATATAGTACACACAAGTACAATTTTATCAAGTTACCTTCTCTCATTCTGTAACACCGAAGCTTTCTACACTTATTTGCCAAAGGCTCCCATAGTAAATGATGGCAGCAAATGGAAAGGGAAAAGATTACATTTGTGAAAGTCGTTTCCCAAGGATTTCATTCACCGCTTAATTTTGCAACAGTTGTACACTTTTTACTCGAAAACGACACAAAAATATATAAATTCAATAAAGAGGGCAAAAAGGGGTGGAAAACAATCCAACTCGGCGCGAAACTGACGACACAACAGCACCGAGCGTGATTCGAATTCCACTCTTGTATCGAAAAAGACGTCGCACGAACGACGCTTCTCGATAAGAAAAGAAAACAAAGCGAAAAAATTGTTTACACAAATCACTTTTACGAGCCGTACGCGTTTGGTCGCTTTACATTTCCGTTATCAATAATTCGCAACAAGTCATTGTAGCGCGACATCGCGAGCCAGAAATTGAACTGACGTCAAAAGTGTCATTATACCGTTCATAACGTTTAATTTTACCACGCAGGAAATATCTATTTGCAAAACCGCAAGGGATAAAAGTTTCCTCCTTCCTCGATCGAAAAAAAAAACCATTACGCAATTAATTATTTTTATTAATTACGAGGGGATTATTGATATCCGAGTTGGCGTAGGTACGGCAAAGGTTCACTTCCAAAAGTTGAAGGCGTTTGACGATAACGCAAAATGGCAATATGTCCTAAATGGCATCAAAATACGTTGTTTAATACGTTATCGATTTTGGGGACGTCAATATAAGCTGCAGAACTAGCAGATGCACCGTGGGCATACGTGGGCGAAGAAGAAAGAAGGTGGTGGTAAACGAATGATATCTCCATAGTAAAAGAAGTTAAGGGGTGCACAGATTTGGTTTACACCCGGTATATGTGGAATAAACAATATGTCGATTTCAAAATAGCTATTTCTACAATAGATTAAGAATACACCCCTAACTGTAAATGTTGAATAAGGGGATGAATAAAAATCTCAAATAAAAGGGTAACTAAAACATTTACGATTTCAATCTCAAATTGCCTTTTAATATAAAATTTGCATTAAGTTCGAGTATCAGAAGGGTTAAATGGCCCATTTAATAAAACTGTGTATACATACATAAGCAAGCCCCTTTACCATTCGATATTAAACCTACAAAGTGAGCCATCCAAACCATCTGTTTCGGCAAAACGACGCTAAAACTTTTTCAATTGCAAACTCAAAGATTGCAGATATTATAAGTTGGCAACAAAACTTCCTGTTGTACGTTTTATTGTTTATCCACTCTTCAGACAAGTTGATGACCTGCTCGTATAATAATAATAAAAAGAGTTAGATCGAAACTAATTATCAATTAAATAAAAGTGTACTCTCTAGACGATTTGTTCTTATAAAATGCAACTTAAAGAGAGCAGCTCACGGAACTCTCCAATTTATAACGAATTGTCATTTTATTGAGCTCATTGTCATTTAAATAAAGATGAACGTTTTAATTTACATATAGACTCGCCTCGCTTTAATTTTAAATTTCGTTTATAAGAACAGTAACGGCAGGTTGACACTTTCATTATTTTACGGGCCCGCCAAGATTTATTCCAAATTTCTCGATCGAATATAAATTACATATAGGGGGCTTCGAATTCGAAGATCGCCATACTTCTTCTAATCGTTCCCAACACGTGTTGTATCAAAAATACCGTTCAAACGATCAACTTCCTGAATCGTCTATGATAGTCAATTATAATGCCGATACGCGACCTAGCGTATCTATACGTAGTTTATCATCGGCTCATTAATAATGTTCCCATCGATAACCATTAGTTTGAAATAAGAAAAAAAGTATTTGAAACGTGAACATTTTGAATAAAAAAACCAAGGACTTATCGCGACGTTCGATAAATATAACCCAAAGTATAGAATATGGAAGATGGAAGGGCATTTACATGAAAAAGATGCGGGCGCTTCATTATGCAATAATATACAATTTTATCTCCCGATGTCTAATAACTTCGTATAATAACGTTTTGATACGCACAGAATCAATTTTCAATACAAGATGTGTAAGAAGGGATATTTACCATATTACGTTTAGTTTAAATTTCAATATGAAATAATTATAACGCTGGGGGTGTTCCGTAAATTCTTTTCAGTGTATAATATCAATTTAGAATAGATATAATAATGGTTGAATATAACAATGGGGTATAATCCTCGCTCCCTCACTCGCTACAATCAAAAGCGTGGTCGCGTTTACAACTAAAATTGAGAAAATAAATATTTAGTACAGTAAATTAGAAAATTTTATACCATGCAGGACAAAAGAGCCGTGGTACCGACCGTGGTAGCATTAACTTGGGGGTGGCTCAAGAAGAGTGGATTTTGGTTCTTTTTTTATTTTTCGCTTATAACTCGAAAACTACGCACTTTATGAGAAAACTTCTTCTGTGGAAAAATAAAGTTCATTAAATTTTCTACAAATGATATTTCCTAAGTTTTTTTCACTAGATAAACGATTTAGCCGCCAGCGCGTATTAAACTTTTCATAAAATTTTCTACAAATGGTATTTCCCAAGTTTTTCCACCACGTAAACGATTTAGCCACTAGTGCGCATTAAACTTAAAAAATTTCCAAAATCGGCCAAAGAATTGTTTTAGCGCTTATAACTCGAAAACAACGCACTTTATGAGAAAACTTCTTCTATACAAAAATAAGGTTCATTAAATTTTCTACAAATGGTATTTCCCAAGTTTTTCCACCAGGTAAACTATTTAGCCGCCAGCGCGTATTAAACTTTTCATAAAATTTTCTACAAATGGTATTTCCCAAGTTTTTCCACCACGTAAACGATTTAGCCACTAGTGCGCATTAATCTTAAAAAATTTCCAAAATCGGCCAAAGAATTGTTTTAGCGCTTATAACTCGAAAACAACGCAATTTATGAAAAAACTTTTTCTATACAAAAATAAAGTTCATTAAATTTTCTACAAATGATATTTCCTAAGTTTTTTTCACTAGATAAACGATTTAGCCGCCAGCGCGTATTAAACTTTTCATAAAATTTTCTACAAATGGTATTTCCCAAGTTTTTCCACCACGTAAACGATTTAGCCACTAGTGCGCATTAAACTTAAAAAATTTCCAAAATCGGCCAAAGAATTGTTTTAGCGCTTATAACTCGAAAACAACGCACTTTATGAGAAAACTTCTTCTATACAAAAATAAGGTTCATTAAATTTTCTACAAATGGTATTTCCCAAGTTTTTCCACCAGGTAAACTATTTAGCCGCCAGCGCGTATTAAACTTTTCATAAAATTTTCTACAAATGGTATTTCCCAAGTTTTTCCACCACGTAAACGATTTAGCCACTAGTGCGCATTAATCTTAAAAAATTTCCAAAATCGGCCAAAGAATTGTTTTAGCGCTTATAACTCGAAAACAACGCAATTTATGAAAAAACTTTTTCTATACAAAAATAAAGTTCATTAAATTTTCTACAAATGATATTTCCTAAGTTTTTTTCACTAGATAAACGATTTAGCCGCCAGCGCGTATTAAACTTTTCATAAAATTTTCTACAAATGGTATTTCCCAAGTTTTTCCACCACGTAAACGATTTAGCCACTAGTGCGCATTAAACTTAAAAAATTTCCAAAATCGGCCAAAGAATTGTTTTAGCGCTTATAACTCGAAAACAACGCACTTTATGAGAAAACTTCTTCTATACAAAAATAAGGTTCATTAAATTTTCTACAAATGGTATTTCCCAAGTTTTTCCACCACGTAAACGATTTAGCCACTAGTGCGCATTAAACTTAAAAAATTTCCAAAATCGGCCAAAGAATTGTTTTAGCGCTTATAACTCGAAAACAACGCACTTTATGAGAAAACTTCTTCTATACAAAAATAAGGTTCATTAAATTTTCTACAAATGGTATTTCCCAAGTTTTTCCACCAGGTAAACTATTTAGCCGCCAGCGCGTATTAAACTTTTCATAAAATTTTCTACAAATGGTATTTCCCAAGTTTTTCCACCACGTAAACGATTTAGCCACTAGTGCGCATTAATCTTAAAAAATTTCCAAAATCGGCCAAAGAATTGTTTTAGCGCTTATAACTCGAAAACAACGCAATTTATGAAAAAACTTTTTCTATACAAAAATAAAGTTCATTAAATTTTCTACAAATGATATTTCCTAAGTTTTTTTCACTAGATAAACGATTTAGCCGCCAGCGCGTATTAAACTTTTCATAAAATTTTCTACAAATGGTATTTCCCAAGTTTTTCCACCACGTAAACGATTTAGCCACTAGTGCGCATTAATCTTAAAAAATTTCCAAAATCGGCCAAAGAATTGTTTTAGCGCTTATAACTCGAAAACTACACACTTTATGAGAAAACTTCTTCTGTGGAAAAATAAAGTTCATTAAATTTTCTACAAATGATATTTCCTAAGTTTTTTTCACTAGATAAACGATTTAGCCGCCAGCGCGTATTAAACTTTTCATAAAATTTTCTACAAATGGTATTTCCCAAGTTTTTCCACCACGTAAACGATTTAGCCACTAGTGCGCATTAATCTTAAAAAATTTCCAAAATCGGCCAAAGAATTGTTTTAGCGCTTATAACTCGAAAACTACACACTTTATGAGAAAACTTCTTCTGTGGAAAAATAAAGTTCATTAAATTTTCTACAAATGATATTTCCTAAGTTTTTTTCACTAGATAAACGATTTAGCCGCCAGCGCGTATTAAACTTTTCATAAAATTTTCTACAAATGGTATTTCCCAAGTTTTTCCACCACGTAAACGATTTAGCCACTAGTGCGCATTAAACTTAAAAAATTTCCAAAATCGGCCAAAGAATTGTATTAGCGCTTATAACTCGAAAACAACGCAATTTATGAGAAAACTTTTTCTATACAAAAATAAAGTTCATTAAATTTTCTACAAATGATATTTCCCAAGTTTTTCCACCACGTAAACGATTTAGCCACTAGTGCGCATTAATCTTAAAAAATTTCCAAAATCGGCCAAAGAATTGTTTTAGCGCTTATAACTCGAAAACTACACACTTTATGAGAAAACTTCTTCTGTGGAAAAATAAAGTTCATTAAATTTTCTACAAATGATATTTCCTAAATTTTTTTCACTAGATAAACGATTTAGCCGCCAGCGCGTATTAAACTTTTCATAAAATTTTCTTCAAATGGTATTTCCCAAGTTTTTCCACCACGTAAACGATTTAGCCACTAGTGCGCATTAATCTTAAAAAATTTCCAAAATCGGCCAAAGAATTGTTTTAGCGCTTATAACTCGAAAACAACGCACTTTATGAGAAAACTTATTCTATACAAAAATAAAGTTCATTAAATTTTCTACAAATGGTATTTCCCAAGATTTTCCACCAGGTAAACGATTTAGCCACGAGTGCGCATTAAACTTAAAAAATTTCCAAAATCGGCCAAAGAATTGTTTTAGCGCTTATAACTCGAAAACAACGTACTTTATGAGAAAACTTTTTCTATACAAAAATAAAGTTCATTAAATTTTCTACAAATGGTATTTCCCAAGTTTTTCCACCACGTAAACGATTTAGCCACTAGTGCGCATTAAACTTAAAAAATTTCCAAAATCGGCCAAAGAATTGTTTTAGCGCTTATAACTCGAAAACAACGCACTTTATGAGAAAACCTCTTCTATACAAAAATAAAGTTCATTAAATTTTCTACAAATGGTATTTCCCAAGTTTTTCCACCAGGTAAACGATTTAGCCACTAGTGCGCATTAAACTTAAAAAATTTCCAAAACCGGCCAAAGAATTGTTTTAGCGCTTATAACTCGAAAACAACGCACTTTATGAGAAAACTTCTTCTATACAAAAATAAAGCTCATTAAATTTTTTACAAATAATGTTTCCCAGGTTTTTTTCACCAGGTAAACGATTTAACCACCAGCGCCGCATTTAACTTAAAAAACTTCCAAAATCGGTCAAAAAATTGTCTTATCGCTTATAACTCGAAAACTACGCATTTTTAATGCAAAAATTTAATAAACTGTATTTTTCTATAGTAGAATTTTTTTTATATCTAACGCTCGCTAGCGCCTAAATCGTTCACATGAGGTATAAAACTTTAGAGATATAATTTGTTGGTAAGTTAATGTACTTTATTTTTTTTATAGAAGAAATTTTCTCATAAATAACGAGTTATAAGCGAAAAACCGAAAAAAAAGGGGGCCAAATTCCGCCCTTCTCGAGCCAGTGAATGCTGCCACTTTTAACAGGTAGACGGTTATTATATACTCATTATATTATATTATATTATATTATATATAATATAATATTATATTATACTCATTATATATATACTCATTTTCAATGTTCTTTCATTCTGTATAATCAAAAAGTTTGTACTTTATGGTTTATTAAAAGTGTTCGCTGCCTCCGGGACTATTAAGCTACAGAAAAAAATAATTAACGTTAATTATTATAGGAAAACCTACAAAAATAGCATTTTCTAACGCCAAAAACAAACTTTTACAAGAGAATAATTAAATCCATTTCGAACTTGAATCCTTCTCACAAAATATTTTACGATCTCCGCTAATTTAATGAAAAAAGAAAATTTTAGAAATTTAATTAAAACAAAAAGTGTTTCAAAAATCTCTTTAAATGACATAAAAGCAAATCTTGCAATTAATTTTGTCCATCTTTGTAAAAACCTGTTATCAAGGCACTTCTAATCCCTTTTCTTTATTAGTTACAAGCGGAGTTTATAGGAAAATTAAAAGCGTGCGACCTACTTTTCTACTCTTTTATAAAAATGTTTTTCTATTATCTAAGAATATTCGTACCCTTGTTCGACTACCACCCACCCACTACTAACCCCAACTTATATAAAAATTTTCACTAGAGACTGATAAAAGATAAAATCGTCCTCGCTTTATTAATTTTTAAGTGTCATCCTCGTATCTTTCGTCGTTTCAATTTTATAGAATGAATCGTACATATCTATAGGCTCAACTATCGACAACATTATTTTTATTAGTGTTTATTATTGTTGTCTTTTAATACGTAACGTTGACCTTTACACAAATAAAATTGTAACCAATAAGATAACTCAATTATAATCACATTAATTTATTTCGTAATGTTAACGTCCGAGTCTAGACCTGGTATTAGACATACAGTGTGTTCCTAACGTTCAGAAATGCGTTGTATGATTTTTGGATACGTAATAACAATAGGCACGGCAATGAGCAATGTGGTGCCCTTCCTGCTTCCTGTACACCAATGCATTTTTAGTTCATAAGCATGAGTACATTCACAAATAAGTGAAAGTTAAATCGCTTCAGGTTAAACCGGAAATTAAAGAAAGTTCCAAATAGACTATTTATCGTGTCCGCCGAAATGAACTTTTGATCTCCACCAATTAAGAAGTTATCAAAACATTTTAAACCAATCATCGTACCCTGTATAATTAAAAAGTAATTCGAGCAAATATTGTCCAGAGAAAATAAAGAAAAACCATTCGCTTTCATCAAAATCACTCGACGTGGCCTAATTACGACCAAGCCCAAAGTGATTTTACCCTAACCCAAATCCACGTGAAAAGCCCACACCCCACCCTTTAATTAGTACTAGTAAATTTTATCTGTAGACACTCTTATGAAGGTTGTGTGTGAAGTTTGCCTCGGTCGAAATAGTCCCCTTAATCCAATTAGAAAACCAATCTTTACTGTTCCACACACAACTCACGGGAACAAAATAATGTGCACTTAAACGAAAGATACAAATGAAATTACAAATACAACTTTCGTCGTCTTTTGTTTTTGTAATATGGCAAAAGAATTAGTTTACTTTGCGCCCGTTGAAAAAAAGTCGTTTGTGCTTTTAGTAACGGCATCTCTCAGGTGGCAATTGAAGACGTAAAAATGGCAGCAAGATTTCTAATAAGACTTGGGTGGTTAAGTCCTGTGTGTGAGTATGTTGTGTACTCTTACTAATAAAAAATGAGGGGGTCAATGTAACTGACCCAGCTACTTTCTATAAATAAATTTGTTCTTGAACTTGATAAAGTTAACTAATTTTAGTGGATATTTATTTATTTTAGTGCATCTGTAGCTTCTGATAAGTAATAAAAATTACATCCATCAATAGAATCGAAGAAAAGTAATCTGAACGCGACCTTTGGATTTAAAAGGATCGATTTTGTTTAGTAAGTCTGCCATGACGCCCGCAAAGATGGGTGGAGAATTTTGGTGAACGGCTCGTATCTTGAGATGAATAATTTTCAATTGTGAGTTTGGGCTACATAGGTGAGAGTTTTCGCCGGTACCGGTACCGATACTATTCAAAAGAATCGAAGTATCGAGATATCGAAAGTATAGGGGTGTTGAAAGTACCGAGGTATCGTAAGTATTGATCGATATCGAGTATTGGGGTATTGAAAGTATCGAATTATCGATAGTTTGACAGAATTGAAGGTATCGAAGTATCAAAAGTATAGAAAGTATCGAGGTATCGAAAGCAACGACGTCATGAGCAGTAAAACAAGTTCTTTGGTTACAAATCGAAATCTTTCGATACATACATCAATACTCCCGATACCTTCAATATATCTTCGATACTTTTAATACTTAAGATACTTCGGTACTTTCGATACTTCGGTACTTTCGATACCTCGATACTTACGATACTTCAATACTTTCGATACCTCAATATCTTCCGATACTTTTATTACTTAAGATACTTCGGTACTTTCGATACCTCGATACTTTCGATATCTCAATACGGGAATAAGTACCGATACTTTACCCGGCCCTATTAGTATTCAGTGTTGGTTTTAGGTGTTTTCGTGCCCGTTTTCCGACTCTGCAGTGGGAAACTAAAGACCATCCCGTGTGAAATCACTATTAAAAGAAGATATATTCGAGTCGAAACACGAACGAACGACTGAAGAGATTAAAACTTAGTAGCGCCCGTCGTTTTATTGTAACGATGAGAGTTGTACTTGCAATTAGTGAAATACCAGACTTAAAGGTACAGCATTAAAAGCAACAAACGGTGATAATTTCAATTGTCGCCTCGACTACAACTCTCTTCTTGAATTAAACAAAGCATTAACCTCGGGGGAAAAGATTCCACTTCATAGAAATAGAACAAACTTAAACGCTCACGTTCGAGCGGCCTTCTTTCCGAAAACTATGTCAAAACATTTCTAATCAAAAAAAATAGGCCATCTTCCAATCTTTTAGCGTCTAAATAAATAAAGAACTGATTTCACCAACAATAAATTAAAAGGCAAACTTGGGAAGTTCGGAATATTCATTTTCGTTAAACTTGACCCAAAAACTCTTCTAAATTTCTACTCGATAACTTGGTAATAAACTTATCAATTTTATACTTTCCAATAAATACATGTAAATGTTACTTGCGCCAAAATCCGATTGCATTCAGCAAGTTTTCGTCTATTGTTGCAAAAGGTTAGAGCTATTTGTGATACAAAATGACGGAACTTTATTCATGAAGCGAAGTGATATCGGCAGAGTCGAAGTTAAAATTATTCAGAACTGGCGAGGTGGATGTGAAATATCGCTACTTTGTATGGCGCCTTCAAAGCTGTGCCCTGGTGTATCTAGGCGCTTTTGACGTAAAAAAATTATTTCATCATCGATCCTCTTGCACACAATTATGCTAGCGGATACCACACAAATTGTATTTTACTCAACTGGTATGATTCGCAAAATCTGATAAGTTTTATGCGAAACAAAAGCACATTAATCATTTTGGAGCGCCCTCTATCGAACGCTCGAATGAAAAAAATTGCCGCCTGTGGACCAAATAGTTTGTTATCTGGAAGAAAAAACGAGAAGCGCGGAAAACAACCCGTTATTTAGAAGGGTTATCCGACGAATAGTTCGTTTGCACAATGCACAACTTCATGGATGACAATCCTGGATTGGAGAAGTGTGTGGCGCACCTTTAAGTTTTTGAAATTAAAATTAAATTTTTAATGAAAATCGTCTTCACGGCATAGGTACGTGCGCCAACACGCAACTTTTTTGTATCCCATTTCCTTCACATCACGTTGCTGGTTGATTATACAACTAATAATTGAAACTAAGTGAATAATAACAAAACGTACATCGGGGAGATGCACACAACAATTACTTTTTTTTATTCAATGACGCACGTAGTTTGAAACTAATCATGTAATACCTATAATACATCTAACCTTCAAAAACAATTCGTCCTTTAAAGCGTTCATTAGCATAGTAAACGTTTGTTGTAGGGAAAAACAGGAGGGATGCGCTTAAATTGAAAGTGTTACTTCCACCGGGTAACAAAATGTTGGCGTCGTAATTAAGGTGCTCGTACACTGGCAAATATTAAATTTCAACCTATTAGTCGAAGTAGGCTTTGTTACTCGACGTAAAACGTTTGTTTCGATAAATAATTCCGTCTAGTTTACGACGATAATAATATTTTAACAAAAGAGTGCCCCATATTCCCAACAATCAAACAAATTGGGCCATTAAAAGTCACTTATCCCAAGAAAAATGAGATGAATTTTATCTTAATAACGATACATTTGGAGTCATTAGAAACTTGTAAATAAAAGGCAAAATTTTAATCAAATGCACGCTGAATGATCAATGATCAGTGGTAAATATTTTGAAATTGAAGTTGACGACGCACCGACCTTACTTTTACAATTAACAAAGAAAATAAAACAAAAATGTTTTTCCCGTATTGGGCGTGTCGTTTTAAGTTTTTAGTCAATCATGGGTGTGTTTCTCACTTTCCTCGCACCAACGGAATATTTTTCATAAAATATTGAAAACAATCGACTTAAAAATAGCACTAAACTAAATAGCCTCGGTAAGTTAATTACTTTGGTGTTTGTGTGAATTAAACAGCCAAAAACCGACACTGATGAGTTGCTCCTTTGTTGATAGTTTATTCGCGAACTGTAAATAAAATATAATCGTGTCATTTTTTCGCTAAAAATTCATTCTGCTACAGCGCCCATTGCTACGTTCCATTAGAGGCCCCTCGACTGGAATGAAAAAGAATGTCCTTTTTAAATGAAAAAAGGATCGTTCACAAAAATGTATTCGCAATAATGGTTCTTTTAAGTAGGTTCGGGTTAGGCTTAAATAATTACGTCTCTAATTTATTGATACGTTTCCCTCTTTTCAAACTTTCACAGTAGCTCAAGGCAATTTTTAAATGTTTTCATTCCAAAAAAGCGAATTCACAAAACTCGTTTTAAATTAAAAAGTAAATTTAAACAAGAGATTGTAAACAAATGATATCTTATTAATAATATTGATCTTTCATTTTATAACACTAACCCACAAAATTCAATTTTTATTTAATTTCGCCCAAAAATAGACCCCCCCCCCCCGCTGGACTGAGTTTTTTGTTTGGTTTAGCTTGAAATGTTCACCTATTAAATTACAGTTCTGTTCTGTCTAATGTTTAATTTAAAATGAGGCATCTTAGTAGTGACGAGAGTTGTTGGAAACGATACCTGCCAAGTGCAATAACAAGTTACTGAAGTGAGCAGACGTTAGAAAAATATTGCGTTAGTTTAACAAGAACATTAAAAGTTAACTGTAAATCGAGATTAGTTGTAATCTAAGTTGGCTATTTGCTATTTGTTCTGTAAGTTGCAACAAAAATGGGTAGAATTGTACGCCTCGTTACAAACAAAATGGAGCAAGCAATTGAAAACTTAGTCCAACATGATAATATTGTCAACAGAGACTATCCGACTTATAGTTTGGCCTCAATGTCTCAAGGCGGGGAATGGAACAAGCCCAGTTTTGTCGATTTGTTTAAAAAAATTACATCGCTGCACGGCGCAAAAAATTGATAAAATCGTGAAAATTCGTCCCAGAGTATGGGAAAATTAATTTTAAAAACTTTCTAAAAATGAACTTTTTTGGAGATGATATCAAGGAGGGTTTGATTTAGACGTAGCTACGAGCGATTCTTGTCATTTTGAGTTACTGGGTACCTATTAAAAAAAGTTTTTCTTACACTTCACCGATCGTAAAAAAATTATTTGGACGACTAAACAATAAAAAATCGATATGCCTTCGATCGCACATACTGAACAAAAATGTCCATTTCACCTTTGATCTTCAATATATTCCGCTAACCTCAACTTGCCCGATGATCATAAAATTGTGCAAATAACAACTCCAATTTCAATACAATAATTGAACTATGACCCACGCTTTGTTTATCGGGCACGAGCTAATAAAGAAAAAAATACTTGTAGTACATACTTAACATGCCATTTTTTTTCCTACATAAGGTCGTTTAGAATGAAAATTTTTGCAACTCCCCAACTTGTTCGATCATAGAAAACATAGATAATTGTTGTCGATAACTACGTACTTAATGTGAGGTCAACAAATTAAAATTGCATTATAAATGTTGCTTCACCATATCACAGAAGTGGGATTCTCAAGATAAGTATCTTGTGTCGGTTTAGAAGAAATCTATAAATTTGTTTATTGGTTTTCAGTCTAATAGGCTGGTCTAGAGGCGCATGAGATAGAAAATGCGAATTTTTTGATAAATAAAATATAAAGTGGTCTCTAGCTCGAAACTAAAATCTCAAGGGCCCATGTAAGACGTTCAAACTCCCCAAAAGTTCGTTTTTTTGCAAAAATCTCGAGAAGTATCGCACGTAGGGAAAAACGTGTTCAGATAAAAATTATTCGTCGCTCAATTCTCTACAAATATGGTGCCTATACATTTTTGCGTGAGTGCAAAAGTAAGGTCAGAAAGAGGGCCAAAAGTCGCGTGTGCGTTTTAGGGGCCTTTCCTTTGAACTTGGTCAAATCCCTCAAAAGTTGGACCACCATCGTCGACAATTTTCCGAAAATTACCTCGTATTTGGCCTATTTCTTCCACATTTTCCTACGCTGTATGGACTTAAAAAAACTACAAATGAGAAATTTGGAGCAATAGAGATAATGAACCTATTTGTTGCCATATTTACTCATTGTTTATGACTTGTTGACGTCAGACAAACATAACGCAATGCAATAACGTCCTACTCCGTCACCTAAATTTGGCATCCATTATTCCCACTCCAATTCCAAAAACGTAAAAACGTGTTTTTGATTTTAGTCCTCGCACTTATTACATTTTTATAAAATATTAGGTCAAAACATACCTCGTTTCCATTTAAATAATCCCTGCAACTTGTGCCAAGTCGAAATCTCGTTCAGTGGCTCAGTGCAATAAATTACATAATGCAGATGTAATAGATCTTGCGAAAGTTAGAAATTACAATGTGTGGGCAAGTAACAATTTGCGCTAATTAAACTTAAAAGTAGGTACAGTAGAACCTCGATTATCCGGGGCGACTGGGACCATGCTCTGCACGGATAATTGAAAAACACGGATAATAATGACTTTTAGTTACCACAATAATCTACATGTACATACTACAAAGAATTTTATTTGAAAAAATCAGACAATGAAATGTAACAAGTCCTTAAACATGAATGTGTGTAGGTAAAGGGCAAGCAGAAATGCGACACCAATAATTGGCACTGTTATCTAATAGCCATTTCTATACAGCAATTCTGAAATATTTTATATCTACATAAACACCAAATAGGATATCTTTGTATTTAATGAAAGTGCAAATCTTGTAACACCCCCCACCTTTCAACTATTTTACTTTTATACTTTGTTGGGCGCCAGCTCGACAATTAATCGAACGATGAATCTTCCAGGGTCGTTGGTTCTCGATTTAGAAAGAAGGTTTCCGCCTAGATCTTATAATTTATTAAAAACCAAACTTAAAACTACGTTAGGTCGACCTAAACCTAACGAAACAGAGCTAATTAACCTAAAAACACAACTTAAAACTAAAACAATAACACTAATTCTAACCTTTACGATTCTTTTATTCTTTCTTCTCCAACTCTTCTCCTTGTTTTCTTTAATTTTTTCTTCCGACACTTCTCAAAATCAATCAATTCTCTCCCTTGTTTTCTTTTAATTTCCTTCCGACGCTTCTCAAAATCAATCAATTCTCTCCCTGGTTTTCTTTTTAATTAATCTTCTGGCACTTCTCAAAATCAATCAATTCTCTCCCTTGTTTTCTTTTAATTTCCTTCCGACGCTTCTCAAAATCAATCAATTCTCTCCCTGGTTTTCTTTTTAATTAATCTTCTGGCACTTCTCAAAATCAATCAATTCTCTCTTTCTTTTTAATTAATCTTCTGGCACTTCTTAAAATCAATCAATTCTCTCTTTCTTTTTAATTAATCTTCTGGCACTTCTCAAAATCAATCAATTCTCTCCCTTGTTTTCTTTTAATTTCCTTCCGACGCTTCTCAAAATCAATCAATTCTCTCCCTGGTTTTCTTTTTAATTAATCTTCTGGCACTTCTCAAAATCAATCAATCTTGCTTTCTTTTTTAATTAATCTTCTGGCACTTCTTAAAATCAATCAATTCTCTCTCCTTTACTTTTTAATTAATCTTCTGGCACTTCTTAAAATCAATCAATCTTGCTTTCTTTTTAATTAATCTTCTGGCACTTCTTAAAATCAATCAATTCTCTCTTTCTTTTTAATTAATCTTCTGGCACTTCTTAAAATCAATCAATTCTCTCTTTCTTTTTAATTAATCTTCTGGCACTTCTCAAAATCAATCAATCTTGCTTTCTTTTTTATTAATCTTCTGGCACTTCTCAAAATCAATCAATTCTCTCTCCTTTACTTTTTAATTAATCTTCTGGCACTTCTTAAATTCAATCAATTCTCTCTCCTTTACTTTTTAATTAATCTTCTGGCACTTCTTAAAATCAATCAATTCTCTCTCCTTCACTTTTTACACTCCAACCCCTGATCCAAAAACATCGCCCAACCAATCACCCAGCTACCGCCAAACACAAACAAACATTCATACATTCAACATTCATACATTCACGCATTCATACATGCATACATTCACGCATTCATATACATGCATACATTCTGGGCTGTTACAATCTCTAAAGTAAGCAAAAATTTGAAGAAAATTTCTAAACGATTGTGAAGCATTAATACATAATGTTAAATAATTATTATTATGATATCATGAATAATTACATAAATTTAAAAAAAAATAGTAATAACAAGTGCACGGATAATCCGCCGCACGGATAATCCGCGCACGGATAATCGAGGTTCTACTGTACTTGAAAAGTAAATAAAAAATAATTTAACTTGAATTTTTAAAAGCTGTAGGTGTAGAGTTCCCTAGCGAATTCGTTCCAATTTTGTGATCTTTTAGAAAAGTGATAACGAAAATTTGCGACACACACACGCATCACATTCTAATCGATACAAAGCGCGAACGTCATAAATTTCACCTGCTTCTTCAGCACACTGACCCACAAAGACCTTCATTTAGTTCACAGTTCACATCAAACAATAAATTTCACCTCGTTAACTTGCTCGTTGGAGTAACGAAAAGCCCACAACGACGCTTTTGGAGGAAATTTAATTAAAGATACAACAAGAAAGTGCAATTCCAAACTTGGGGGAGGGGGATTTGTTTGTTAGCTTTTCAGCACAGGTTTCAGATAAAATTAAGTAACTCCGAATTCGCGTCTCGACTCACGGGTGCTCGAAAAGAAACTAAAAAGTAACTTTTTCACCGGTTAGTTCTCAGAATAAAGCTCATCGAAACGACAACTTTTGGTGTTTGGTAATCCGGAAAAGTTTAGTCGCAAAGATTTTAAGTTTGTTGGCGCAAAAAGTTTCTTTTTTAATAACGATGCGTGTGAGAAAAGTTGCGAAGACGTTTTTCGACGCAAATCTCATAAATAAGCGCGATAATCGTTTCAACTATATGCCCTCGTTTTAGCAACAGACCCCATACACGTCTTACCCCAAAAACCACATACATTACACCCCGTTTAATATGTTGGCAAGTTTCTATACACTCTATCTAGGGATTTCTAACTAACTACGAGAAGTAGGCCCCCAATGTGTTGCAATAAATAATTTACATAACTTGGGCTTTCAAGCGTAAAGTGCACGCCTGTTTAAGAACCGTTAAGATTACTGAACTTCTGGAAACGCTCCAAAACGGTGAGAACAAAAAATTACGGCGTCTGTATACCTACGTCAAAATGTCAATCAAAATTCGATCGGATTCCAATAGAAAATTATGACAACTAACGTGAAATGTTTAGGGATAAAATTAACTTGTAAAAATTGAGATGATGGGAACGAGAGTTTGGCGCAGGTAGATGTGGTTTGCAGCGGTGCCAGATATTCTGGGCCAAAAGATAAAACTCGAAAAATTCGATTGTGAATTAAAACAAAATTACTAACTTGGGGCTCTTTACAGGGGCGTTAACGCCCGACTACCGTCGGGAAAGTGTCCTTACGCGCTCTATAAAGGGTTAAGACACGAATGCAGAAAAAAGCTGGAGAAATGACGTCGGCTCTGGTGAAAACACGTACACTAGAAGAGCTAATATAATCATAGACTGGGGATTGTAGACCAATGTGGAATTGGCAAAAAAAGGCAGAGAGCAGAGAGATACATGTTCGGTCATTTTTCAGCTCAAAACTCATCCGAAGGATTGGTTTTTGAAAATCTGACGCTTGGAATCGTCAATTCTTGAAGCTATTTGTTAAAAATTAGGATGTTTAGAGGAGCGATGGTCCTCAATTATCGCAAAGTGCTAGAACGATCACACGAGCAGTTTATAAATCTTAAAGTGCAACAGAATTCAAAATCCAGTACAGAATGAGAAAGAAAACCCGCGACGTTGTCTCTGTGCCGAGTGGAGAAGAAGTTTCGCCCTTCTTCGGTATAATTTAGACACAAAAACAACAAATTGCTACTCATTTCGTCTGATGGCGAAAAATTATTTTCGTGTGGGAACAATCTGCCCTAATTAACGATTGTATTTATCATACCGAATAATCCATAACTCTATACATTTAAAATTCGAATGAAAGCACTTGAGCATATTATTAGCTAATTTCTATCATAAGAAAGTAATTCCATTCCCTTTGTTAAATTGTCCTTATAACCAAGCAAATTAAAGCACTCGCGTTTATTATACGTTTCATAACCAAAGTCAAATTATTTTTGCTTAAACGAGTTCATCCAATTGTTTGTTACAGACAGCTCTTGTATCTTTCCAAGTGACACGATTTTAAATCGAATTTTTTTAATACGTAGTACATCGTATACATCCCTTCCAATAAAATGTAAACTTGAAAAAAAAAGAACAGACACGAATATAAAGTCACGTAAACTACAATTTCATGACGAAACCAATATATATCGAGAAGCAATAAAAACAAAATTGGCAGCAATCAAGCTCGATTTGAGATAGCATTCGTTATCGAAAACAACCACCTTTTTCTTCCTTCCTTTAACTCTCGCTCCATAGCCAACTTTGATTAATAAGCCGTCGAGAAAGTTTCCTCCGAGTGTATACTTTTCGATTTTTCCTATTTTAATTTATCAAAGGTAAAAGGAAGTTATTGCGATTGGACGAGACTAATTGCGATGCACCCGCTTTAAAATGTCCTGCAGATTAATCGCAATTTGAGATCGAAGTCCATCTAGTCTGTATTTTACTAATATGCTACTAGGCACTAATGTGCAAGTTCAACGCATCCAGCAGACTTGCGCTTTAGAAAGTCACAAAGTGATGTCGTTGACTAGAAAAAACACGACCTACTCGACTCGGATGGTGCTTTCAAATTGGAAGAGAAACGTATCGCTGATTGTCTCTCACGAGATGAAGAGAATGACGTATATGGATAAAATAAGCAAAACATCCTGTATAACACTATACAGGTTGTTTCAAAATTCGCGAATACGGAGAGTGGCAAAAGAAACTTAATAAAAAGTTTCTTTGCGATTCGTCGTTTTGATGAAACGCCATCCGTATAGCGCTCGATCAGTTCAACCAATTGGAATGAAATTCTACCTATTACAGGCTCATCGCTCCTCTAAGAGGCGCGCTATTATAGTATGTAGTACTGTTTTCTACAGTAGTATACCTATATCTATTCAAAACAAAAGTTTTTCGCATTTCTAGTAGCACTCGTTGGTCGAGCGTCTGAATTTAAACGAATTCGCGAAGAAGTGGAACAAAATAAGCCCAACGTATTTAACCAAATTAAACCAGCCACTTCACTTAGAGAGTCCTCGTAAAATTATTTTTCATCAAGTACGCTCATGTATACGCACACACCCTAAAATCATGAATAAATCAGTTATCCGTACTTAAAAGTTGTAAAAAGAGGTGGAAAAATGCACGAAGCGATTTGCAAAGAGGGTGAGTTGCAAAAGAGTTTTATTGTTGTTTGCGGTTTTGTTCGATTTCTATGCTCTGTATTCAAAACCAGGAATTATGTAAGGATAAACAAGGGTAGGCTACCCCAATCAGCGGCGGATTACGAATAAATCCAATGTCTTTCTTTCAACGCCGTAATTTCTCATTAATAATCAAATTATTTTTTCTTTTAAATCGCTACGTTTTCCTTTTGGGCATAAGAAAAGAAATAACAAATAAATCATTTGATGGGCGAGGGAACAAAATTATTCTTTCGACAAATTCGGCCTGATATGGATGGAACATAAATTTATTACTAGACTATTCTTTGAAATTGCAGCTTGTATCAGAGAAATTTCCGGTGCGAGCGCCAATGAAGTTGAATATAAATCCGCACCCCTCTTAATAATTTATAGTTTGTTGTAGTACAATAAATTCAATATGGTGCATCAAAGATGCATTAAATTAAAGAGAGGGTTGTTTAGCAAAACCATAAACCCAAAACCGTAAACCGCCCGGAGATTCTCTCTGCCGTTTGATCAATGCACTTAACATGTTGTGTCTGTTACAAGCTCTTAATTGGCCCCTTTTGGTGGTATAAGACAATATTTATTATAAGTGGAATAAATCAGCTTAAATAAGCTTGGAAGAGTAATTGGGGAAAATTTAAGAAAAAAATTGGAAAACCTTGAATAGACAAATTAACATAAAATAGACGCCATTTATATTGCGATTTGAACTTTAAACTACGTCGGTTTATTGAAGTTATCGATCAAGTTAAATTTTAAAATTATAAAAGAACAACAAAGTGGATACAGTGTGCATTTCTTGCATAATTAAACCAAACTGGTTATAATAAACCATTTATTTCTATTTGGAATTTCATTGTTGCCATACTAAGTGTTTATTGAAATTAATTTTTTTTAAAACACTACAAAAGCAACTTCAGAGTTGAGCAGTTAAATTTCTAAGCGCATTACAACCCTCGAAAGCTCTCTTTCGCCATATATCCTTAGGGTATGCAAGCAAAATATCCCTCGAGATACGCGAGTGTCTTTTCGTTAAAACGTACTCACCATTACCCGTCCCCCATTGCGATTCCCAACACATTACTATACTCGACATGTTTAAAACGTTTCACCCACTACATAATACTTGCGAAAAGTAATATAGTAATTGGAATTGGTACTTTCAAGTCAATTGGTCATTAGGCGAGTTCTAACGAACTATTTCGAGTAGAAGCAAAAATATTTACTAAGAACGTTGTAACCCATAACAAATTAGAAGCTATTAAAAATTAACATTGTTGGTCCTTCGAGCCTGGATGTACTACAGCTAATTTGCAGCGAAAATAAAAACGTTGTATTTAATATCAATAGATCGAGCAAAGGGCGCATTTGACATTGAAAAAAGTTCAATTTTGCGATTAGCGCCCCTTTTGTTCTTTGATACACGAAATAAAGTAGAAGTAAACTACATCAAATTGCCTAAAAATTATTATTAGGTTTTTTCCTCAGAAGAACGGTTAAGGTGATAGGGCGCGTTAAAGTTTGAGCAAAATTCCAAAAGCTTCCAAAAAAATGTTTGTTTTGTTTATCGCTTATAACTCGAACACTGCGCACTTTATGAAAAAACAGTTGCAATACGAATATAAACTACATTAAATTTTCTACAAATTATATCTCTTAGATTTTTTCCCTCAGGTGAGCGGGTTAGGCGCTAGAGCGCAATTCAAGTTTGACAAAAATTCCAAAATCTGTCAAAAAACTGTTTTTTTTTGTTCATCGTTTATAACTCGAAAACTACGCACTTTTAGAGAAAAGTGTACGTGCCAAAAATAAAGTATATTCAATTTTCTAAAAATTAGTATACAAATTAACATTTTTGGTCCTTCGAGCACGGACGTATTACAGCTAATTTGCAGCGAAAATCGAAACGTTGTGTTAATATCAATAGATCGAACAAGGGGCGCATTTGAAATTGAAAAAAGTTTAATTTCGCGGTTAACGCCCGCTTTGTCCTTTCATACACGAAATAAAGTAGAAAACACCTAAAATAAACACCGGTGAAATCAAGCAGAAAGAGAAGGAGTGTTTATAGTTCATCCGAGTTGATGGATATAAATAGGAAATGAGACGTTACCTACTCTATAAAGGAAATAAAGGAAACGATTATTAATTGCAACTCACTGAACGAAAATACGCGAAAATGAAATTGAAAGATGGAAAGGAATGTCTCTCGAGTTAGGGGAGGGGCAATCCTTAATTCTTGCATATTTGAAAAATTGTGTAACGTTTGACGATTGGCGAGCTGAAAAGGCGCAAGTTGAGAAAGAAATGGAAAATTTTGCAAAATTCTGATTCAATTAAGAGCAATCCGAAAAGAAACGATGAGATAACATCCGGAAAAAACAATGGAAATTTGGCAATTTCAAGTTTTGTTTGCAATCTAATGATGCTGTATATTAGCAGAACGGAATCCGCGACCTCGGAAAAACCTAGTCTACGCGTAGCCGGAGCCAGCACACAAAAAGTCAAACTCCGGTCACCTTTTACCAATGAGCCGGACAGATTTATTATTAAAAAAGCACATTGAAATCTTTTATGTACTTTTTTGTTAAGAATGAAAATAACATAGGTTTCCTTTTTCAACTTTTCATCCCTATAAATTACAAAGTAAAAAAGGGGGAAGCACACGCACACGCAATAATCAATTTCAAAAGCTATACACAAAAATCCAAACGTCGATTCCCTTCGAACATACCGCACCTTAAACATTTCGAGTAATAAAATTTCGTCCCCCTATAACCTAACCCCTATCGTGAAGTTGTTCAAATAAATTCACATTAGTTTAATTGTATAATTGTAAGGGTAAAAGGCCGATAGTCAACTGGTACGATCGTATTTCAAACAAAAATTACACGGACAAATATCACAGACACTACACAAATACGGCCGCACCTTTGGAAAATTTCGATTGAAGAGTGACTTATACACCGAGCAGGGTGAATAAAAGCGCGCAAAGGAAGAAAAAAGTGAAAAACTACTACATTATTTAAAATTAATAAAATTTTCAATGCCTCGAGAGATTTAAAGTTGGAAAACTTCAATTTCCAACAAGACTTACGTCAAGTCGAGCAAATGGTCGAAAACTTTGTTTCTAATTATAAATTAAAGTCCTTTTTTGCCCTTAATTGGGCACAGGTCTACCTTCTGTTTGTTAGTAATTCACGAAATAAATAAATTTTTAATTTAAATTCGAGTTAACGGCAACTTTTAGGCCTAGTAATAGTTTCATGCCAACATTAACCGAAACGAATGGGGTTACAGCTCTCGGAGAAGACCATTTGTAAAATGCTCTCTCCACATTAATGTTGTTTCAGCTTGTGAGGGGTAACTAATTTTATGAACCCCCATAGAGCTACTAATGCATTAGACTCTTTTAAAAACGCTTGAATATTGATAAATTTCGATTAATAATAAACGAAAACGCGCGTTTTCGCGCAAATTTTTAATCGAAAGAGACGACTCGATTCAAATCGAGGCCGCGCCGTAAATCAAAACGCGACTTAATTAACACGAAATTTTTTGACCAGACGAATTTTTATATTAATTTATTGGTCAAGCTTTCACTTTCTCACATTTATAAAATCGGCCACACGATCGAAAATTTTAGAAACTTTCGTGTTCCACTTGATAGAATTCGAAGATGCGACTACTGTGTGCGAGACTCGCAGGCCTTTTCGAGCGTTACAAGTTCAAATGTGGCGATACATACCTGAAACAAAAGAAAAGAGATTAAGTACAGTTTACTATAGTGGAATTGTGGGATAGTGGGGTGCCTCATGGTAGTACGAAAGGACCGGTCTTCTTTACGTGTTTTGATTTAAATTGAGGAAATGGTCATTATTGCCAGGGCACGTTTTTTATGTTTAAAAAACAAAAATGTTAAGGTTGAGAGGACCCTAAAGGCATGTAGCGTGCAGCTATATATAATAAAAATTACAAGCATGTAGTTTTGATAGGTTAGCTCGTGTATACGAGGCGCACCTGTAAATAAGATCGAACAATGTCCAATACGCGATAATACATCTCTGGAATTCGTGAACAATTTCAAGGCTAAAAGTTAAAAAAAGTAAATGAAATTCCGTGGCAAAAATTTAAAAAACACTAAAAGTGACTTCCCCTTCCATTTATTCGTCTAAAAACATAATTTTATTAAAGTGCGACAAATTAAACCGCAAAGAGATGGAGAATATTAACTTGCACTTCCTCGGGAAGGCAAGAAGCCTAAAAAACGTCTTGGAGAGTTAATTATAGCGCAAACGACATTAACATTTATGTCTTTTAATGAACTTAATTACAAATTAATGAAACAAACGATGCAACTTAAAAAACGTAACGAGCAAGAGCTCGAATAACAGCCCTTAAAATAAGAAAAAGTATAGCGCGACTAACAATTAAGCGCCCACTAGATGTCCCGGCCTAAAAAAGTTTATCGAATCGATAAATCGCCTATTTTGTTAAGAAAATGTAAAGCGCTACTACTTATTAAGTTCTACTTTTAAAAGGACAACCTTGCACACCCAGATACCATTATCGTTAAAATCCCAAGTTGATATTAAATCAATAAAACGTTCGTTATTAAATTATGTAAAGAGAATTAAAATTCAAACGTAAATATAAACAATAATAATATAAACATTAAAAAAAACAATTACTCTTTCCGATATCTTCAATGACAAGATCTTTCCCACATATTTACACACGCGCAACTATGTTAACACCCGCATTTTTTCTTTTTTTTAATTATAAGTTATCAAGGATTTTTAAAAATTTTAAAAAAACTTGTCCTAATCGTATAAAAATCGTGATTTGTATACATTTAATCAACTACAATAAAAAAATTATAAATACTAATTAAGTCGAAATTCAACAAAGCTATCGATATAACAACTATTAGTGTCGAGGTCAGTTACGTATTGCATTTTTAAAATTTGTAAATAGGAAACATCGTTGATGGGCAAATAATTAATTAATTTATAATTTCACGAGCTAAAACTCAGAGATAATTGAGGCTATTTTATATGGATTATTTAAAAAAAATGTAAATTACACTGTATACAGGTACAGTTACGTTACAGTGAATGCGAATCCAAGAGACCACTTTTTCAAGTGCCTTTGGCAGAGCGTGGGCGAACTACAAAACTACCCTGGATCATTGCCTGGATACAGCGGCTTGTGTGGGTGTTTCGAAATGCCAACCACACTAACGATTAACGTATAGGGCCGTACAAATTAATTTTGAAACCGTAAGCCTCAGTAGGTGATTTGGCACTGCCTTTCTGAACAAGTCACATCAAAAGGGTAGTTGTGAGGTATTGGTGGTAACGTTCTAGTGAAACGAAAAGGGTCGAAATTTCGTATAAGCCCCAGCAGACAGCAAACACTTCTACTAAACGATCAAGTCCAAGCTGAAAGAGCATTACAAGTGAGTAATAAAACAAACCGTCTGCTACTTCTTAACTTGGGGATGGCTCGAGAAGGGTGGGTTTTTGCTCTTCGTTCGGTTATTCGCTCATAACTCGAAAACTAGACACTTTATGAGAGAAGTGCCTCTATGCGAATATAAACTACATCCAATTTCCAACAAATTATATCTTAGGTTTTTTCCTCAGAAAAACGGTTTAAGCGCTAGAGCGCGTTAAAGTTTGAAGAAAATTCCAAAATCAGCCAAAAAGCTCTTTTAAGCTTTTAACTCGAAAACTGCGCACTTTAAGAGAAAAGTGTTTCTATACAAAAATAAAAGAAAATCGTTTTCTACAAATTATGTCTCTTCAAGTTTTTGCTTCGAACGAACAATTTAGGTGGTAGAGCGCGTTAAAGTTTAGTGTATATCGAACGTAGGTGTTCGGTAGACAGAGTGCAGATGTACTAAAATACAAAATTTTTGACGTTCACTATAGGCAAGCTGCGAGCATAATAACAAAGGAGTAATAAAATCGGCCGACTGGGGTAGTATTAATTAGGGGGGGAGAGAAGGGCGGGTTTTTGCTCTTTCTTAGGTTTTTCGATTATAACTCGAAAACTAGGCACTATATGAGAAAAGTGCTTCTATATGAATATAAACTACATCAAATTTCCTACAAATTATATCTCTTAGGTCTTTTTCCTCAGAAAAACGGTTTAGGCGCTAGAGCGCGTTAAAGTTTGACAAAAATTCCAAAATCGGCCAAAAAACTGTTTTTTGTTGTTTATCGCTTTTAATTCAAAACTACGCACTTTTTGAGAAAAGCGCACCCACACAAAAATAAAGTAAACTCAATTTTCTATAATTTATGTATCTTACATTTTTATTGTCAAACGTATAGTTTAGGTACTAGAGCGCGTTAAAGTTTAGGGTATATCAGACGTATCCGGTAGGCAGTTCAGTTTTTTGCTTATAACTTCTAAGCTAGACATTTTTTCAAGAAAATTTTTTATATAAAAATAAACTATATCAAATTTCCTACCAATTATATCTGGAAGAATTTTTTCTGAGACAAACGGTTTAAACGTTAGAGCGCGTTAAAGTTTGACAAAAGTTCCAAAACCGGCCAAAAAAACGTTTTTTTTTTGTTTAGTGCTTATAACTCGAAAACTCCGCACTTTTAGAGAAAAGTCTTTCTATACAAAAATAAAGTACATTCAATTTCCTACAAATTATGTTCCTTAAACTAACAGTTTAGCTACTAGAGCGCGTTGAAGTATAGCGCCTCGAGAAGGGTGGGTTTTAGGAGGTCAAACTAAACCATATAGAGTACACGAAAAAGTTATGTTATATACCATAAAATTGCATATTTTGTGTAGCTTTTAAATAATATATTGTGACATATTATTGTTTGCATTGCAGATATTGTTTTAAGTGCAACCTTTGTGATGCTTTTAAAGTCGAAGAGAACCTACCGAACCGAATTTACTGTGACTTCCGGACTATTAAGTAGCATTTTAACGTATAAGGAAATGAACTAAGAATAGTTATAGTTAACTATGTATACATAACTATGTATGTATATGTATATTGTATATCAAAAAAACGCCAACTTTCTAAATTTTTCATCAACAAATTAAGTCGCTATCTAATTATCAAACATTCTGGTTAATTAAGTTAGACTGATTTATTAAACACAACAGTTATTTCTCAAATTAAGCAGACAGTTTGACTATTTTTACAATTAATAATTGCAAATTAACAACACACTAGACTAGAGCTTTATACAAGGTGACAAAATAGCGCTCTTATTTTTTAGCAAGTAGGCCCACTAATACTTTATGGAAAACGCCAAGGAAATGTTGGCTTTTACAGCAATAGTTAGGCCTTCAAATGGGTTTCGAGAGTCAACCAAGTAATTTAATAACAATTTTGGAATAAACACTAGTTTTAGACACGCTCTATATAGTTTGTTTATTAACAAATTTTGCTCATTAGTTAAACTAACGCAGTGTTATTAGTTATTATATACTCAATGGTTAAACTGAACTATTACGAAATCAAAAAAAAAGTAAAAAGTTTAAATCCAGTCCGAAGTCGGTGGTAAAAGTGCAAACATCATTTACTTATTAGGTACCCACAATTAATTAGTGAGTCAAGTTACCTATTGTTTGTATCACGATCTTTGTTAAGGTAATATATAGATTGTAATTGACGTGGAAGAATCTACCTCAGTATCGGTATAATCTATGAGAAAGTATCAGGTAACCAACTGCATCGCTTGAACTCTTCACATCGAGCAGTGAAGCGAAATTATTTATCAAGAGCTAAAAGGTAAATTTGGGAAAGTAGATATAACTTTTCTGGACAATTTAAGAATCAAATACTTTCTTATGGTAAGAAATGCCGTAAAGACTTTCCCTTGAAAATTAAACCGATGGAATTCGGCGAGATTCTTCTTCCATAAAACGAAACTGAGTTAAAAAGAACGCCAATTTTACGTCACTATACTATAAAATGGCTCAATAAATCGTTCCTGCTGATTTAAAGAGCTAAAAATGGACTAATAAAACGACAAATATAGATATACTGCGTGTCGCATTTAAATCAAAATCAAAATAGCGCTCATTGTTCATACATATGTTTATACATCCCTCCAGTACTCCAGTTCTTTTACTACAACAAATGTTTTACATCTTACAGTACGGCGAGTTAAAAAAAATTAAATGGCAGCTTCAATTTCCATTACCACCCTCCTTCTTTTACTCATTTTCGTGAATTTTTCTCATCAGGGCGAAGAGGTATTTATAAACAATTAACAGTCAAATAAAATTTCAAATAACATTTTTCAGATCGGAACTGTTAGAAGGACCCATTATGGTTTTGTGCGCGGTCAAATTGCCGAAAGCAGGAGCAACTCCACCTTCAAATACTTTTCCTTCATAGGCATACCGTACGCTCGTCCGGCACTTGGCAAATTGCGCTTTCAAGTAGCAACTCGAGTTCCATCAGCTTCGACACGATTCACTCCAAATTTATTTTTCAGGAAGCACAACTCCCCATACCGTGGCACGACATACTAGACACCATAGAACCAAAACCAATTTGCATGCAGTTCGACGATGCTTTTACAAGCACCAACGTGGTTGGAAGCGAAGACTGCTTATATTTAAACGTCTACGTGCCCATTACGGTGAGTGTGCAAAATACCAATTTGAAAAAAATCAATTAGCGGCTTTCAGGCAAGACGCAATTTACAAAATATGCCCGTCATGGTGTGGATTCACGGGGGCAACTGGGTTTCTGGATCGACATACGAGACGGCCCCAGATTACTTTATGGAAAAGCCCGTTATCATAGTCGAAATCGAGTATCGTTTGAACGTCTTTGGATTCTTAACAACTTTAGACGATAATGCGAAAGGAAATATTGGTCTTAAAGATCAAGTGGTTGCTTTACAGTGGGTTCAGAATAATATTGGGTATTTCGACGGAGATAGTAACAAAGTTACAATTTTTGGCGTAAGCGCTGGTGGTGCGGCAGTTTTTTACCACATGCTATCTCCACTGAGTCAAGGACTATTTTCGCAAGGAATAAGCGAGAGTGGGAGTCCTTTGAATAGGTGGGCAATCCAACGACATCCTTTGGAAAAAACTATTAGACTAGCGAGACATTTTGGAATCAACAGCACGTATACGCACGTAATTGTGGAAAAATTACAAGAAATTAACGCAGAAGCTCTCTTTAGGGCCGCCTTAAATCATTCCATAGTGGTAAGTTTTAACAATGGAACGTAAACACGCATTAAAGTTGACTTTTTAAGGGCTATTTTACACCGTACGACCCCCAACCATTTTCAACAATAATCGAGAGGGAAAGTAGCACTGCTTTTATATGCGAGCCGGCTCATAATTTATTGATAAATGGACACTTTTCTAGAATTCCCCTAATTATGGGGATAACTACAGAGGAAGGATCTTACAGCTGGACGAGTATGTTAAGCGACTTTTTTAATAATCACAATGAGACGTTTTAACTTTAGCTACGCTCGACGGCCGCGTCGACATCAATTTGTATCAGAGACAACCACAACGTTTAATACCGTTATCGATGAACATACCGAACAATTCTGCTTGCGAGGGGAAAACTTTGAACGATATTAGGCAAAAATATTTTCCAGATAGAAACTACACCAATCAGAATGAATGGTTACCGGTAATTACTCGCTGCTAACACATACCTACAAGTGATGACTGTTCCTTTTACTTTTAGTACATGTCATTGGACCTTTTTGTAGTCGGAATTTTGGAAACTGGCAAATTCTTGTACGATAAAATGCCCGTATACTTTTACGAGTTCACTTATAGAGGAAGCAGACCTTTATCTCATTTAGGTGAGTAACCAAGCGCACACAACTCTTCTCGAAGTAAAACATTTCAGGCGGAGTCGGCCATCAGGAAGAGCTCCAATATTTATTTTATCCTCAAGGATACCAAGCCAATCCAACCGAAACTAGTTCCGACGTTTTAATGCGTAAGCGAATGATAACTTTGTGGACGAACTTTGCTTCAACTGGGTAAGGCTGGACTATCGGTTGGTAGAAAAGAAGTTTTTGAAATTATTTTTGCAGCAACCCCACACCTAGACCGGATCCTCTGCTCGAATACGTGCGTTGGCCTAGGATGAATGCATCTCAGAGCCATTTAAATATTGGTTCTGATTTAAACGTACAGAAACCTCTACCTTATCGATCTGATATGACGTTTTGGGATGAAGAATATAGGACGTGCGTGTTTCAGGATCCTAATCCTAATATTCGCAGTATTCCCAATTGGGGAAGGCCCTATTGGGGACATTGATTTATCCGTATACGCTGTTATACATAAAATATATTAAAGATACAATAAATAATAGTAACAAAGTAAGGTGTTTTTGAAGCCCTAGTAGATTATAAATGAGAATTTTATCCATCGCCATTATCCGGGAAAGCTTTGGGTTCGATTAGATGTGTCAGATTACATAGCTTGTTGCATTGTTACTGCTAATAAAGGATCGGTGTGCTCCTTAAAATCACTGCTTCGATCAGATACAAACAAAGATTAGAGAACACCGTATAACGCTATCAGCTAACCAATAAATCCCTCAAGGCAACGAGATTATACGAAACATAGTCTACTCGGCTCTACAAATCTAATTAGAAAATAAAAAAATGCCAGTTTACTTTTGCTACTCGGGATCACAAATCGAATTTTCCGTCTTGGAAAATGCAGCTATAAAATCGAATTGATATTCAAGTCGAGAACGCACAATAATTCTGTATGTAGTCGAGTTTCATCGGTGCCCGTAAAGCTGAAGCAATTTATTCTTGCTTCAACGAGAGATAATTTTTTTTAAAAAAAGCATTTCGAAAAGCTGCATGTTTTCGCAGTTCTACCTCATCAGCTAACCACACGAGCGGAATAAAAATACGAAAAAACTAAACTGCGATGAAAGTAGTCAAATTTAAAAAGACGAACGTCGAAGACGTTCCAAAATTTAACGAAAAATTATTATTTTTCTGTCTAGAAAGAATTTTTATATTAGTTTTTAGAAAAGTTCATTTTCTTTTATTGCTTTTTTAAGGAAATGGGCTAAATTGAACGGTTGCTGAAGCAGCAGTTTGAAAACAACAAACACTAACGCTCGGACAACAAGGAAAATCAATTAGAAACAATAACAAAACGAAATAGTAGTCATTTTCCACATTTTTAGTTCGGAATTTTGCAGGAAATTTAATTATAACGTCTTTTAGTTTGGAAGCGAACTTTTGACGCGATAAAAGGCAAAAATATTACGTGTTGCTGGTGCAGGATCGAAGGAAACAACGTCGCGGGTTATCCGAATAAGTAAATTAAGTTTTAAATGTAATTGCACTTGTAGATCGAAATTTGCATTATGGGTAGGACCATAGCTGAAGGCTATAAACGCAAAAAAAGGGATGAAAAATAACGTTAAATCCGGAGGTTTAACCAAATTGGACTTCAATGTTAAATGATGGCTGTGATTCAGCCACTCTCGTGCCGTATCGCGATACGTTAAAATGAGTTACTTCGTTATATGCCCACAATTCTCATAAATCCAAGCACGGATTATTGGTTTAATTTAGTGCAAAACGGCACAAAGCAAATTTTGATTTATAACTAAAGCTCTAAACGTTTGCAGTGGCTCTAAGAACTGTTTCGGAAAACGCCAAAAAAATGACCCCCTTTCTATTTGAAAACGAGCACCCTCCAATCAGAATATCAAAGAGAGACAACTTGCAAATTTTTTTATTTAAAAAAACTGCCAAAATGCCATTATTTACTCCCTACAAATTTCATCCCGTTTGATCAATCAGTTTCAAAGTTATCGAGGCCGCTCCAGACTTTTATAACTCCCACGCGAATTCTAACCTCATTTTTAAAAATTTTTCTAATGCTCAATAATTAAACTTTCATTATACCGCGGCTTTACATTAATTTAAATTCTAAAGCGGTATTAATTAAACGATTATATACACCTAAATCGATTTTAAAGTTAAAAAAAAAATTGCTTGTAATCCCATCCTTTTATTAATTGCTGAAGTCCCGAGAGGCGCTTAACTTTTGCGATGATTAAGTATATTATAGATAAACTTTTATAATTAATAAGCAACAATAGGTAGTGCCTATAATAGGTATAAATGATCGACATAAATATGAGAACTTTTGACTAAAATATAGTGAAACGAGTTAAATTTACATTGTTGTCCGCAGATAAATGGCGTCCCATTTAAGTTGTGGTATTCATACAGGAACAATCCCTTACATGTCGAATAAAACTTCCGTCTGACAATTTGACAACGAAGTTTATTGTGTATCATTTCCGTTTAAAATTCGACTATCGTCCTTTACAATAAAAGTTGGCGTCAAATCTAAAAAAGAATAGCAACAACAGTTTATTCAATCTACCACACTGGTTCGGCTCCGTGGTTTTATTTTGATTCAAAACAATTGAACTAATCGTTACTTGCAGTTGTTTTCTTCTGATGAAAGTGAACAAAAGAGTAAAATATGCGTAGAAAGTAAAAACTATTGATATATTCTATTTAAACGGTTCAAACTATAGTGGTTGGGGGTCGCACGCTAATTCTACTTATAGACAGGCGGACGGGCAGACGAATAGAAAAATTGTAGAAATACTACTGATGGCGAGAAAGATACGGTCAATCTAATGAATCGAAATAAACGACAAATAAAAAAAAAGTAATGGAAGCGGATTTGCCTTCAATATAAAAGCAATAGATAGAAGGGTATAAACTTTTCACATTTGAACTTCCGAGCCTATCGCAGAGTTTGAGCTTTAGTTGATCCGGAGTAAAGCTATCCAAAACAAATTTTAAAGGGTTATTCGGAAATTATATGGTGTAGGTAAGGATTATTTTGTTCAAGTAAAATTAACTTCACCAACCTTCCTCAAAACACTCAAACACTCCATAAAGTTTCTTCAACGCGGCAAGAAACTTTTAATTAAATATCTAAAGCATTATACTATTACAAATTTCAGATATGACTTATTTATTTACTCCGCCTCCATTTTAAAACAAATAGACGTTCCTATTCGAGCATAATTTATGTAGGTATAGAATGTTTGCTAATTAGTGTGCAACTTTAAGGGTAATGACCGTCTATATTCGATTATTGATTTACCTATGTATATCTAAGCTAAATTATGCCGAGCAAATACGTATTCGAAATTGGATTAAATCCGAGCAAATGAGATCCAATTAATGCGTCAGGCCCCAATACTTGAAATAAAATTCAATTATTATAGTAAATTTCGTTTGAAATGTTAAATAATAGACACTTTAGATTTTAGATACGTGTCGCTTATCTACTACGCACAAATTTTATTGTAATCGAGATTGATGGCCTATCGCAATAATAATAATAATTTATTAATGTTTCACAAGTCAGTAACATAACAATAACAATAATATAATCAAGAAAGAAATTAGAAACATAGTGTACAGCGACAGAAAAATTTATTGGGCACTATAAATAGTAAGTAGTAACTTTTAGGGCTGAGCAATACCGTAGATCAGGTATCAAGCCTCGATACTATTCAAAAGTATCAAAATTATCGAGATATCGGGAGTGTCAAAGCATCGAAAGTAACAAGGTATCGAAAGTATCGAGGTATAGAAAGTATCGAGATAATGAGATATCAAAAGTGTCGAGTATTAAAAATATTGAAATATCAAAAGTATCTAAGAATCGAAGATACTGAGGTATCGTAAGTATCGAGGTATCGAAGACATCGATGTATCGAAAGTATTGAGGTATCGAAGGTACAAAGATATCGAAAGTATCGAGGTATTGAAAGTATCGAGATAATGAGATATCGAAAGTGTCGAGTATCAAAAATATTGAAATATCAAAAGTATCGTAAGTATCGAAGATACTGAGGTATCGTAAGTATCGAGGTATCGAAGACATCGATGTATCGAAAGTATTGAGGTATCGAAGGTACAAAGATATCGAAAGTATCGAGGTATTGAAAGTATCGAGATAATGAGATATCGAAAGTGTCGAGTATCAAAAATATTGAAATATCAAAAGTATCTAAGTATCGAAGATACTGAGGTATCGTAAGTATCGAGGTATCGAAGACATCGATGTATCGAAAGTATTGAGGTATCGAAGGTACAAAGATATCGAAAGTATCGAGGTATTGAAAGTATCGAGATAATGAGATATCGAAAGTGTCGAGTATCAAAAATATTGAAATATCAAAAGTATCTAAGTATCGAAGATACTGAGATATCGTAAGTATCGAGGTATCGAAGACATCGATGTATCGAAAGTATTGAGGTATCGAAGGTACAAAGATATCGAAAGTATTGAAGTATCGAAAGTATCGAATTATCGATAGTTTGAAAGAATTGAAGCTATCAAAGTATCAAAAGTATAGACACTTTAGATACCTCAATACTTTTAATACCTCTATAGATCGATATCTTCAATACTTCAATACTTTCAATACTTAAAATCCTTTGATACCGCAATACTTTCGCCGAAGGTATCGATACTTCGAATACGTATCGATACTTTGGCTAGTACTTTCTTCTTTTAGTATACGTTTTAGCAGAGAATGATATAAAAATCGATTTCTTTGCAGAAATTGCGAACATAAGTATGTATTCACAAAACAACATAATAATATAGTGACCAATAATTATTTCTCCCGACTGTACATCAATACGATAAACACACTTCGAACTGCATTCTCACCCATACAAGTCGGATGATCAGAATTACAAAAAATCTAGGCCGAATTAACTGAATCGATTTCTCAGGTTTGTAGCGGGTCTCCAGCCACAAACATCAATTACAGGCGGATTTTGAGTAACTTCATTAGCCACCCTATATGTGCAGGTGGTGAACTCTTACCTACTCCGAATGACAGTTCTGACAAGCTCAGAATGAGATCTTTGTGGGAAGTCCAGATAGACAGTTCTTGACCTCTATAGAATTGAAGATGAAATCTACCCATATCCTATGATACTCCTTTGTGAGTCCTGCTCAATTTAAGAATCCCAATAGTTATTCAAATGAACCCTTATACGAAATTCTAAAGTGTTTGTTAAAGCAAAGCCCCACCCCAATACGCCTCTTAATATTGCGCAAAGTTAGCAAAGGAAAATGATGAGCATGGGGTATTATAACATCCCCATTCCCGCATTCCCCATCCTCACATTATCTACCACAATTAAGTACTATGCGTGTTGAAAAGCAATTGTTTGTAGATACCTACAAATGTTACTGAAACTGTTACGTAGATACAACGTTGAATTTAGATATTTCTACATTGTTCCTCCAGGTGTTACTACTCTGAATAACCTCAAAAACGAAATCTTGAAATGTGTGCATCGGTATGAATCACTCATTTTTAATTACGGATTATTGTTTCTCATTTTCCCAACCACCCGACCTCGTGCAATGCGCAATGTTTGTAAGTTTTTAAATAAGAACAATGGCAGTCGAATTACTCGTTTAAAATCGACATTGCAGTTTAAATTACAAACCGATGCGATATACGAAATACTAAGTAAAATAACAAACAAAATGGGAAGTTGGCTTGAGCGAAGTTTACAAGACGATTTTAATTAAAATTGATCCAGTTGATCGTCCACCCATATAAGGTTATTTATATCCATTAACATACCCACATAAATAAACTTAATTACAGTTAATCAAAACCAAACCTGGTGTTATCGACCTTATCAAATATTTCTCGTTTTAAAATTTATTAATAAACAAACTCCTTTTCTTTTAGGCAACACCATTAGGCGGGTGCTGCAGAGCACGCATACGTTTATAAGGAAAATAATTATTTTTGACTAATGCAACAAGCCGAAAGTTCAAAAGGAATTCAAAAGTAAATATTTGGCAGCCAACATTCCGTTTAGAAATTAATGAATCTCTCAAATAAAAAGATACGAAAGTTATTCCGCGAGAACCGTTACAATAAATTGAACTTAATGTATAAAAATAGAAAGCCTTCTTCTTCTTCTACTTGTGAATTTTTAAATACAAAAATATTTAACACAACATAACAGGTATATACGAAACGCTGGAAATTATTCAAAGACACTTGTGGAGCGTCCGTGCGAATTTCCCAGCACTTTTAATTTTTATTCACTTTATTGCGATTACTCAGCGGATATGACATTCCCATGTCACTTAATTTTTAAGGTGAGGTAAGGTAATTATTTATTAATTTTTGCAAATCGCAAAAATGATCTTTTTCTCAACGTTACGCCACAAAAAAAGGGGGGACACTTGATTTTTGTTATACGGGACGAGTTCGAACCCGATTGTGAAAAGTGTAACCTTCTCCGCGCTATATCTCGAAAAGGGTTAAACTTATGAAAAAATTGCATATGACCAAACTTATAGTTAAGAAGGTTTTTTATAATTTTCATAATAACCTTCATTAACGTGCGATCTAAAGGAAGCGAGCTATTTGCAAAATACGATGAAAAGAAATTTTTTAAATAGCTCCCCGTCCACTCGCTCGCCTCCCGCCATCCGGGACTGCAGTACGTTACACTGCAGGTTCTAACGAACTTACAAATTTTCAAAACTCCTGGATTCTTTCCTTCAAATGCTATCTATTTGTATAATTTGACCTGGACCATTCAAAATAGGCAAAAATAAATTCAAATAACACTAAACTCGCCCTATGCTTTTGTAACGATCAGCGACAAATTTTTGAGTGCCAATTACGCAACTTTGATTTGCAACCTTGGTATAGAAGCGATGAATCGTATTTCGGGGCAACCTTCCTAATATTTTAAAATTTAAAAGACGAACCGAGACGAACCTATAATACACCTTGGGTTATTAGACAAACTTTCAATTCAAATTCCGAGTGTCGTCTCTAAAATTCTTCATTAATATGTAAGGGAGGGTTAAAGTTTAGCTATAAATATACACAGATCGATTTATTATTTTTCCCGAGCCAAGTAAAAACTAACAGAAAGGTCATGATTAGTGTCAGCTCTAAAAATATCGGGCGCATATTAACGCGTAACAGGTGAAAATGGAAATTTTTCGTTTTAATTAGCCACGCATTAATTGCAAAAAACAATAAAGAGTTAAATCGTCCAAGCATGGACGATAGAAATCCGTTGCGGTAAAACTGTCGTTGCCTTTTTTTTTGCTTCAATAGTTGTTGTTTAATAAATAATCTCGAGAATGGTTTTATCCGTGCCCTCGTTCTGCAAAATTAAAGTACCGCTTCAACTAACAGCTTCATTTTTCCGACTAAACTATGATTATAAAAGTAATACCTAATTATAACAAAGCACAGTTGCAATAAGTAACTTTCTTGTTAGTACCAAGAGTGAGTGGCACTCGTTTTGTTGGGGGGGGGGGGGGGGGGGGAGAAGAACGCATGAACGCATAAAAGAGGAACTTGGCGTTTACAGTTTTAAAAATTGTTCCGACTATACCTATACTTCCGAGCTACTAATCTTAGTGCCTACTTTTATTCAATTATTCCATTAGGAGAAAAAAGCTTTCAAGTATCCCCACAAAGCTCGCCAAATCATAATGAAGTTCCACGAGAAAGTACAAATTATTGAGTGGAGAGCTACAATTTCTAGACTCATCACGCCACGCCCACTTGGTTTTATCGTTGGATGGGCGTTGTCAAGAGACTAGTCGTAGTGCTAGTCTCAGTACCTTCATTAAAACGATAAGGTTATACTTGCAAAACATAAGGTACAAGAAACGGTTTTCGGAGACCTTGCGTCAAAATAAAATTGTTATTCAATCGGTCGCTTTCAAAAAGGGAACTTGAGAAAATCCCAACTTTCCGCCAAGATGAGTTTATTATAACTCGGCTTTTCAACGAGCAAGAAAAAAAGTTGTTCGGCATCTTCGCCTTTTTTATGTCGTACCAAAAAGTGTCAAAATGAAAAATCGATGGGGAAAGCAGTAAAGAAAAGAGTAAAAGCTTCCAAGGCGACTAAAAAAGAAAATTCGGCTCATACGTGTGAAGATTTTTAAAAGCAAAAGTAAAACGAAATAGCCCTTGGCAAATATTTTTCAACCATAGCGCGCTTTTAAAAACTTTTAGGGGGTATAACAGCAAAGATGCAATTTAATGCTCAACAGATGCTACAAGGGTGTCTCGAGATAGGGGAGAGAAAGAAAGAGACCAGAATTTCTAAACGGATTAGCGATGAGTGCTAAGTAATAGAATTTGCACTAATTTAATTTTCGAAAAAATACAATAAATCGCAATCGGGTTTCGCCGTCTCATTTAAAATTTAAATTACAATATTGTATATCTCGAGATTATGTAAATATTTGATTAAAAAGTATTAATGATAAAGAGAAAGTTTCAGAAAGATGAATCATTTACATGAACTTGAAATTTATTAAAATTAGATTATGTTTGTTATTAAAATGTTTTAGGCAAATACAGCTGCTCAGATGAGCTCATTATTATTCTTTCGCAAAATACTCAATTTTTTCGCTCTCGTTCGTCGCTTCAAAATCGCGTTGTCGCTCTCTTCGAGGCTTCTAAATGACATAAACAGACTCTTCTCCCATCAAAAGTCGTTAGAAATGGACCACAATCCACAAAAACTCCTCGAAATTAAAAATATCAGTAAAACCTTCTCTGGTTAACATACATAATGGTGCTTGCTTCAGTTATACATTGTTATACACAATTGCGAATTGTGTAGGCACCCCACATCTGACCGCTTACGCCATTTTGGGTCAACTGTTAGGCTTCCATCTAGAACTGACCGCATTAGTTTAGCAGACGATTGTTAATCTTTCACCAAACTTATTCGAGAACTGATAAGCCAATGTCCCCTCAACAGTCGGCTCTAACAATATACCGCAAGTCTATTAATCTGTCATGCCCACTAGATCGTAATGTCTCAGATTTAGGAAATAAAAATAAGTGATTTTGCAAATCTACGATCCAAATCAATTTTAGTGTGGATTGTTGGATTGTGGGGAGAAACCAATCGTAGAGTCGCACTGAAGTAAAAGATAAAAGACACCCTTTATATAGGTGTACGTTTACGTCCATTGTTCAAGATGTAAAGTGTTTCACCTTGACTGTGCTAAAACGAACACAATAAAGAATGGATAATAAAAAATTCAAGTGCAAATTAGTTCTGAGATCATAGTTCGATAAATTACACATCGATAAAAAAAAAGAAAAACATTAACAAATTAATAACATCGTGATGTACGTCAAATGAGGGGCCGCACAATTTAAATTGGTCCTTCGAGCCGGATAAATTGCGTGTTTGTGAACGAGGCGCATTATTCTCTTTACGTCGGCATTGTCCACCGTTTAGGATGGAATTAAGTGGAATAAAAAGATATTGTCAAATAAAAAAAAGAGTTCGTCTCTTACTAAAAGCTTCCTCGTTCGCCAACAAGAGCCCCAAATAGACGTAACGACGACCATTTTAATCTCCGACGGAAACTTAAAAAGAAATAAAAATCCAAAAGCAAGCCGTCTGAAAGAAACTTAATGTACCTCGACTAGTCTATTAAGCGCTTGAGGATCAAACAAAAGACTAGAATTTAAAACGGGCGAAAATTTAGCAAATTGATATACGCGAAGAAAATAATTTTCCCCCACCATCGATTGCATGTGTCCTAAATTTATTTTTGTATAGGTACCTTACCTATGAAAGTTGTTCTAAAGCAGGTAGTAATAGAAAATACAAGCAATACTCAATTTACCTGAGTGTCATGCTTTGCCGAAGGCAAAGCACGAACCGAGTTTCTCTGTAATATCTCAACCAGCCACGTTTCATAGAAAACACATCTTTTTATACGACATACACAACACACTCACCTGAATGAAACGGTATTATAAAACTTGTTTCTTAAACTACTCACAAAGACTTTCGTTTTGTTTCTCAGCTTCTCTCCCTTACTCGCGTATTATCAATTTTTGTTTTAAATCGCACACGACAAAATGTAATTTTTATTTTTTTTTAAACGGCAATTTTTTGCAAGTGAAAAATGACTAGGCGAGCTTTTAGCCTTTTTGATTAAAATCGTTACTTACATAAGCTAAACGATATTATCACGAGCAACCCTCTATGCGTAAAACTAACAACCATTATTTTGATTAGGTACGTATAACAAATCACAATTTAAAATTTTGTGGGGAAACGAGATGAAATATAGAGCGTTTGAGAAACACATCTTTAGTTGTTATAATTAGTTGGTCTAAATATAAACCATTGATAATGGTTAATGAGCTAAGGAGGAACTTAGAGAAGAGTAACAAATTGGGAGCTAAACGAGAGGGGTGACGAAGAAAAAATTATTGTTTTTGTGCCAAAATTGACTTTTAAGGCAGTGATTAGTGATTTCTAACATTTTTTGTTCGCTTATCTTCTTTTTTGGTAGAGCTGATGCGACCCTTTCTTGAAAAATAGCGCCCAAACTCAAAAGGTTCCATTTGATCTTATCTAAGGTGCCTACAAATGTATTATACACATATCTCAAGCAATTGGGCCATAAAACACATCTAAGAAACGCTATATAGTTGGATTACTAAGTTCCAGTGGTTTTAATTTCTACAAAAACCGTGAAAAAACTAAAAATTGTTTTCGATCAGAGGGGGCGGGGCATTAAAATGGTAATCCAACCAATATTGTTTCTAAGAAACAAAACAAGCCGAGTGCACACGTTTGTGTTAAATTACTAGTTACTGTACAATTTCCTAACCTCGTTTAAAATTTAAATAGCCAACTTACTTAAAAATTTGAAAATTCAACTTAATTATTGTTACTGTTATTATTACAAAATAATAGGTTAGGTGGCAAAACATGAGTATACTTAATTCTAAGAAAAGTAATTACAATTATTGAATATTTACCCATAGCACTGTCGATTAATCCAGTTAATAAACAAAAAAAATCAAAAATTTCCACACACAGAAAAATAAAGAAATTAACACATAACTCAAATAAATACACACACCGAAAAAATAAAGAAACAACTTTTATGTATTCACAGGTAGGTTGGGTTTTTAGAAAGTAAAATAATAAACAATTGCATAAAAACTATTTTCAAAGTAAAATAAACTACTCTTGTTTGCCGTTGTAATAATTATTTCGTTTAAAAAAATAAATTTTAAACTAGTCCGTGTATGTAATGTTTGAACAATTTTAATTTTATGTGCCTAAAACGTAACATAACACAATCACGACGTCTACAATAACTAAACTCGTGGTGATCTGACCGCCTCTTCCTGTTCAACCTGGCGCTTATCGCGGAGAATGCGGCAACTACAAATGTTAACGCATGGTAAGATCGGATTTGTTCGGTTTGATAAAATTTTAAACGATTGCGCCACTAATTATTTAGACGAGATTTCGAATTTTGAAAGAAAGTGCCTATCTAATTGATTTTGTCCATAAGCGAAAGACGAAAGAGAATCTCTTAAATTTGCGTTGTTGCTATACTTTTCTTTTTAATTACCCCATACCCCCATCAATGCATATCTACAGTAATTCTGAAATTTTAATCGAATTTGCCCCATATCCTCATTCAAGAATAGTCCGCATTTCGCGGATTTTGAATAAGTTTAAGATTTTTTTAAAGAAAAAATAAAGTTGACATTAAGAGACCAAGAACAAATCGATTAATCGAAATGGTGATTACAGATTCGAAAGGAGGTTAAAAAGAGGCAATGAAAATGCTTTTACAGAATTTTAAAAGATTAACAAATAAAAAAGTTATAGCTAAAAAAAAGAAAATGACAGTTTTCGATTTTTTTCAGTTTTCGCGAAAACGGGTAAATTTATTCCAATTTTTTTTCAGATTATTTGTCAGCACTGAATTGAGCAACTTTGCCAAATTTAAACCTACGCTCTAGCTCTTCAGATAAGCGATATCCTATGTACTCTATCTATGTATGTCTCCAAGAAAAAATTCTGTATAGATACCTATTTATACAGGGCGTCAATTTGCAAACGTTCCACTTCCAAACTCTTCGCTTAGTATAAAATATTGAAATTCCGCAAAACGCGTCCATTTTAATACCGAGGGGGCATTCTTAACGAGTACATATTTACGTTCTCCCCACATCAACCTCAAAAGTGGGGTATACAATCAGGGACGGACTGGGCCACCGGGGCACCGAGGAAATTTCCGGAAAGTCGTTGTTTTAACAAACAAGTTATAGAAAAATTTGCAAAGAACAGCTTTTCGCTTAGTATAGTGAGTCGATATTTTGTTTCGTTAAACACCTTTTTGGAGACATTATCAATCGCTACTAAAACTTGTGAACTTCATTTTAAGCCGTTCGACCTTGAACAATCCAAAATTTTCTCCTGCGGCGCTTTACATTTTTGTTATAAAATCAATATTAAACTTGAGCCCTCCTTAATAGATTTACCGGCCGCCACTGGTTACCCTGAGAAGTAAAATAAAATTAGGCCGCGTCAAATATTTCCCGGGCCGGTCGTCTGTGGCCAGTTGCCAGTCCGCCCCTGGCGTATACTTAACCCCTTAAGCCTAAGGGGGAATAAGGGGGAAAGAAGTTGATATGGCCATCATTTTTTAAAGCCCCTTAAATTGTCCTTACCGCGATATGCTAATTAGAAAAAGTGTTATTTTTGAATTAGCCGTTTTGGCCCCTTTAGTATTTGATCCTTAGAGGAACAGTGTCGACAGCTAAATTAAACTCGATTAAACCGAATTAGTTCGAGAGAATACATTCGTAGGATGACCACGTCTGACCCTTGAATAATCCAACTAACGGCAGTACTCAAACATTTCTATTGTTACTTCGTGAGACAATTTCCAGCTGATGATATAAAAGTTTGGATTTATTTTTAAAAAGTAAGCATTGGAGAGATAAAAATAATTTTCTTCCAAAGTTGGTCTTAACTTTTAACTCGTTAGTGTGTAACTAACTGATCGACTAATCAAACAATTATTATCTACTTAACAATAACATATGCCGATTGTTTCGCAAATAATCTTACATTTTATATTCGCAATTAATATTTTTCCAGAAATTTGTATTTTGCTTTCACTTTTTCTTTTGTTTTTTTATGTAAAAACCAGCTCTCACTATTTAATTAAACAATTTTTTTTAATTGCTCACTTATAAGTGCATAATAAGAAACTGTTTTACTAACACGTACCGCCCAAATACTTTTTTATTAGAGAAAAATATGGATGATAATAATAAAAACAAAAACACGAACTTACCTTGACCTCGGTAAATACATGGACCCATCTATGAAAACGGATCCAGATAGCAAAATATACCAACATGTTGATAATTCACCAGTACTGCAAATTAAAAACAATTACCAGCAATTTGTATTTTGTATTTTAAGAAAATTACTTTACAGAAAAGAAGTTCCAATAAAAAACTCGAATCCGAAAAAAATGTTCCCAAGGCAACGACAAATATGTACCTACTCACTGTTGGAATGTTAAATCGACCAAAAATACCTGTTTTAAGCACGGAACTAATTTGTAATAAGAAGAGACCTGATTGGATCTTGCTTATTTCATGTGTATCGTTATTATTATTGCTTAAGTATATAAATTTCTACTACCATCCACCATCAGTGTAGAGGCACTATAAATACTACTCGCACAAATTTACAGTGGGCTCAACTAAACAAAATTTCAAGAGAGTCGTCCAGATTCAGATGGCTTTTCTCAAACATCGGATACCAGCCAATAATATGTACAGGGTGGAGGGTGGACAGAATTCGATGGTATAGAGAAAAAATAACTGTAAGAGATATGGAAAAATAGATGCGCATTCTCGATCTCTTTTTTGAGGGGAAGCCAATGGCAAAAACTGGAACTTGCGATCTTCTTTTGTTTAGGAGGTATAAGCAAAAGTTCGATTTTTTAATTTTTCGCTAAATGTTGATATCTCGGTTGTTGAGAAGTAAAATTATTTGCACGCTCTTTAGGCATTTTTTTAAGGACAAAAATATGAGCGGAAGGCATTTTAAATATCTTCGTTAGTTTTTGGTTTAAAATACAAAGTTGTGTTTTTTAAATAGAAACCATATTTGGGTGTGACATATTTGAATAGCTTTTTTCATTCTCTTTTCAATGATATATAATGTTATATATTTATTATTATTATTTTTTTTTTGTCTTTTATTTCACAATTTTCAATAAAATGGGATAAAACTGAAATAACAAACCCCACATATTTAATATCATTGAAAAGAGGATAAAAAGTTCTATTCAAATATGTAATATCAAACTATGGTTTGTATTTAAAAAAACATAATTTAGTGTTATAAACCGAAAACTAACAAAGATATTTAAAATCCCATCGGCTTATTTTATTGTCCTTAAAAAGTGCCTCAAAAACGTGCCAATTTTTTTTTCTGTAGCTTCTCAACAACAGAGTAAAATTTGCGAAAAATTGAAATTTCGAATTTCGGCTTATAGATCCAAAACAAAAGAACATCGCGACTTTCTCTCAAAAAAAGAGATTGAGGATGCGCCATCCGTTTTTCCACATTTCTCATAGTTATGGATTTCTCCATAAGAGCCATCGAATTCTGCCCACCCTGTACAGAAATTACTTTTCAGCTGACTAGGCTGTACTCTGGACCATAGAAGTTCTCTACGACGTTTGCAGAATTTAATCTAAGTCAAAAGGGTGTTCAAAGCCACCTTTGTAAAAATATTTAAATAAAAATCAAATTATCTGACTTTTCCACTCGCTTTTCAAGTAACAAAACATTAAGAACGACTGAACTGGAATAACTTGTTTTTAAGCAATAAGTAGTGCCATTGGCAGTGTAAACTTGGCAAGATGCATTTTTGAAATTGAAATGCAAAATTCTTAAATTATTTGAACCACCGCGTAAAACAGCAATTAGAAACATAAAAACAATTAAAAATTTGATAAAAAAACAAAAATAAATATTTCAAACATTTTCTTTGAAAACTGGGCTTTTTATTGGGTAAAAGCAATAGAACATGCAGTACATAATTAAAAAGTTAGCCTAACCTACAAACCTACGAAAAAGGTTCACACATGAAAAAGAAAAAATAAATAAAATTGAAATAATAAGTACAAAAACTTACTAATATAAAACATCATTTGCTTGATGTTTTTCATGTCGCACCACCTTGCAGAGAGCGCGCAAAGCTGAATCTCTCAACGTCTGCAGCGCCTCCAAACCACTCAAACCGTAGTAAATAACTTGCAGGTCCTGCAAACTTCTACAAGTAGTAGGTCGCGCTAATGCGCGCATAAACATTTGTTCCCAGTCACTCATAACGCCGCATGATGGCGCCTCTTGTCCCACGCATGGGTTACCCCTACCACCGACAACACTAACGCAAGTGTTAAATTCGCGCATTCGTTTTTCTTTTAAAACACAAAATTGCACTATTTTTTAAAACAATACGCAAATTTCTTGCCTTATAAACATAAAGGTAATAAAAGTAACGTTTATTTCACAATTTGTTGGTTAATTAACGCCATCACGTCTCAAACTTTCGCAATTCCATTCTTTTAACTTTAATTGATGCTGACGACCAAACTGAAATCTTTCGTACTACTTGCAGATGAAGATTCATTTTCTTGATAAATCTAAAACAAAAGAACATACACTTATTACAATTGTTTGTAAACAAACTTTTGTTTTTATTAGTTTTTGTTTATTGAAGAAATAATCAGAGCGCTTGAGATAAAAATTTTTGTTTATACGATTCTTATAGTAGAAGATGTTAGAAAATAGCTAGTGAGGCACGTCGTTGCATTCCAAATAATTAATTACACTTAAAAATGCAAAAAACAGGTTCGTATTTGAAATAAAAGTTGACGACAGCCGCCCAAGACGAAACGTTGAAGTAAAAATATGGAAATGCCTCTGGACGGGAAATACCTTGTTTTCAAGAAGAAGAAAATTTTGACAAGAAAATGTGTTGTTATTTCTTCTAGGTATAGTAAACCGTCTGTATGTTGACAAAATATCATCCACAAAATAAGCTTTTAAACAAAATCGATACAGGGTGGCCCAAAATAAGAGGGTTATTTTGGTCACATTTCGGAAAATCTTGACCCACAGTATTTCTGCTCGACTGTAAGTTAGATCACATCGGTCCTAACCAAAAACATATTTTTTCAAATTTTTAAATTCAAAATGGCGGCCAGTATAACGATCGTCTCATTTTGTAGTTTTTTTATTGTAACTTTGGAGATAATTATTATTATAAAAATCTAAAAATAGGAATATATGGGCAAAATATAGAGCTTTAGTTTTGTCAAAGTTGATTTTATAAATAATTTCAAAATTGACCACTTTTATTTGGCCAAAGTTGACTAAAATTTTAAAACGGATTTTCTCAAAATCGGCTACCGCCGTTTTGTCTATGCTTTGATATATTGTAGATATTGAAGTTCTTAATTAAGTAGTGTTGTTTGGTTTATTTGCTATGAGCAGATTCGGAGTTATGATTTTTTGAAAGTCAAGATTTCAAAAATTTATAATTTCGTTTGTAATTGGAAGTTGGGATATTAATTTATTGCATACATTTCTATTATTTGTTACAATTTTGGTTTTAAAAACACTTCCGGTTAAACCGGAAGTGAGCAAGCAAAAGGAGTTTTTAAAAACACCCTGTATATTTTATAATTTTTGAACTATTGTAAGATTAGCTATCTAGTGATGCCAAACATTTAATATTTTGACAAAGATTAGCTTCCTATTTAAAATAGAAACGTCCCGTATAATTTTAGTTTTTTGAAATCAAGGAGAGCTTCTGAGCATACTTAGGTTAGGATAGGTACTATTTCTGATATCTTTTTAAATATTTTTAACGAGTGCGAAAATTTCCTGTTATGAGTTATGACCACATTATCCGTTTTTGACAATAATTCTGATTTTTTTCGAAAACCTTTTTTGCAAACCTAAAATCATAAAGTGAGACACCCTGTACAATATACCTTCTGATACTTCTAAATAGCACACACTTTTAGCAGCTAATTACGAAAATAATTCATGCTCGAAGTTTAATGTTAAAAGTCAAACAATTTTTAATTTAAAAAATTACCGAATTTTGTGATAGAAAGTGTTAGGTGACATCTTACGTGAGAGAGTGACCTCCCAAGTCGAAGAAATTTAAAATATTAGGTAGTTATATCTAAAAAATTTAGACATTTACAAATAACGCGCACTCGAGAATAGTAATACAAAAACTACTAAACCAAAATAGCTTTTGTTTAAGTCATAATGTCATAATTACCGTCGAATTAAAAATGTGTCCCTGGCAGTGAGTTGAGTACGTACTTGTAACAATTTTTCAAGAGTTCATAAAGGTTAAACGAGCATGTCGTGAACGGTAAAGATTAAATTACGGAATTTAAAAATTCTAAGAGTGCCGATGAATTTAAAAAAGGAGAAAATGTTAAAGCAAAATGTTTTAAATTGCAATTAAAAATTAAAAGAACTCGAAAAATTTAACCAAGCACATAGTTCAAGATTTAAGGGACCATTTTTAACTTTTAACATTAATAAAAAGCTACCCCTGCCCTATTTTACATTCTTGATTTTTCGGAAATATCCGTGGCTCCTGGCGATTTACAACTTTCCAAAAATTTCAAAAACCCACAAACATAATATGAAGATTGAGAATCCAAAAACTCCAGTAAGTTTAAACACAATTCAATTTTCAAAGAGTCTTTGAACATCTAGAGATGTTTACAGTTTGGAAGGTTTAATTTTCGAGTTTGGCTTTTAAGAAATTTTCAGAAATTACAAAAATTCGCGCAAACCACCACCTACCACAAAATTGAAAGATCCAAAGATTCCCATAAAATATAAACTTTCAAAAGTTGTACAAGTTCGGATAGAGAACGAGGACTTTTAGGCGCCCATGTGTAGAGCACGAATAACCCTCTTAACACCTATTTCATTAGGCGATTTTAAATCCAAACTGTACCAAATTAACTAATTAACCCATACGTATTCCTAAGTAACGATAACGAGCTGACTTGATGTCTTTTTAGCATTTTTTTCACTTTTCTTTGTTTTTTTTGTCTAAATATAAATAATAATGCAAATGACATGATAATGTATAAAACGAAGATTTTTAAATGATTCCATCGCGTGTTGTGATAAGGTGGGGATCTAATTTCGTTGTTTTAACATAAAAATTTCTGCGTTGTTAGGTTTTCTAGTAGTTCATTATGCTAAGTGCAACTTTTCTAACGTAATGTGTATTCTAATTTTTCATGAATTTACGCAATTTCACCTACTGACTAAGAAATAGCCGACTTGAAAGCTCGAAACTGTATTGTTTAATAACAACAATTATAACGTTGCACTACAAGTAATGATGCGCTCAAACAAAAATTTAGTTTTTGAATCCTTTTCAATTTTTCTTTTATCATAAGACAGATCCACAGCGGGATTGCACATTATTGCACTATTTACGATTTCTCTTTCAAAAAATTAAAAACCTGGCACTTGTCTGGCTACCCTGTATATGTGACATATTTATACCCATCAGAGCTTATGCCTGTGCGCAAAAACCAACCCCTCCATATTTATAATCGTCTTCAAACAATTAATTTCCTTCTGAAGCATTAACCCCGAGCACCCCTAACTCAATGTTGGCACTATTTAATCATTTAATTCTCCACATACTATAATTAATTGCGACGTCACCTAAACAATTCTCCCCTTATATCCAACTGTACCAACTGCGTACAGCTTACCTATCATATGTTTTTAAAAGACTCATTTAAGTATTTTCATTTGTTTTTCTTCGTAGAGAAATATTTACAACTATTTTTAGCAACACGAGTTGGAACTGAAAAATTTTCACGATGCTGAACCGTGAACCTTCCACCATTACATTTGGTAGTGAAATCCAAAGCATTAAGAGAGTCTTACATTTTAAAAACTCACTCATGTACAGGAAGAAATGTGCAAAGACACGCATTAATCCAAAGAGAGATGGCAGAATACCCCATAACCCCATACCACCCATACTTAGTATGGTGTCTGACAGACTAACCAGAACATAGTCCATCGACTATGTTCTGGTCGCTAAGCTTTTAGTCTATCACTTGTAACTCAAAAACTAAGCACTTTTATAAATAACAGAGTATTTATGTATTTTCAATTTCCTACAAATTATATCTTTTGTGTTTTTTCGTCAGACAAACAGTTTAGGCGCTAGAGCTCGTTAAAGTTGAACAAAAATTGCAAAATCGGCAAGAAACTCTTTTTTAGTTTATCGCGTATAGTTCGAAAACTACGCACTTTTAGAGAACATTGTTTACATAGAAAAATGAACCACATTAAATTTCTTACTAGTTATACCTTTTATGTTTTTTTGTCACACAAACGGTTTGGACACTAGAGCGCGTGAAAATTGAACAAAAATTCCAAAATCGGGCAGAAACTTTTTTTTTTAGTTTATCGCTTATAGTTCGAAAACTACGCACTTTTAGAGAACATTGTTAATATCGTAAAATGAACCACATTAAATTTCTTACTAGTTATACCTTTTATGTTTTTTTGTCACACAAACGATTTGGACACTAGAGCGCGTGAAAATTGAACAAAAATTCCAAAATCGGGCAGAAACTTTTTTTTTAGTTTATCGCTTATAGTTCGAAAACTACGCACTTTTAGAGAACATTGTTTATATCGAAAAATGAACCACATTAAATTTCTTACAAGTTATACCTTTTATGTTTTTTTGTCACACAAACGGTTTGGACACTAGAGCGCGTGAAAATTGAACAAAAATTCCAAAATCGGGCAGAAACTTTTTTTTTAGTTTATCGCTTATAGTTCGAAAACTACGCACTTTTAGAGAACATTGTTAATATCGTAAAATGAACCACATTAAATTTCTTACTAGTTATACCTTTTATGTTTTTTTGTCACACAAACGATTTGGACACTAGAGCGCGTGAAAATTGAACAAAAATTCCAAAATCGGGCAGAAACTTTTTTTTTAGTTTATCGCTTAGAGTTCGAAAACTACGCACTTTTAGAGAACATTGTTTATATCGAAAAATGAACCACATTAAATTTCTTACAAGTTATACCTTTTATGTTTTTTTGTCACACAAACGGTTTGGACACTAGAGCGCGTGAAAATTGAACAAAAATTCCAAAATCGGCAAGAAACTCTTTTTTAGTTTATCGCTTATAGTTCGAAAACTACGCACTTTTAGAGAACATTGTTTATATCGAAAAATGAACCACATTAAATTCCTAAAAGTTATACCTTTTATGTTTTTTGTCACACAAACGGTTTGGACACTAGAGCGCGTGAAAATTGAACAAAAATTCCAAAATCGGGCAGAAACTTTTTTTTTAGTTTATCGCTTATAGTTCGAAAACTACGCACTTTTAGAGAACATTGTTTATATAGAAAAATGAACCACATTAAATTTCTTACTAGTTATACCTTTTATGTTTTTTTGTCACACAAACGGTTTGGACACTAGAGCGCGTGAAAATTGAACAAAAATTCCAAAATCGGGCAGAAACTTTTTTTTTAGTTTATCGCTTATAGTTCGAAAACTACGCACTTTTAGAGAACATTGTTTATATCGAAAAATGAACCACATTAAATTTCTTACAAGTTATACCTTTTATGTTTTTTTGTCACACAAACGGTTTAGACACTAGAGCGCGTGAAAATTGAACAAAAATTCCAAAATCGGCAAGAAACTCTTTTTTAGTTTATCGCTTATAGTTCGAAAACTACGCACTTTTAGAGAACATTGTTTATATCGAAAAATGAACCACATTAAATTTCTTACAAGTTATACCTTTTATGTTTTTTTGTCACACAAACGGTTTGGACACTAGAGCGCGTGAAAATTGAACAAAAATTCCAAAATCGGGCAGAAACTTTTTTTTTAGTTTATCGCTTATAGTTCGAAAACTACGCACTTTTAGAGAACATTGTTAATATCGTAAAATGAACCACATTAAATTTCTTACTAGTTATACCTTTTATGTTTTTTTGTCACACAAACGATTTGGACACTAGAGCGCGTGAAAATTGAACAAAAATTCCAAAATCGGGCAGAAACTTTTTTTTTAGTTTATCGCTTAGAGTTCGAAAACTACGCACTTTTAGAGAACATTGTTTATATCGAAAAATGAACCACATTAAATTTCTTACAAGTTATACCTTTTATGTTTTTTTGTCACACAAACGGTTTAGACACTAGAGCGCGTGAAAATTGAACAAAAATTCCAAAATCGGCAAGAAACTCTTTTTTAGTTTATCGCTTATAGTTCGAAAACTACGCACTTTTAGAGAACATTGTTTATATCGAAAAATGAACCACATTAAATTTCTTACAAGTTATACCTTTTATGTTTTTTTGTCACACAAACGGTTTGGACACTAGAGCGCGTGAAAATTGAACAAAAATTCCAAAATCGGCAAGAAACTCTTTTTTAGTTTATCGCTTATAGTTCGAAAACTACGCACTTTTAGAGAACATTGTTTATATCGAAAAATGAACCACATTAAATTTCTTACAAGTTATACCTTTTATGTTTTTTTGTCACACAAACGGTTTGGACACTAGAGCGCGTGAAAATTGAAGAAAAATTCCAAAATCGAGCAGAAACTTTTTTTTTAGTTTATCGCTTATAGTTCGAAAACTACGCAATTTATAAAGAAAAGTATATTTATAGAAAAACGAAGTACTTATA